>CM017445.1:41202002-41670057 GCA_007726485.1 Eragrostis curvula | reverse complement strand
GAACGGTTCATTATCCGCAACCTCCCCCTCTTCTTGGCCGACTCGGCCAGGACGTGGCTCGAGCATCTCCCGGAGGGCTCAATCCAGGACTGGGTTGACCTCCAGGAGGTGTTCATCGGCAACTTCCAGGGCACGTACGCACGCCCAGGGAACCCGTGGGACCTTCGGAACTGCCGACAGGGCGCCGACGAGTCCCTGAGGGACTATATCAAGCGGTTCTCCAGGCAATGCAACGCGTTGCCCAATCTCGCTGACGCCGAGGTGATCTCCGCGTTCATAGCGGGCACCGGCAACGAAGGGCTCGTTCATGAGCTCGGCCGCAAGAGCCCGCGCTCCATCAAGGAGCTGCTCGACGTGGCCACCAGCTACGCCTCCGGTGAGGATGCGGTCGATGTCCTCCTTCACCGGACTAAAGGCAAGGCAAAGCGGAACGAGAGTTCCGGTGCGGGTCCGTCTGCCCCGCACGACAAGAAGCAAAAGCAGAAGAAGAAGAAGGGCGGCGATCAGCAACGCCGCAACGACGCACTCGTCGCGGCCGTCGAGCGTAAGCAGAAGAAGCCGGCCGTCGACAACGACGGCAAGAACCAGCATTTCGAAAAGATGCTGGAAGCGCCGTGCCCCAACCACGCCTACCCCGTCAAGCACGCCCTCAAGGATTGCGGGCTCATGCTGAAGTTCCTGGGCGCGAAGGCAAAGAAGTCCGACCCCAAGGATTCTGACCCCGGGGATGACGGGAAGGACGACAAGGAGGCGGACGGTGGGTTTCCGAAAACCACCGGCTGCCTCATGATCTTCGGAGGCGAAGGAGTCAGCTCCTCCAAGCGGCGCCAGAAGCTGGAGCGCCGAGAGGTGTACGCCGCCGAGCCGGCGACTCCGGCCTTCCTCAAGTGGTCCGAGGCGGCCATCACCTTCGACCGCGGCGACCACCCCGAGTACGTGCCGCGTCCGGGGCGGTACCCACTCGTCGTCGACCCCATCGTCTCCAACAAGCGCCTATCCAAGGTATTGATGGATGGTGGTAGTGGCTTAAATATTTTGTACGCAGAGACCCTCGATGCCATGGGAGTCAGTCGCTCTCGCATCCGACCTTCGGGCGCACCCTTCCATGGGGTCGTGCCCGGAAAGACGGCCATGCCACTCGGGCAAATCGACTTGCCCGTCACCTTCGGCACGCCGATCAACTACCGCACAGAGGTCCTCACCTTCGACGTGGTGGACTTCCCCGGCGCGTACCACGCGATCCTTGGTCGGCCATGTTACGCGAAGTTCATGGCCGTCCCCAACTACACCTACCTCAAGCTCAAGATGCCGGGGCCGAGAGGTGTCATCACCGTGAGCACGTCTGTTCAACGTGCTTACGAGTGTGAAGTAGAGTGCTGCGAGCTGGCAGCGGCGCTCATCAACAAGCCCGACCTCCCGGAGGTCGCCAGCGTGGAGTCCGAGGAGACGCCGACTCCGAAGAAGGCGTCCGGCTCGTTCGAGCCATCCAAGGACACCAAGAAGGTTCCCCTCGACCCGTCCGACCCCGAGGGGAAGGCGGTCATCATCGGGGCGACCCTTTCTGCCAAATAGGAAAGCGCGCTCGTCGATTTCCTTCGCGCCAACAAGGACATCTTCGCGTGGAAACCCTCGGACATGCCAGGGATTCCAAGGGAAATCGCCGAGCACTCCCTCAACATCAAACCGGGATCGAAACCGGTCAAGCAGAGGTTGCGCCGATTCGACGAGGAAAGGCGCCGAGCCATAGGCGACGAGCTGGCAAAGCTCCTTGCCGCCGGCTTCATCAAAGAAAAGTATCACCCCGAGTGGCTCTCCAATCCTGTACTTGTTAAAAAGAAAAATGGGAAATGGAGGATGTGTGTTGACTACACAAGTCTCAATAAGGCATGCCCAAAGGACCCGTTTCCTTTGCCACGCATCGACCAAATTGTTGACTGGACCGCAGGGTGCGAAACCCTGTGTTTCCTAGACGCCTACTCGGGCTATCACCAGATCCCACTAAAGATCGGTGATCAAGAGGCAACGGCGTTCATCACTCCCTTCGGCTCATATTGTTACGTTACAATGCCGTTTGGGTTAAAGAATGCCGGCGCCACTTACCAACGTTGTATGATCAAGTGTTTCGGTGATCTCATCGGACGGATCGTGCAAGCGTACGTGGATGACATCGTAGTCAAATCCATGCGAACCGACGACTTAGTCGCCGATCTCAACGCCGTGTTCCAACGGCTAAGAGAGAATGGCATTAAGCTCAATCCCGAGAAATGCGTTTTCGGGGTCCCAAAAGGGATGCTCCTGGGATATTGCGTTTCACAACGCGGCATCGAAGCCAACCCAGAAAAAATCGAAGCCATCGCGAAGATGGGGCCGATCAAAAACCTGAAAGGCGTACAGAAGCTGACCGGCTGCTTAGCCGCACTCAGTCGATTCATTTCCCGACTCGGGGAAAAGGGGTTGCCACTCTATCGTCTCCTCAAGAAGTCCGACAACTTCGTCTGGACAGCCGAGGCACAAGAGGCTCTTGATCATCTCAAGGCCAGACTCTCTAGCGCCCCGATTCTCGCCTCTCCGACCGAGAAGGAGCCCTTGTTGCTCTATATAGCGGCGACAACGCAGGTGGTCAGCACCGCCCTGGTGGTGGAGCGGACGGAGTCGGGCAAGGTGCTCAAGGTACAACGGCCCGTGTACTTCGTCAGCGAGGTCCTCTCCGACTGCAAGACAAGGTGGCAGCAGATCCAGAAGGTGATATACGCGCTGGTCATCACTCGGCGCAAACTCCGTCACTACTTCGACGCCCATCCGGTAACCGTCGTCTCCTCCTTCCCCCTTGCTGAGGTTCTAGGCAATCCGGAGGTGTCGGTCAAAATTTCTAAATGGGCGTTAGAATTAATGGATCAGGGAATAGAATTTACGCACCCATCTGCCGTAAAATCACATACCCTGGTAGATTTCATCGCCGAGTGGACCGAAACTCAGTTGCCCATAGTTCCTGTCGAAAAGGAATGTTGGCGGCTGTTTTTTGACGGCTCTCTCACAAAAAGGGGTGCCGGGGGTGGGTGGCTGCTCATCTCTCCGAGAGGTGTGCGAATGCAATATGTCATCCGGCTCAACTTCCCAGCATCACACAATGTAGCCGAGTACGAAGCTCTGCTTAACGGCATGAAAGCAGCTGTCGAGTTAGGAGTCCGTAGGCTCGAAGCCTTTGGCGACTCTCAGCTCGTTGTTAACCAGGTCATGAATGAGTCCACCTGCACTAACCCCAAGATGGCGGCCTACTGTGCCGAAATCCGCCGTCTGGAAGAAAAGTTCGATGGTTTTCAGGTTGAATACGTCCCTCGGCGGGACAACGAAACGGCCGATTCGTTGGCCAGGCTGGGGTCCAACCGGGAGATAATCCCGGCAGGCATTTTTGCCTGCGATCAAGACAAGCCGTCCACCAATGATCCTGCGTCGGCCGACCCGACGAAGGAGCAAGCACAAGAACCGGTTCCGATTGAGGCCAACGAGGCCTTGGTCATCGAGCGCGACAAAAACTCGGGGGCTCCCGCCGACCCCCGCGACGCCTCGCCCGACTCGGGGGCTGACCCCGGGTCCCGCGATGACTGGAGGCAACCCTTCATCGACTATCTCCTGCGACAACAGCTTCCGCCCGACCGCACTGAGGCACGCCGACTCGCAAGGCGCGCCAAGACATTTGCGATGGTCGGCGGCGAGCTGTATAAAAAAGGGCGCTCTGGAATCCTCCAACGCTGTATCCCTCTCGACGAGGGTAGGCAGTTACTCCAGGATATCCATGGCGGAACGTGCGGCCATCACGCTGCACCACGAAGCTTAGTCGGCAACGCGTTCGGCACGGTTTTTATTGGCCGACCGCTGTTGCCGACGCCCAACGAGTGGTGCGCACTTGCGAAGGGTGCCAGCATTATGCTCGTAAAACTCATCTGCCGGCTCAGGCCCTCCAAACCATCCCTATTACTTGGCCGTTCGCGGTGTGGGGACTGGACCTGGTTGGACCCTTCAAAAAGGCACCGGGAGGCTACACCCACTTGCTTGTCGCCGTTGACAAGTTCTCAAAGTGGATAGAGGCCAGGCCGATCGGCAAGATTGACTCGGCGCAAGCCGTCAAGTTCTTCACCGACATTGTACATCGATTCGGGGTGCCAAATGCCATCATCACTGACAATGGCACGCAGTTCACGGGGAAGAAATTCCTGAACTTTTGCGATCAATACGGCATCCGAGTCGACTGGGCAGCTGTTTCTCACCCCCAAACGAATGGGCAGTGTGAACGAGCAAACGGCATGATCCTCCAAGGATTAAAGCCCAGAATCTTCAACAAGCTCAAGAAATTTGCCGGTCGGTGGGCAAAAGAGCTCGATGCAGTGTTGTGGAGCCTAAGGACGACGCCGAGTCGTGCCACTGGCTACACTCCATTCTTCATGGTGTATGGAGCCGAGGCAGTGCTGCCGACTGACCTGGATTATGGGGCCCCGCGGGTGCAAGCGTTTGACCCGGACCTCAACGAGCGCTACCTCGAGGATGCGCTCGACCAGATCGACGAAGCACGAGAGGCCGCGCTCCTGCATTCCGCCAAGTATCAACAAGCGCTGCGCCGCTACCACGAACGAAAGGTTAAAGGCCGCGCTTTCGAGGTTGGCGACCTCGTTCTTCGCCTTTTGCAGGGCAATCAGGGTCGGCACAAGCTGACTCCGCCGTGGGAGGGACCATACACCGTTGCGGAGGTGCTTCGGCCCGGAACCTACAAGCTCAAGAACGCCGACGGACGCATACTCGCCAACGCATGGAACATCGACCAGCTACGTCGTTTTTACCCTTAGCTTGTATCTCCTTTTCCTTTTGTATCGTTCAAAGACATGCAAACGAAATAAAAAGAAAGTTCGTTTCTTTCTGTCTTTTTTAAATTCACAACAAGTCCTGACCTGCCGACCGCCGATCCCCGACCCTAACGGCTCGGGGGCTCCACCCGGCGGGCGCGCAAAAAAGGCCGTGTAAAATCCAAAATGCCCATGACAAACGAGCGTCAAGGCCAAGAGCGAAAATTGCGCCGACAACGCGTCCGTGGCTAAGGAATTTACATGAAAATCCTAAGTGCAGGTCCGACTCGGACAGAACTTGAGCGTCGACGATCTCTCGGCCGACCCGACTGGCCGACTCGGGACTCTGACGCCTCGGCGGCTAGGAGCGGCCTGGGTTACCAGTCAGTCGAATGAAAGGTCCAAGGCAATCAGCGGTCTGAAAGAGGAGGAAGTCACGAAGGGAAAAACACTTAAAATTTCGAATAAGTTTCGAACGAACACAAATTTAAAGAACGAAGTACTTGTTTCATCTAAAGGCAAGTTCTTTATATTTACATGAGGGCCACTCGGCCCAACTCGACTAACTACTCTATCTCCTACTACTCGTCACTCGGAGGCGACGGCAGAGGGAACGCGAAGGAGGCGAGGAGGCCGGCAAGCGTCGCCGCGACGGGCGCGGCCTTCTTCTTCAGCTCCTCCATCTCTTCATCGGAGAAGCCAGGCACCATGCCCAGCGACAAGCCCTCGAGGTCGAGGGAATCGCCGTAGTGCGTCTGCTCCATCACCAACGTCCAGAAGACTCCGGCCTCGAAGCTCTCACGACGGAGGGCACCGAAGCGGTTGGAGATGGAAAGCAGGCGCGCCTCCAGGGTGGCGGTCCCGTCCGGCTGTGGCACCTGCAGCTCGTCAACGAGAAGCTCGGCGCCGATCCGCAGCCGCTCCAGCTGGGTGTTCTCGCCCCGCGCCACCTCCAGGTCCGCCTTGAGCGCTGAAAACCAAATAAACAAGAAAATCAAACAAGCGAACGACGAGGCGAATGGATCAAGGCAGAGGTACAGCAACCTTACCGTCAACCTCCTTCTCCAACCCGGCAACCCGGGCGGTGAGCTGGGAGACCAACTCGGAGGATGTCCGTCGAAGCACTCGTTCGGAGTCGGCCGCCTCGCGTGCCTTGGCCGCGTCCTCCTCCGCCTTCTCGGCTTTCTTCTCCGCCGCTTCGGCCCTCCTCTCCGCCTCCTCGGCCCTCTTTTCGGCGGCGGTCGCTCTCTCCTCTGCCCCGGCCAGCGCCAGCTTGGCCTGGTCGGCCTCCCGCATGGCCTGTGTGGCCTGCTCCACCACGGCCTGCCCCTCCTCATCAAGCCGAACTCGTTCGCTCTCTTGGAAGCGAATGCAGTTCGACTTGGCCCGACTCAACTTGGACAGTTCCTGAGACAACGAAGAGGGATAAGCAAAACAAAAGCGGGAAAAAGACTCTGCGAAAGAGTGAGGATGTACGCACCTGAGTCGGGGCCCCCATCGCCTTTATCGCGCGGAGCGCGGTCTCCAGAGCATAAATGGCTTGGCCCTGATTCTGGCCAAGCACGCCCCAGAGTTGCCGCTCCGCCGGCTCGTTGAGGACCCGCTCCTGTCCATCGGGCCCTTGGACGCGCAGGACATCGACGTCCGTGGGCGCACCCGAAGTCGACTGCGGCAGCGGAGGCGTGGTGGACCTCAGACGAGGCCCCGACGGCCCGGACAGCGCGGAGCTGCCCGTCCTCCGTCAACGCGGCGACCACTGCAGCCGCCTCTGCCGACGTGCTCGCCGCCGGTGCCGCCATGCTTGCTGCCGGCGCCGCCATGCTCGCTGCCGGCGCCGCCATGCCTACGCTTGCCGCCGGCGCCGCCGCGCTCGCCGCCAAGCCGGGCACCGTCCCCAGAACCCCTGAGGACCGGAGTAGCTGCTTCCGTGGCAGGACCTGCAGCGGACCCCTGAAATAAAAGAGAATTAGCGAACGAAATAAAGAAGTAAAAGAAACGCAGCGAAGTCAAGTACTAACCGGAATGGCTGACGCTTCGGGGTCGGGCCGGCGGACGACCCAGCCTCATCACGCGCCCTCTTGCCCGAGAGGGCACTCGCCGCCGCAGCCGTCGTCCCCGCAGAAGGCGCCGTGGTCATCACCGCGGCGATCGCCTCCGAAACCGCCGTCGCGGGGACGGCGGCGGTCCCCGCCGACTCGGGCGAAGGAGTCACCGCGACTGGCAGAGCCGAGGATGTCGCCGTCGCGGAGACGGCGGCAGCCGTTGCCACCACGGTCGCCACGGCTGGCGAAACTTCAGAAGCTGCCGTGGACGCCGCCGCGGTCGCCGCCGCCGCCACGGATGCCGAAGTCACCACGGCCGACGGGGCCGTGGGGGACGCCACGGTCGTCATCATCGCGGCGGGTGGCAGCGTGGTGATCATGGTGGACGTGGTCGTGGGAGGGGCCGCGGTCGAGGCGCTCGTCGATGCCGTCGCCGCCGCGGCCACCGCCGAGCTCGTCGCCGCCGATGGCACGGTCACCACAACCGATGTCGTCGCGGCGGCCGATGCCATTAGTGGCCCCGCCATGGCCGTCGCCACGGGAAGCAATCTCGCGGGGGAGAGGGTGAGAGCCACGGAGGCGGGGGGAGCCGCCGGCTGCGAATAGCCTGCCGCGCCCCCACTGCCTGAAGCGCCGGCGACGTTGGGACCCGGCGAGCGACCTTCCAGTCGATCCCAGTCGACCTGGTCGTCATCGTCGTCGTCGGCGCCGTCATCGCCGCCCTCGTCGTCACCGCCGTCGTCATCATCGTCGTCGTCGTCGTCCTCGGAGTCGGAGACCACGTCGCCTCGGCGGCGACGCCGTCTCTTCTCCTCTTCCCTCTTCACCCGTTTCGCCTTCTTGGCGTCCTCGCGGTCTTTGCGGGCCTTCTGCCGCTCCGCCTGCTCCCTGTTGCTCGCGCGGACGGCGTCGTAGACTTCGGGAAGAGGGGCGGCAGAAGGAAGGAAGGCGACGCCAGTCTAAATCCAAGAAAAAGTGTATAAGCGAAAAATCGGGAAAATCGAAACAATGCCGAATCGGGATCGAAACCAAACCGAAAAACTTACGAATTGTAGGGCCCCCTGCTCCGGAAGCATCGGCGGGTGGCCCGGGATCGGATAGTCAAAGCTATCCCAATCCGCCGCTGTCTTCCCCATCGCCTCCGAGAGCCGGGCCTTCAGCTCTCGGACGGAAATCCGTGGCTCCGCGTGGGGGTCCACCATGCAGGTCCCCTTCCACGCAAAGTCGCGGCCCATCTCCCACATGGGGAGGCGCCGGTCTTGGAGCGGCGCAAGCCTCCTGACGTGGTAGGCGCCGATGACCCCGACGCCCGCAACGCCGCCCCTCTTGAGTTTGTCGATCGTACCCAAGAGGTCGGCCAACTTCTTCTTGTCAGGGGCGGCCGGCCCCCAACCCCAGCACTCGGGCGCCTCTTCGATCAGGCGCCCGGTGAACTCCGGGAGCGGCGCGAGCGCGGTGTTCTTGAGGTAAAACCACCTCTCGTGCCAACCCTTGTTGGTGTCGGTGACGGGCATGGTGATGTACTCGCGGGCCCGGGTGCTCCGGAGCCGGAAGCTAGCACAGCCGATCGGGACGGCGCGCGGATTCCCTTCCGCGTCCTTCTTGGTCTGGAGCGCGAGGGTGAAGAAGTACTTGAAAAGGTGGAAATGGGGGCGAATCTTCAAAAAACCTTCGCACAAGGCGACGAAGGCGGAGATGTGCTGGATGGAGTTGGGGTTGAGGTGCTGCAGCTCCAACTTGTAGTGGTGAAGCAGGCCGCGGAGGAAGGGAAGAGGCGGCATGCCGAAGCCGCGCTCGTGGAAGGAGCGGAAGGAGACAATGTAGCCGTCCGGCGGCGATGGGATCCTCTCCTCCCCGGGTACCAGCCACTCCCGCTCCGCGGTGAGAGGCATCAGGAGGCCGCGCGCAACCAGGGCATCGAGGCTCCCCTTGGTGCTGTTGGACCGGCTCCAATCCGCCATGGCGAATGCGGGCGAGGGACGCGGAGCGACGGCGAAACGAAGGGAGGTTGGAAAGCGAGCGAGGCGAGGAAGACGAAGCGGTTTGCGCTAAGGCGAGCGGCGATGGATGCGAAAGGTCGCGAAAACCTGGTAAGACAAATGAGGTTGGGCTCATCCCCCTTTTTATAGTTATCGCGTTCACACGACGCATCGTTCCCCGCGCCTCCCCTGTTTCTCGATCTAACAGGTGCAGGTGCCTTAAAAACCGCCATCATGGCCCGCTCCACTACCGCACGAAGACAGATCGTGGCCTCGATCCGCGCGGAAGGCGAACCGTCGCGTCTCCACGACGCACGATGACGGCCCAGGCGGGCTTGGAATCCCGGCCGGGCCCACAGGTAATAAAGGCTAGGGGCTGAAAACGCCCCGACGGCCCAGTTTCCGGCCCAGGAGTTCGAAGGCCGGCCCCGCGAAAGGGTTCGAACGGCCGCTCCAGGGCAAAACTAAGTGAGGGGCCACCAAAGAGGGGTCCCCAGCGACCGCAACCCGTACACCGTAGTACAATGGGCCTCTGACGGTAGCGTCCGAGTCCGAGTCTAAAAAACCTCGACCTTGATCTCCCATCGAGGGAGGGCATCGAGCCCACTGACTCCGAGCGAAAGGAGTCGGCGATCGAAAAAGGCAGGAACTCGGATCTTAATGAGGCCGACTCCAGCTAGTCTCAATCGGATCCCCGCGAAGGGCAAGCCGAGGCCTTCACTCGGACACACCCGTTTGCAGCTTAAACGAGCACCACGCATCGAACCATCGAGGAATGACGTGGCCGGCTCATGCGTGTCCCGTCTTATCGTAAAGACGCGCGGGTACGGACGAAACAAAAAGACGAAACGACCCTCGGACGGATCCGCGCATCGAGCGAGGACTCGGGGGCTCGCATTCGCAAACAATGACCTACTGCGTGGTCTCGGGAAAACCTTTTTTGTCACCCTCGGCACAAGTAAACCACTTGTACCGAGGCTCGGGGGCTACACCCGGCGGGTGCGCTCGCGCGCACCCACCGGTAGGAGTAGTACGAAAATACCCTCGGAAAGACAACGACAAGCCTCGACGGCGACCACGACCCCCGGCCGCCGCCCAGGCTCGGGGGCTACTGACGGATACCCAAATCAGGGTATCCTGATCTAGGATACTTAATTCTGCTAACCGTCTCAGCTTAATTGTGTAGGGCCCACAGGAACAGGCACACGACAACAGAGCGCTCGAGGGGCCCACGGCCGACCCCGAGGGCACATACAAGTTCCGCCTCGCCCGACCCCCAGTCGGGCGGGCCCACGACTTCCGCCCCGCCCGACCCCGAGTCGGGTGGGGTCCACAGACTCCGCCTCGCCCGACCCCCAGTCGGGCGGGCCCACGACTTCCGCCCCGCCCGACCCCGAGTCGGGTGGGGTCCACAGACTCCGCCTCGCCCGACCCCCAGTCGGGCGGGCCCCGAACTCCGCCTCGCCCGACTCCCAGTCGGGCGGGCCCACAAGCCACGCTTCGCCCGACCCCGAGTTGGGAGACTTCGTCGAGAAGATTTTCCTCTGGCAAGGAGGACAGGCATTTACGACGAGTAGCTGGGGAGCCTTAACTCTACCCAGCAACTCATATACTTGCAGGCACGCGATCTGACCTGCACAGTGACACCCGTCCCATCTCGCGGCGCCGCCTGACACCTCGAGTACAGCAGCGGGATGGCTACGGCATCATCATCACCCTGAACAGGGACGAAGACCGGACCGGCGACAAGACGGCCGCGACAGTCTGGGTTGACATCTCGACCACCTGCCCGGCGACCAGGCTGACAGGACGCCGCCTGACTAGAGCCACAGTAGCGGATAGGGATCAGACTAGTGCGGCGCGTAGCCGCGCTGCCCACAACTCGAAAGCCCCGTTCCCATTTGTAAACCGGCTCACTCCTTGACTATAAAAGGAGAGCTGGGTGCATGAGGAGGGGAGGATTCCGAACAGAGATACAACGCACACAGACATAGAAATACACACGAAGAGGCTTGGAGTCTTTCTCCTCCCTCGTCAACACTTGTAGCTCCCCTCTGCAAGTCGAAACACGAACCACCCACGAACTGGACGTAGGGCATCGATTGCCTGAACCAGTATAAACCTTGCCTCTCTCGCAAAACCCTCGCCATCATAGAAGACTGTTAGGCGCCGTAGTTACAAATTTACTTGTCGGCCGGTTTCTTAACACCGACACCTGCCATCAATATGCTATCAGAGACAGAGGTCTCGAGTTCGAATCCTGGCTGGTGCGATTTATTAAATAAATTGCTACCCACTCCAATATTCCACGTTTGTTGCTTGAGAGAGCCTGCATGTGAGAGGGAGTGTTGAAGTATAAGTGAATTTCCCGTCTTTTCCCATCAACTTAGGCTTTTGGATGCAGTTGGTTGGTGCATCCTGTAATTGCGTTGGTTGATTGGCGGCGAGAGCAGAGCAGAGCAGAGCTCGTTGGGCGATGCGGAATTTCCGCCGCTTGTATTGGCGCTGGATTTCGAAGTCTGTTTGCAAGATGCACATCTGCTTAGTAAAATAATACGAAATCGTAACTCGCTTTGAATGAGTTAAGAATGCATTTATTTATGGAGCACCACACAATCTGAAGGTGAAATTTCTTAGATATATATAAAATACCGATTCAAGGTATACACTATATGAAGGATCATACATTCGGTGGGCACAATATAGATTGTGGCCATGACACAAGACAATGCTAGAACACACTTATTTGGGACTACAAAAGTTTACACCGAAGGCTCAACACTAGGTTACCATTAATTCCACCAGATGTTCACGGGTAGACTTCGATGATGGAGCGAACACCAACTAGGGGTATGATTTTGTAGTCACTAAATCCAGCTTCAAGAATAATTTTCTTCCACTCTTGCTCGTCTCGCTCAGCGCCATTAATAAACATGATGAAGAGATCGAAAAAGACTTGTGTCTCCTTGTGCTTTGGATCGGACGTCCCTGATCCGACCACCATGTCAAATATTATGACTTTTCCTCCTGCATCTCGCGGAGGAATAGCTTTCCTGCAGTTCCTTAGTATCTTGACACACTCAGCATCACCCCAATCGTGCAAAACCCACTGGAACCAAATAAGTACAGATGAAGAAACACAATATCAATTAACCATGTTGGTCACATAACGTACACTAGTGCATTATAAGACCTTTCGTTTATGTGCTTCCAATTCCAGATATGAATAGTTGTCACTAGCTAGTGCATTATAAGACCCCAATCGAGCCAAATATAGTTGCATATGTACACAGGACAACAAAACTATACTGTGCAAAGATTAGAACTAAAGGCATACAGTATATACCTTGAGAAAAACAGCATTTGCCGAGGGAATGCTCTCAAACATGTCACCGGCTATGTACTTGACGTTGGTGCCAGTGGGAGCACCGGCCACGACGTGTGGGAGATCCAGCACGCTGCACTCGACGTGCGGAAACGCCTTTGAGATGGTCTGGCTCGCGCCACCGAGCCCACCGGCAACGTCGATCAGTGAGCTTATGCCATGGAAGACGTCGCCACACTCCTTGACTATAATGTCCATGGTGAAGCCGCTGTCCGCGACCATCCCGTCGTCAAAAAGCTTGGCGAATTTCTTGTTATGGGCAGCAAAATCCCACGGTTTCTGGCCGTGCGTCATCTTGAAGAGGGTCGGGTCCGGCAGCTCGCGCTGGAACCACTCGCCGAGGCCAAAAAACGGGGACACAAAGACGCTATCGAGCATCAAGCTCAGAAAGGGACTGAAGTTTTTGGAGGTTACCAGAAGGCGAGATGCCGGCGTGAGCCCGTAAACGGGCTCGCTGCTGCCGTCAGGGAGCTCGACGCTGAAAACACCGGTGACCGTGAGCACGCGCATGAGGCGCCGCAGGCAAAAAAACTTGGACTCGTGAAGCGCGATTTTAGTGACTATCTGGGGTAGGGTGGCGGTGCCACCATGATCGTGGATGGCGTCGGGGATGCGGAGGTCCAGCGCGGATTTGAGCGCCATGGACTTGATGTAGCCCAAGGTGTGGTGCCAGAGCTCAAGCTGAGCATCCAGCAAGGCTTGGTTCTTTGGGGACGGGGTGATGAGCGGCGCCATGCTGCACTGCTACTACTGTCTCCGTTTGTGATGGATGGACGATGTGGTTGTGGGAGTCACGATAGGCTCTTTATATAGGCATGATGCGTTGATGCTGCGATAAATCAGATGAACTTTCAACATCTACGTACTGCTTTTGTAGTCTTTATTTTTAGCAACACTACTGACGGATGCCTTTAACATCTGCATGTGTTAAACGTAAAAAACTGTTCTGTTCACTGCTCCTCAAACAAACGAATCAACTTACGCTCAAGCATGTTGTCTTCCCTGATGGCATATTACCTCACGCACATAACCATGCACACGACTAGCATCACTAATCTAACTATAATTTTGCTATGTTGTATTTATATATATGATATAAGATGTGAAACTTTTAAAGTAGTGACGCAACAGCGACAAGCAGTCCTCATGTTCCACGAGGAAAACAACATCAAAACGTGGTTGCATGGCTATTTGTAGCTTTGCTACTGGCCTCATCAATCAGTGCCAACCATCACAAAATTAAGAGATCCAGTGAGATTTGAAGATTCTGGAAGACACTGCTATTGACCTTGATTTTCACAGTTTGCATATTTTAAGCTAATCTTTTTCCTATAACAGTAGGCATACAACTTCACGCAACATAACCGTTGCATAAACGTCAAACAAGAAATTGCACTCAAATTTTGTATTTACTTGAAACTTTCCAGCGATTGATGGATGTGTGCCCTTCAATAAACATATTTTCATGTGTTAAACGGGTTCGCATAGGTAATTGATTGTGTTATGTGCTCCGGATCTCCTGTACGTAAAGCTGATCCGTTCAGTGGAGGAGTCAAAGTGATAGCTCATGTTGTCTTTCTTGTGGCACAACTTGAGGTCAATCACAAGACTCACATCTTTCACATGGCACAGCAGCTAACTGCACAAAAATCCACTCCCCATGCATGTGTGATCCCACATGCCGCCGGCCGGGAACTCGACGCTGATCACGCTGGTGTCCGTGAGCATGCGCACGAGGCATCGCAGCCTGGACTTGTGGAGCGTGATTTTGGTGACCATCTGCCACCATGGTCGTAAATGGCGTCGGCGATGCGGAGGTCCAGCGAGGACTTGATGAAGCTGAAGGTGTGGTGCCAGAGCTCGAGCTGAGCATCCAGCAAGGCTTGATTCTTAAAGCTTGGGGTGAGCGCATGGACGACACGTTCAGTTGTTTATATAAGCGTGATACTGGGATCAATCAGATGAACCAGCGGCGTTCAATGGTTTCATAGGATATCGTACCGATGGCAGTATGGCATGTCCGAGAAAAGAAGAGCTGCTCGTCCTCGCCCCCGTCACCTTCATGGCGTGATGTTGATGTAGCAACTTACCGACAGACGTACTCAGATTTATTTCAGTTTCTTCAATTTCATGGTCTCCATGCTCTCGCATTCAGACTGGCACAATGCAAGGCTCCAAAATGCAGTCCCCAAATAGCAATGGTCCCAGGACTTGCTAGTCCCTCCCAAGTGGCGCACACAATTGCCGACTGAGGTGAAGATAGAAGACGATTGGATTTGAGAGGCCAAAACGTGTCACCGGTGCTATCTAAAATTGCTACGATAGCGATAGGAAATTTTTTCCATGATTCTGCACACAAAAGGAATCAAATAATGCACCTTATATCTCACTCACACGACACACAAAAGGAATCAAATAATGGCTTGGTGGCTTCTCGTGCCCACTTGCTGTCTCCTACCCCGCTCTTTACTCGCATACTACTAGGCCAAATGCCCCTGTGAAGCATATTTTTCAGGATGATTTAGACTTACACCTTAGATCGCGGTTAACTAAGGTGGCGCAGTAGGAGCTGTCCACCATATTTCCATCTTTATTGCAGATCACTCTAAATGATCAGCCGGACGCACGCTTCACGACTAATGGTCGGAAACCATTCTCAGCAAGACAGGCGTACAGGACCCTCACACGTGTCGATCATGTTGATCCAAATTCCTCTCACATTTGGAACTCACGTTGTCCTGTCAAAGTCAAAATTTTCGGATGGCTGTTTTGCAATGACAGGCTAAGCACGTCGTCACGGATGATATCTGCCGAAGATGCAGGCAACTCTCTGAAACCCGGGACCATCTATTCTTTTACTGCGCACTAAGTGCAGAAATTTGGACGGCGCTCAATATCACACTACCAACAGAACGGACGGACATTTGGGCCATGCACACGCCTCAGCACCTGCCGCACTCCTCGTTCCCTTTCGTTGTTCTCGCTATCTTGTGGAAGATCTGGGACCAGAGAAACAAGAAGGCATTCCAGGATCAGGACACATCCACGTCAAGTACTCTCCTCGATTGCTTCAGACCTTACCCTCTGGATGCATCGCTGTCGAAAGCGAAATGAACGCTTGGCCAACTCCAGAGTGTAAACCAAAACTTCAGGGACTTTACTCCCACAATACCATGCCATGCAAGAGGATAAGCCACACAATTTATTTGATCTTTTGCTTTGATCCAAAGCTGACTTTTAAATGCTGCTAGTATAAGCCAGATTTTGAAACCTGGAAATTAAAAGTTGTCTTTATGGGTTGACTTTTGAATGAATAAAACACAACATCCTACAAAATCCAGGCGTGTTTCTATCTTTTAATACAATTTTTAACTTTCAAACACTGCACCCCAGAAGTAGATTACTTATTTCAATTTTTTTCTTTTGCCGAAGCAATTCAAAAGTTCAAACAAACATGGCTTTAAAATCTCTCTGTTACTGAACGCAGGCTTTAGCCTCATGTATCAGTACACACCCGCGCCTTGTTTTGTAGATCGCAAACAATGATTTGGTTTTATATTTATAGAACAGGACATATAGTGTTTTTGAAGCGTGAGTCCTTGGTTTTACGGCTTGGTTTTCCACGGTGACTTTCGCGGTCGCCCTCACTTTACCGACTTGCAGCTTATCCATCTATGTTGGCTGCGTCTTCATGCCCATTTAAACACCAACAAAGCCTGCGTGGAACATGTTTAATAGTAGTATGACAATGGAAAATGCTGTAGTACGACTGGGTTTGTCAATACTCCCCTTCAAATAAGAAATAAGATTTTTCGCGGGTAAAAAAGAAAAGAATACATTTCACAATGCATGATCAGTCTGCTTGAAACTTTGGCTGGCATTCCCATATGACACATGTACAGTAATTTCATCTGGGCTGGGTCTGCCTTTGCTTGCCTGTGCATTTGGGCTACATTTGCCCTTCCGCAGGCCTAATTCTCATGCACCCACATTCATCCACATCCTGCTCTGCAATTCTATGCCCCGGTGCAGTCGTTCACATTTGTTTCCGCGGACGGGATGCTTTTGCGGCCGTACATATCCGACGAAGACGCAGAGCAGGGGGAGAGCCGGCGGCGCTCGGCCGCCGAGACAGAAAGAGCGGCGGATGCCGAGGCGGGAGCGCGCGCTCTTAGCTCCCGCCGTTGCCACGACCGCAGGAACCCGACGACCTGGCACGACGGCGCATGGTTTCGAGCTCAGCCTCGGATTCGACGACATGGCCGGAGGCGACTGCTTCTCATCGCGGTTACAAAGCCAGCCGCGCGTGGCTGGGCGACAACACGAGCTCACGCACTCAAGCAGCAAGGTGTGGTTCTGACCTTGCAGCCTCTAGCTCCAAGGCATGGACGGAGATGGCCGTGTCGATAACAATTCATCCCCCACGCTGATGCGGAAGCATGTGGCCTCAAAAACGAATTGATGCTTGTGCAGAGCAGAGGAAGAGGAAGAAACTGGCCCTTTCGTGGCCTTCTCTCGCAGGCTCAGGCAGCAACATTGCTTGCTACTGTCTGCGGCTACTGGTTTGCTTAAGAAATGGAGATTTGGAGGAAGTCATAATGCGGGAGACAGAGGCCGGCTTATCCATGGTTATCGTCCGGTGGCGACATGCACAAGAGTCAGAGATATGGTATGAAAACGGAGGAAAAATATAGTCCAGGTAGGGATGAGGTTGTGACTGGGACCCACCAGTTTGTGCTGCATTTTGCTACTCCAGCTTTGTCCTGGCCTGTGGGACCATGCGATAAAGTTTAAGTTAATTTGGCTGCCGCGTATTTGGCGGCTAAACTTATTACACTATTTAAAAAAATTTATATTATTATAAAAAGTTAACATAGTTTATTATTTTATAAAATAGTAAAAAGATTAAAGAATTTCTCATCATCTCTCAATTTGAGAGTGAGATGAGTCATCATTTATCTTGGATTGTATCTTAGCTAATCAATTGTATTTGTTTTTTTTTTCTTTTAGAAATAAGGTCGGTTCTAACGTGCCATGCTAAACAACTAACATATGTCATGGTTGAGAAAAAGAACCAAATAGATGTGCCACTTTCTCCTCTTATCACTTGCAAAAAACCAAATAGAAAGCAAACCTGAAGTATTGTTATGCTAAACAACTAAACAGCTGGTATTTTTGGAAGCACTACACATTCTGAAGATGAAATTTCTGAGATAGATATAAATTAAAATACCATTACGAGGTATACAACATATGTAAGATCATACATTCAGTGGGCACAATATAGATGGTGGCCACAGCACAACAAGGCAACACTAGAAGACCCTTATCTGGGACTACAAAAGTTTACACGGTAGGCTTAACACCTTTTTTTTCGAGCAATACACCGCTGGCTCAACAGTAGGTAACCACTTATTCTGATTCAAAAACAAAAAAGAAAGGTAACCACTTATTTCACCAGATGTTCACGGGTAGACCTCGATGATGGAGCGAACACCAACAAGGGGTATGATTTTGTAGTCGCTAAATCCAGCTTCAAGAATAATTTTCTTCCACTCTTGCTCGTCTCGCTCGGCGCCATTAACAAACATGATGAAGAGATCGAAAAATACTTGTGTCTCCTTGTGCTTTGGATCGGACGTCCCTGATCCGACCACCATGTCAAATATTATGACTTTTCCTCCTGCATCTCGCGGTGGAATAGCTTTCCTGCAGTTCCTTAGTATCTTGACACATTCAACGTCACCCCAATCGTGCAAAACCCACTGGAACCAAATAAGCAGAGATGAGAAACAAAATATCAATAAAAATTAATCATGTTGACTTGGTCATTAACATACTTGGCACTAGTGCATTATAAGACCCCAATCGTGCCAAATAGTTGCATATGTACACATAACAACAAAACTATACTATGCAAAGATTAGAACTAAAGGCATACAGTATATACCTTGAGAAAAACAGCATTTGCCGAGGGAATGCTCTCAAACATGTCACCGGCGATGTACTTCACGTTGGTGCCAGTGGGAGCACCGGCCACGACGTGTGGGAGATCCAGCACGCTGCACTCGACGTGCGGAAACGCCTTTGAGATGGTCTGGCTCGCGCCACCGAGCCCACCGGCAACGTCGATCAGTGAGCTTATGCCATCGAAGACGTCGCCACACTCCTTGACCATAATGTCCATAATGAAGCCGCTGTCCGCGACCATCCCGTCGTCAAAGAGCTTGGCGAATTTCTTGTTATGGCTAGCAAAATCCCACACATTCTGGCCGTGCGTCATCTTGAAGAGGGTCGGGTCCGACAGCTCGCGCTGGAACCACTCCCCGAGACCCAAAAATGGGGACACAAAGACGCTATCGAGCATCAAGCTCAGAAAAGGACTAAAGTTTTTGGAGGTTACCAGAAGGCGAGATGCCGGCGTGAGCCCGTAAACATGCTCGCTGCTGCCGTCAGGGAGTTCGACGCTGAAAACACCGGTGACCGTGAGCACACGCATGAGCCGTCGCAAACAAGAAATCTTGGACTCGTGAAGCGTGATGTTGGTGACTATCTGGGGTAGGGTGGCGGTGCCTCCATGGTCGTGGATGGCGTCGGCAATGCGGAGGTCCAGCGCGGATTTGAGCGCCATGGACTTGATGTAGCCCAAGGTGTGGTGCCAGAGCTCAAGCTGAGCATCCAGCAAGGCTTGGTTCTTTGGGGACGGGGTGATGAGCGGCGCCATGCTGCACTGCTACTGCGGTTTTTGTTTGTGATGGATGGACGATGTGGATGTGGGAGTCACAATAGGCTCTTTATATAGGCATGATGCGTTGACGCTGCGATCAATCAGATGAACTTTCAACATTTACTGATGGATGCCCTTCAACAACTGCATAATTGATTATGTGATTCAGATTTCCAATCACTGCTCCCTGCAAACAAAGGAACCAACTGAAGCTCATGCATATGGCATCTTTCGAATATAGTGTTTCGCCCTGATACAGAGCCATGTCAAGTAAGAGCACTACACATTAATTGTTCCTCACGTGCAGGGACAAGCTGTCTTGATACTCAAACATGTGATGTATATAATATGTAATCTCCAGTTTTCGAAAAAAAATATAATATTGCAATCTTCTAAAGTTTTCAGCAACCAATGGATGTGTCTCTTTCAACAAACGTATCTTCATATGTTAAACGGGTTCGCATAGATAATTGATTGTGTTTTGTGTTCCGGTTCTCCTGTACAGTAAAAGCGATCCGTTCACTGCTCCTGCGGAGAGACCGAGAGAGGACTCAAGTAATAAGCTCATGTTGTATTCCTTGATGGCATGTTTCTAACTAGTTAGAAGCACAGCATGAGGTCAATTGCACGATTCAAATGTTTCACGTGGCGCAGCTACTGCACATAAACTCAGTCATATGACGTATGTATGAAGCCACGTACAGATACTTTCCTTTTTAATCAAACTATAGTATGGCAATCCATGTAATTGCGCGGCTAGTATTTTGACTTTTTATTTCTAAAATGTAGAGATTTTTCTTCAACTTTTCAATAATTTTATTCTGATTTTGTCCTTTGTATGTGTATTCTCTCTCTCTCTATATATATATATATATATATATATTGGTCAATGGATCTATCTATCTATCTCTCTACTAATTCATAGTTATTTACTTAAGCACAGTTCATTATCACTTTATTTTATCTCAGAAAACAGTTATTATTTTATTTGACTACTGATATTAGTGTTTTATTGGTCAACAATAAATTCTAGGTAATTTTGTCTCTGGGACACTGGTCCTTTGTGGTTTTGCTTGGCACACACCGCGACTAAAATAATCTTTTATTGCGCCGAAAAGACGTAGGTGCCCCTGGCCGAGCAGGCGACCCCGCAGTTCCCGAAGATGGAGGAGCCACTGTTGATTGCCTGGCCGTGGAGCCGCCACCGACAGCGTGGAGAACCCTGCCGCGCCGCGTTCTCCCATACGACCAGGCCCTGAAGAGGAAATCCTCCAGCATCATCTCCTCCACTATCGGTTACCGGTTGGGCTACGACTCCTCGCCGTCACCGGCGTCGGCGCCCCCTCCCGCAAAAAGTTCTGCCGCTGCTGCGCGCCGTCCTCCCCGCCAGTTCCAGCGCCACGCCAACGCCATGGAATGTCCCTCGTCCATGAGCTGCCCCTCTCAATCCCCATGGGCGCGAGGTCTCCTGGCAGCCCCATCCCCACATGGCGCCTCCTCGGGGCGGCGGGATTGGATGCAGGGTGTGGGTTGAGGTGTCGGGTATGCAGGCAACGATGGAGCGAGACGAAGGGGGCAACTCGGTGACGTCCGAGTCGGGGCACACGTGCAAGCGTGCGGTGACTCAGATGTTGACGCCGCGAAGTGGAGATGGGATCCTGCTATGCGAAGGGGCAGCCTAAGAGCTCGCCGGTGGGTGCTCCTCAGGAGGCAGACGACGAACAGGAGATGGAAGCGAGTTAGAGACAGAACGGGTATGGTTGGACCTCTGCTTTTGTTGTCGCTGACTCGCTGCTGGCAGCCTGGGATGGGGATTTGATCGGGGAAGAGAGACGGGACGAGGGAGCATGGCCGGAGAAGAATCGCAAGGCTCGGTCAGAACTCAGGGGCACCAAAGTCTTTTGCCATGCGTCCTCTCCTCTTCCTGCTGTAAAATTCCATTGTTTATTCCGTGCGGTGTGCAGTGGGCAAAGCCAGTTTTCTCTCCGTGTGATCCAGCCAAAACGGCTCCGTGCGGTGTGTGGGAGACCAAGCCACGAACGAGGGATGTCCCTCAGACAAAATTGCCTAAATTCTATGCATACACGGCTTTAATATAATTTCTTTACCCATAAAGCCACGTTGGATGCTAAATATTTAAATGAGCTAAGAACATGCTATATTATATTTCTTCTCTTTTTCTCAAGTTGTTATACGTGTGTACATGGAAAAATCATTGCTACATCAGACACCACTGTGTGCTTACCTATTTTTATGTCACCATCGACTGCGCTGTCACGAACGCGATTCTAACTTCAGCTCTCTGTCGATTCACATGGTAATATCAATATTTTAAAGGCATAAGTTATAATTAATGTGCATATTTCGGCCTTGCATTTGCTCGGTATATATTATGCTGAGGTCCCTAGGAGTCTATGTTCAGCAACAGGGAAGTCACATTGTCAATCTTGCCGCTTTCCCTCACCACTCGATCCGCTCCAGTTAACTGATCCGAATCGTACAAATTTAATATATTTCATATTTTTCCTTTGTATTGTTTTTTATGGCTACGGGTTGTGGACGCGTTACCTGTATGCGCGCCCTTGCCGCTGTAAGTTGTGGGAGTGTCAGCCACACTTCGATGTCCAAAAATGTATCTCCATCTTCCCTTCGTTCACATTGTTGGATTCATGGATCTTGGTGTATATTTTATAGCTTCTATCTTCTATTCCATAAGTTATGGTGTTAAAAAGCATGATTTAATTATATCTTTACTTTTCTTTTTTTATTCTAATTATCTCTTCACTGGCAAGTTTATACGCTTACTGCAGAGTGTGGAAAAGCGGAATAATTGACACACCACTTGTAAGCTGACGCCAGGGTGTAGCCAATACTAAGAGCGGGGGTTTATACGGCATTGAACATTTGAGCTTTGTTCTTGATGTTCTCCTAGATTTGAATAACGAAATAATATTTGGAAAATAAGGAACATCTTACCTCTGAATTACCTGTTAATTATTTTGCCCCTTGGGTCACCACGATCTCATCATACAGGTCGGTACCTATTGTTCACTGTCTCCTGGGCCGGCACTGTCTCCTGGGTTGGCATGAATTGATTGTAGGCATAGAGTAATCACTAGAATGAGCTAAAAGCAAAGTTGGTCGATGGCAACAAGCATGATGAGAGGGTAGTCCCACATAGTACTTAAGTTATAAAAATTGTCTTGTCACTGCAAAATATTTTTCATTATACGGTAGTCCCGCATAATTATGGGTCGTCCATTTGAGCAGATTGAGACCCTAGATGGCTTCTTACCTTTTCAGATGCACGAATTTACCCATAATTATTTTTTAATTTAAAAATTATTGTTTTAAAGGGGATCCACCTAAAGCCTCAAGAGGACATGATTTTGTTTTAGATGTGTGGTTGGTTTACTTTTAGAAGCATGCCGTGCTAAACAACTAACATATGTGACATGCTTGGATAAAAGAACGTGTTGTGCTACAAATAAGTCTTTCGAAGAAAACATGTCATGCTAAAAATAAGAGCACTTGCCATGCTAGCTAGACATAAGGTGGTATATTTTCATAATAGTAGAGAAATGTAATTTTCTAAATATTTATAGGAGGTTTTCTGACTAATTTTTTTCATAATGGCAATGCCGGGTTATTTTCTCTTTTTATTTCTCTGATTAACGTGGGAATTTTTTAGGCCTTAAGAGTGAACACGGTGGCTTCTTTTCTTCGCCAAATATTTATATAATAGACTAGCAGGTTGGGGCATGCATTTGCGCAGCTACTGTCATAATCAAATTATACCTAATTTATAGTATCTTGTATAGAGTACTTGATTACTTTTCTGTCACTAATATGTGTGAGCAGTGGCGATGCTAGATTGTCTTACAGTGGTGCCATGGCACCAGGGTAAAATAATATTTCCTACTAGTAACTAGCTCAAATCACCATATAAAATTGCTTAAGCTGTGGATTTCAAGTGGAGTGGCACCACCATGATCTCGAGTCCAGCTTCACCCCTGTGTGTGAGGGATTATTTTTGTAATGTCATGAAGCATGAAAACTTGGACTCGTGAAGCGTGATTTTGGTGACTATCTAGGGTAGGGTGGCGGTGCCTCCATGGTCGTGGATGACGTCGGCGATGCAGAGGTCCAGCGTGGATTTGAGCGCCAATGATTTATAAATTGGGACAATTACGTTTTTACCATCACTGTGTTATGCCATCGTGATTTTACCCCTGAATCTGCGTTTTTGTGATTTTACCATCACTTTTTTGAACTGAGCAAAGATTCTACCATGAGTCTGTTACCTGCCCTTTGACGGTGTTAAATGGTGTTGGAAAAGACCAAGCTGCCCTTTTGTGATTTTACCATCACTTTGGCCATGAAAGTCATATACAACAGAATTTGAAGCTTTTTTGCTATTTTTGAATGGAAAAATGTGACAGATTCAAAAATATTATCATAAATTTTAAATTTTGACAAAATTTGGTAAATTTGGACAGATTTGGACAGAAATTTGACACAATTTTTGACAGAATTTTGACAGCATTTCCCTACAATGACATGTCCAGCACATATTTTGACATAGAAGAACAATATAAGCTAGATATTATATGTCCACATTCACACATATCCACATCCAAATTACGTGTCCGAACTACTGGACTGTCCATTGCAACAAGTGAATCCCTTCAATTTTGAACGTAGTACTAAGGTCTCTGCACTGCACTTCGCAACACACTTCTCTCTTTATGTTCTCATTTCATAATAGGCCAGGATTACATATACATTTGATCGAATAACCCAAGCAACATTATTCAACCATGAACTCCTGAATCCTGATCGATGGATTCAGGCCGAGAACAATGAGATTACAGCTTTTCGGGGCTTCCAATCGAAGGCACAGCTAGACATAAACAAACGGCTATGGCTTTATTACGCTTGTTGGTCTCTTGTCTCGGGATGCTGGTTGGGTCTCTTGTCTCTGAGTGGTTACGGTCACATGATCAATTCGTCGAACAACTGGTGTGCATTTCATTCCACAATGAAAAGCCAAAAATCGAAGTGCCATGAACACACAGGAGCAAAGAATCACAATACCGTTGCTGCGGCGTGAACATCCTGTCCTTCGGCTCCTGCCCCGAGCCTACGCTGCTGCAGATGACGACGACAATCCAGCGGTTCGACCCGCACCACGCCGCCTTCATGCCGCCGCGCCGGCGTCACGCCCCAGCGCCACGCGCCCTCGCACTCGCCGCGCACCCGCGGTCCTCGCTCACGGCGCGCTCCCGCGTCCTTGCCCGCGCCGTACCCGCGTAGAGCAGCCGAGCCGCGTCCAATCGCCTCGCTAGGGTTAGGTTTCACGGAGTGGAGTTCGGCATGTTCGGAGGAGGACGACTGGACGACAGAGAACGATTCGAGTCGTCAAGGGGAGAGAACAATTGAGTCAGGGGTATTTTGGTCCATGTGCGTTTTTTCCTTTTTTTTTTTAATCGGTAAATTCCTTTCATCTCACGGTGGAGTCAAACCTATGGTAAACGGCAGATTCAATTTGAAAAGTGATGGTAAAAATGCAAAATCGCAGATTCAGGGTTAAAAATGCAATTGTTCCTCAGAATGATGGTAAAAACGCAATTTTCCCTTATAAATTACCGTAGCAGGTAAAGGAAACTTGGACTGGTGCCTAGTGGACTGTTATTTTGGTGATTATCTGGGGGAAGGTGGCGGTGACACCGTGGTGGTAGATGTCGGCGATGTGGAGGTCCAGCGCGGATTTGAGCGCCAATGATTTAGTGTAGCTGAATGCGTGGTGTCTCTGAAAGTTTTCAGCAACCGATGGATGCCTGTGTGTGCCTTTCAACAAACATATCTTCATGTGTTAAAACGGTTTCGCATAGACAGTAGATTGTGTTTTGTGCTCTGGATCTCCTGTACGTAAAAGCTGATCCGTTTACTGAGTCTAAGTGGGGTTGGGGTCCTCTGCTGTTGAGAACAAAATTGAGAGATCTGTACCTCATGCTACAGTAATCTGTGAGAGAGTGAACAGTTCCCTGCATTAGTTTTGTACCAATCTATGCAAAAACTGTTACCAGCGGCACTGTACCACGATTTTTGTTGCAATTCATAAAAACCATCAGATTTCAATCCAACGGTATCCAAAACATCCAAATTTAGGGTACTTATCTCCTCTAAATTTTCTTCACCAATGCAGAGGAGATCTCAACCTGTCTAAGTGATAGCTCATGTTGCCTTCCTTGATGGCATCTTTCTAGCCAGTTGTTAGCATAGCATGAGGTCGAGCACACGATTCAAATGTTTCACATGGCATCGTTACTGCAACTCAGGCCCTGTTTGTTTCCTCCCTCATATTATATAATCCAGCTTATATAATCTATAAGCTGGGAGAGAGCAGTTTATGAGATTATGATAATCTGACCTGTGAATTGCTATAATCTGACTATAATCTGAGACCTGTTTATTTCAGCTTATAAATTATATGAGCCAGATTATATATCTAGGTGGAACAAACAGGGCCTCAATCACATGACGTATGTATGTCCTACAGGTACCCTTTTTATAGAAAAGGAGAAACCATTGTTACATTAACCAAACTAGCAGGTTGGACTATGTATTTGCGCGGCTAGTGTCGTAATCAAACTATACCTAGTGTTGTAGTACCTTTGATACCTTATTATTTTTTTATCACTAATGCGCGGCTAGTTTTCCTGAAGTCAATGATAGGTAATTTATAAACATATTTATAATGTGCATGTTTGCCTTTGGTTGTTTTTTTGTACCGGCAGTGATAGGTAATCTATCAATCTATTTATTAATAAAAGAAGATGACCTTTCCACCAAGGATGCCTAGAAAGAAAAGAAAAAAATCTAGAAAATCTCAGAAAAAAAAACAAAACATTTGACCCTTAATCTTACCACCACTTAAACTCATAAAGAAATCCGGCCATTGATCCCATCCACGTATCATTAAGATACCTAACCTCCCTCACGCACCGTTTCAGAAAAAAAAAATCCTTTCGCATCACGGCGGCTGGCTATCCACAAGATCAGCCTCTCCAACGAGCCGACTTGACAACAATCTTCTTGTATGCCGCCAAAAAAAAATGGATAACATTCGATGAAATAATGACGACGTTCCATCCCCTCCAGATCGAGTTGCTGGCGAGATCGATGGGTCTCCAACCCAAAGAAGCAACAAAGATATGATGTCGTCCCCATAATCCCAAGACCGGAGGCCAGTGCAGGTTAAGAGATGAAACTCAGGCTGGGGCAAGCTAGCGAGGAAGAGCAGTGCAATAAGCGTTCATTGGGCAAAAACGAAGCCAACAACTAAGGTCTTGTTTGAAACCTTTAGAGATAATTGTTAGCTAGCTAATATATATTAGCTATTAGCAGCTAGCTAACTATTAGCTGAAGGCGTTTGAAACATCTAATTATTAAGACCTTTATATAGCCATCTGTTAACTAGTATTAGGTGAGTTTGAGGAACTAATGGGATGATTGTTAGTGGGGGGTAGCTAACAATTAGCTGGGCTATTAGCTAGGGTGTTTGAAACCTCTAGTGCTAATTTTAACAATTAACAATTATCTTTAGAGGTTTCAAACGTAGCCTAAGAGACGATTAGCCACCAGGCGAGAGATCAGAACTTTTTACCGATAGAAGGTCCGGCTTGATCCCAAAGATGGTTGAGCGAGATGGCATGACGGACGTTCGATACGTACCTGGGTATGCATGCACCTCTTCGTGGGGGCTGTCGGTCGTTCAGCATTTGCGTGCTCTTGTCCAATGAGCATAACGAAGGAGATTCTAATTGTTTACGGTGTTGTAAGGCAACAGCGACAAGTCCTCGTGTTCCACGAGGAAAACAACACATAACGTGGTTGCACGGTTAGTTGTAGCTTTGCTACTGGCCTCATCAATCAGTACCAACCACCACAAATTAAGAGATCCAATTCAGAGAGAGAGAGAGAGAGAGAGATTTTAAGATCCTGGAAGACACTGCTATTGACCTTGATTTTCACACTTTGCATACTTTAAGTTAATCTTTTTCCTATAAAAGAAGGCATACAGCTTCACACAACATAACCGTTGTATAAACAGCAAACGAGAAATTGCACTCAAATTATGTCATTCTTCGAAAGTTTTCAGCAATTGATGGATGTGTGCCCTTCAACAACGTATCTTCATGTGTTAAACGGGTTCGCATAGATAATTGATTGTGTTATATGTGCTCGGGGTATCCCGTACGTAAAAGCTGATCCGTTCAGTGGAGTCAAAGTGATAGCTCATGCTGTCTTTCTTGTCGCATGCATCTTTCTAGCTAGCTGCACAACATGAAGCCAATGACAAGACTCACATCTTTCACATGGCACAGCAGCTACTGCGTAGTGTGTGGCAGTAGCTACGGTAACGGAGCATGCGCATGATCTTGGTGACCATCTGCCACCATGGTTGTGAATGGCGTCGGAGCACCATGGACTTGATAAACCTGAAGGTGTGGTGCTAGAGCTCGAGCTGGGCATCCAGCAAGGCTCGATTCTTAAAGCTTGGGGTGAGCGCATGGACGACACGTTCAGTTGTTTATATAAGCGTACGTGGTATTGGGATCGATCAGATGAACCAGCGGCGTTCATGGTTTCCTAGTCTTACGTTCGACTTTGCGACCAAGCAAAAACTCTTCATGGACGTGAGAGACCAACCACATGTTTATCGTACCGATGGGCGATGGCAGTACGGCATATCCTATAAAAGAAGAGGTGCTTGTCCTCGCCTCCGTCACCTTCATGGCTTGCTGTAGCAACTTACCAGACGGAAGTACTCAGTTTTATTTCAGTTTCTTCAATTTCATGGCCTCCATGCTCTCGCATTCAGACTGGCACAGTGCAAGGCTCCAATATGCAGTCCCCAAATAGCAATGGTCCCAGGACTTGCCAGTCCCAAGTGGCGCACACAATTGCCGATTCAGGTGAAGATAGAAGACGATTGGATTTGAGAGGTCAAAATGTGTCATAAGAGCAGGTTTAATAAAAAACGCCCGCTCCCGGCGTAGGTTTTGTGCCATATCTGCAAACGTTCGCATTAGGCCAGTCTCAATGCACCGTTTCATTACACTCTTTCTAAGACTAATTTTAGGAAAGAAAGCCACCTTCCTTTTATTTGGATGAGAGACCTCTCACAAAATATAAAAATTTCTTATCTCTCTCATCATAATTAACTTGCTAACTCAGCAAAAAAATACACATGTGACATAGAATTTAATGCAGATGAAAGGCTCCATTAAAACTGGCCCCTTAATAAACACTAGTATAATGTGTTGCCAACTTAGTGAACTATTAGTTTGAATATTTAATTATTGGATGCTTTTGCATGTGCCCTGTGCAACGTTTGCCATTGGTAGGAAGCAATCAATTTATTGGACGAAGCGAAACAGCCCGCTTGAGGTCGGCGAGTGACAAAGTGCCTGCTCTTTTCTCTTTCCTCTCTTCTCACTCTTCCAGCTTGGATTTTTATGACATGGTCAACCTTTTAGCCTGCTGAGTAGGACCTATAATACTTGCTCTAAGAGCGTTCTCAATGATAGAGGCAGCTAAGAGGTAGCAGCTAGCTCTTATAAGGAGTTGAAGAGAAGTAGGGTCCATGTTTAAGTCACTCATTTTTTTTAGAGGCTGCCTCTTGAGAAAAAATTAGCTGTCTTCTCTCTCTTCCTTTTCTCCAATAAATAATTCTAAGAGTTAGCTAAGAGGCAACTATTGAGACGCTTTAAGGATGCTTGCTCACATGATTATTTGAGGATAACTGCTCGATCTGCCACGTGGCGTTAGAATTTTTTTCCCTGATTCTGCACACAAAAGGAATCAAATAATGCATCTTATATCTCAATCACACGACACACAAGAAGAGGTTTATTAACCAAATTACGAAATTAGATTCATGGTTGTAGTAGATCCAATCGGAGAAACAACCCGACGAGATGAGATCGGAGCCGACTAGAAAACAAACCAGCCTAATTAAGGAGGGGTTGAGCGGCCCGACTCCTGCATGAAGCTTAGCAAATCAGCAGGGACGAGATGGCCCGATCCTCACGCAGCAGACAGCAGCCCAGCAGCGGCCTCCAAGTGACGAATGACCCGTAACACAACACGCGCGCGACACCAGGGGTGTGTTCGTTTCACCGTATAGACTCCTCTAAAATTTAACTCTAAAGAGAATCTTATTATTTAGGAGTATTAAATAAAATCTAATGACAAAACCTTTTTACAAATGGGTACATCTTTACGAGACGAATCTAATGAGCCTAATTAATCTATGTTTTGCTACAGTGATGCTACAGTAAATATCGTCTAATCACGGCTTAACTACTCTCGTTAAATTCGTCTCGCGATTTAGAAGGGGGTTCTGCAGTTAGTTTTGTAATTAAACTTTATTTAAGACAAGATTCTTTGTGTTTAAACCCCTCTAAATTTTAGACTCTAAAACGCCGAACACGCCCCAGATGTAGGAACTGCCGAGCCGAGTCTGACAGTGACAGATATTTGACGGCGAGCAATCACTCCAATAATAGGAGCAAAGAAGATGTTGCTGGGCAGCCGCGACGGCGATTGGACTGAGAGAACCTACAAGGCCGCCCCGGAAACTGGGATAGCTCCAGGGGCGTGCGCAGCATAAGATTATGGGGAATAAAAAAACTCTAACCCTAAAACTTTGGCTATGTTACCATGTTATAAATAGCATTTATATCGAATTGAAGTCCTGAACATCTCCAAAAGAGCCTCATAAACCTCTATTAAATCAAAATATTGGGATTCAATCAAAAAAATCATCTCCAACACAACCTCAGAACCACCTCTAGTTTTTTCATAGCCTCTAAACTCCCCTCATTTGTAGCTACAAACAGTGAAAGAATTGGGGCTCCCTATTACTGAGCAGTCTCTTAGCCTCAGTACACACCCGCGCCTTGTTTTGTAGATCGCAAACATTGATTTGGTTTTATATTTATAGAACATATATAGTGTTTTTGAAGCGTGAGTCCTTCGGTTTCACGGCTCGGTTTTCCAGCCATCTATGTTGGCTGTGTTTCATGCCCATTTAAACACCAACAAAGCCTGCGTGGAGCATGTTTAATAGTATGACAATGGAAAATGCTGTAGTACGATTGGGTTTGACAATACTCCCCTTAAAATAAAAAATAAGAATTTTTTGCGGGTTAAAAAAAAGATTACATTTCACAATGCATGATCAGTCTGCTTGGAACTTTGGCTGACAGTCCGGGATGATCTCCATTGTGAGATAACACACTTATTTTGGATAAAAATCCACACAAGCTCCGTGCATGTTCCATACTTCTTTAACAAAATGTCATGGATAGACCTCAATTATTGACCGGAATCCTAGAACCGGCGTTATTTTGTAGTCCCTAAATCCGGCCTCAAAGAAGATCTTCTTCCACTCGTGTTCATCTCGCTCAATGCCATTGACAATCACCATATACAGATCGAAGAAGGCTTGCACCTCTCTGTGCTTCAAGTCGGATGGTCCAGCTCCAACTACAATGTCTATGATTATCACCTTCCCTCCTCCATCTCTAGGAGGAATGGCCTTCCTGCAATTCTTTAGTATCTTGACACACTCTTCATGGCCCCAGTCATGCAATACCCACTGAAACAGAAGTGTGGCAGATATTAAATTAAAAAAGAAAAGTACTGAGTATATATAATTCTGAACATTGATGACATGATCATTTAGGTGAAACATCATTTAATATAGATCCAAATAGCCTGTGAAGATCTGTTTGGCTTTAGCTTCATATATTTTTGAACTTTTTTTCTCAAAAAAGAAAAGAAAAGAAAAGGGACGTATGATTTACCTTTAAGAACATAGCATTTGCCGGTGGCAAGCTCTCAAACATGTCACCGGCGATATACTGCACGTCGGTGTCACTAGGAGCCATAGCAACAACGTGGTCGAGATCGAGCACGCTACATTTCACATGCGGGAACGCCTTTGAAATGGCTTGTGCCGACGCGCCGAGCCCTCCGGCGACGTCGACCAAGGAGCTAACTCCCTGCTGGAAGACGTCTCCGCACTCCTTGAGGACGATATCCATGGTGAACAGGCTGTCGGAGACCATGCCGTCGTTGATGAGCGCGTCAAACGTCGCGTCACGGTCGGCCAGTTCCCACAAGGTCTGGCCGTGCGTTTGCTTGAAGATGCTGGGGTCCGGCAGCTCGCGCTGGAACCATGAGCCGAGCCCAAGGAACGGGGAGACGAAGGTTGGGTGGAGGATCATGGCAGTGATCGGAGAAAGGCTGCGTTTGCCGACGAGGAGGCGGGACATTGGCGTCAGCGCGTAGACGGGCTCGTCACCGCTGCACGACGATGACCGGAGCTCGACGTTGAAGACGCCGGTCGCGGCGAGCACGCGCATAAGGCGGCGCAGGTAGGGCACCTTGGACGGGTGCAGCATGGCCTTGGACGCGATCTGGGGGAGCGTGGCGGCGCCGCCGTGGTGATGGATGGCGTCGGGAATGCGGAGGTCCAAGGCGGACTTGAGAGCCATGGACTTGATGTAGGCGAATGTTGTGTGCCAGAGCTCGAGCTGAGCGTCGAGCAAGGCCTGGCTACTGCTACCGTTCATGAGTGCCATATGGTTCAGTTGTGCTAGCCTTCTGTGTGTTTTCTCTGCTTTGCGATGGGTGGACGAAGAGGGCTGCAACGTAGGGTACGTTTATATTAGCTTGGCTTTGATACAGTGGGGAGTATGGGACATTGTTTGTGGGAAATATATTTTTGACGGTTCGGCAACCATAGGACAAACGTGGTTCTTTCTCTTGATGGGTTGATACTCCTACTTCAGATTTTTTTTTTTTTTTTTTTTGCGAATGTCCTACTTCAGATTTCTCATGCTGCTACACGTTGCTTTCTCGAGCTGCCTAATGAAGATCAAATAATGTAAATTCAACGACCATATTAAACTCATGCGGAATTGAATAATTCCTCAAGTCGCTTTTCCCTGGCTAGTGCTCACCAACTTGGCATTAGACTGTCCCCTCAGGTTGGTCTACACTCACAAGGGGGCATATATAATATTGTATTAGTAAGGCTGGTAAGAAGACCCATATTTCGATAGGCACATGATTTGCGTTACCAGCTTGGTGGCAGACGTTTCACACCGACAGCAGTTGTGATATTATTCTAGAAAACAATAGAGACTGTACATATGAACAGTATCAGCAGTTTTTTTTTAATGGAAACAGTATCAGCAGTTGCCAAGACATCTCCTACATAAAGAATCGAGTACAACATTTTTGAGATGAAGGAACGGCCAAGTCTCTGCATCTTTCGTTGCACACAGCCGTAAAGAAGTGCGGACACGTGTACCACAAGAAAGGGACATGCCCCGTGTATCATACATGTGGGCATTGATGGCAGGGCCATGCTGGAACAGGAGAAGCCGATCTGATCAGATCATCGCAATATCATTGGTCTCAAAAAAAAAAAAAGATCATCACAATATCGCAGAGAGTTTTCAGTTTGAAGTGACAGAAGATTTACTCTTGCCCTCCGTATAAATTGAGCATTTTGAAAGCGCAGCCCCTAGAAGTGACAGCTAATTGGCGCGCAGCGCGCTGCTGTCGAGTAGTATATCTCATGTCATCGGGTAGTATATCTGTGCTTTCAAGATAGTATATCACGGGGATCAGAAGACCATCCATGTGAGATGTCACTTTCGATGTCAGATGTGTCACTTTCGGTGTCAGATGTGTCAAGATATCATTCACGAGTAGTATATCTCTAGTCATCGAGTAATATATCTGCACTTTCAAGATAGTATATCGTGGTCATCGAGTAGTATATCTACACTTTTGAGGTAGTATATCATCATGAGAATCTAAAGGCCACCTATGTGAGATGTCACTTTCGGTGTCAGGTGTCACTTTCGATCTCAGGTGTTACACACTAGATTCCAATATACTCTTGAGAATACAATGATATACCGTTGGACAAATTTGAATCTTAGATATTTTTTGTCAGACTTTGAATTGTAGATATGTTTTCTTAACCGAGAGCATGGATATACTCTTCCAACTTCTTGAATATACACATCAGGTTTCTTTAACATAATTTGAATATACCATTTGTGATACATAGTTATACTACTTGACTTTTTCTTCCATGCATAAAAAGACAAAAAGTTGTATGCTCCAAACTATATTGTTGTATACGGACATTTCATAGACATCAGCCTTCTTCTTCTAAGTATATAAAGGACAAGAAAAATCAGTTGTATACCTCAAACTACTCGTGATGCATTGATATACTACTCCTGATAATTAACATCATCCTTCTTTCAGAGGACAAAAAAAATAATATACTCCAAACTCTATTGTTCTATACAGACATTTCACTCTAGATATACTCTTGCAACAGAAGACATATATACCTCCTACATAGATTTCCCTACCCAGCATCAAAAAGGGAAAAAAAATCACTTGCACAACACCCAACACTTTAGAGTGGATAAGCTCATGGACACGCAAGACTTCTGCAAGCTTCTTCCTATCCTCGTGTGCATCGACTATAAAAAAGGTGAAATAAACACACAAAAAAAACTTTGAAGCATAGCAAGCTGCAGGAGACATCCCCTCTTGAGAGAGCAGAAAAAGAAAACCTCCTACATCTCCGAGCATCAAATCCACATGCTGGACAGTCAATCTAAAAATAAAATGGCGGCAGAAATCAACAACCAGCAGGATCTGAAACACACAAGTATTTGCTTGCCCCATCAAGCATTCGGAATCAACTAAAAATCCAAAGAAAAAATAAAAAAAAATGCTCGAACAGCCGCCACCTCCCAGCGCGCAGGCAGCCGCATCCTGCCGCCGCCGCCGCGCCTCGCACGACTAGCCACAGCCGGGGACAGAGCGACGCTCGATGCTTCCTCTGCCTCCAGCGAGGCCTCTGACGATGTGCCCCCAGCTCGAATCGGTTGGCCCACGAAGCATCTCCTCAGGTCTACAAAAGGGGGAAAAGAAGATTAAATCAGATCCAACGATGCAAGGGGGGGGAAAAAAAAAAGAAAAACTAGAGCCATCGGTGCATGCGCATGTACAAGAAGTATCCTGCTTTTTCTTCTTGCGTGCATCTGAACTGGATAAGCTCGGCCATGGGATGAATACAAGGACATGAGGAAAAAAGGGATTTTTTTTGGATGGATCTTGAGGAGCGGCTGTTACCAGTACGAGGGCGTGTGGAGCTCGTCGGGGATGCAGCGCCTTCAAGCTACTCGCCGTCACGCAGAGCTCTGAAGCTCATCAGGAGGCAGATCCCGCATGCGCGAGCAGCTCACGTGTATCCCACCACCACCGCCTCACCGCACGGAAGCAGCAGCCGCATCCCGCCACCGCGAGCTTGCCGACCTCCGTCAACTGCCGGTGGATCTGGATCTTGACGCCGTCGCTCGGTGGTAGGTGAGCAGACGAGCAGAGAGAACGAAAGGTTAAAAATGAGGATGGGGAGAGAGAAACAGAGCCGCTGGTCATTTTTATACTGGTGATTTTGATATACTACTCGCAGTCAATCAAAATACAACCTGATGTTATCTGAAGGCATATACTATTGCGGGAGCGTGATATACTACGCGTGTTGAGTTGGACCAAACTGACCAGCACGCTGAATATTATTCAGAGCGATGGGCTCTTAATAGAGAGGGTATATATATATATATATATATATATATGTATATATATATATATATATAGGGTGAGTATATTCTATAGCCGGCTATAGAATAGCTTATTCTATAGCCATTTCTGTTTTGATTGAAATTTACGACAATTTAAACAAAATTTACGACATCATGTTCAACGACATGTGTCGCATGCAAAATTACACGTCACCCACCAGAGAAAAGCTCACCCCCACACCCTTTAGTGAACCGGTAAAAAACCTGAGAAAAAAAGCCAAACCAACACGTCCATTTGGAAGGTATTAATTGATAGTTAATGCTTTCCAAAATGTCCACTAATGACTGCTTTGATTATGGGTTTATATTGGCATGGACGGAGGTGTTTTCCAATCTTTCATTCCCTTCCTTGCGTGGAGGTGCTGCTGCTTCGTCCCGCACAGCAGCTGCGGTTGCTTTGGTCCCCGATGGTGGCGGCGTTTGTTTCATCATCAGCTGGCAAGGTACACATCCATTACTTTACCCAGTCTCCTGTAGCTTGCCCTTGACAGGATCTTGAAATTTTCTTTTCCATTCCCAGGTCAAGCAGGCGCCATGCAGATTGCAACCAAGCCATCGATGCGGCTGATCAATTCGCCCTCTTGTTAGTCAAATTGCATCTGCTTCCATTCCCATAAAGATTCTCGCGATCTAATTCATGTTTTGGGCAGATGAAAATTCTTGAACCTGCGTTTGTTATTTTACAGATGGAGTGGAGGGATCGCCATATCACAAACCGGCGATTGTGCTACGGAATTGCGACTGGTTCGTCCCCGCTGGAGCCGGTGATTAGTGCGTCCCCTTCGACCGACGGCCGCCGTCCTTCTTGCAGCCTTCTGTTCTGGACAGAGGGATTTGCCTGGTTGACAGGGCCAGATAACCCCCAGCTGCTAGTCATTGGTCGCACAAATCAGAGGCGTGTGATTTTTATCTGCAGCTCGACTGATATATTCACTACGTCAGGTCAGGCCTTTAGTAACACATATATGTGTTACAAAAGTTAGAAAAAAGTGTTACAAAGATCTATAGTAACACAAAAAATAAGTGATGCATATGCTGGTGTTACTAGAACAAATTCTAGTGTAACATATATATGTGTTACAACTTGTAAAAAAATATGTTACAACAATAATATAGCAACACATGTGAATGTGTCACTATGTCTATTAAAATGTGTTACAATATTAATGTAGTAACACAAATAAAAAATTCAAAAAAAAAGTTGCTACTAGGATTTGATCCCAGGACCTCACCTTCTTTAAGTTCCTAAGTTTCCACTGCGCAACACATGCATTTATGATATAAAGTTATCCTTAATTGGTTTTGACTTATAAAGTATTTGAATATATGTTACTGTAGCCCAAGAAATTGTTACTAAGGCTTGTAGTAACACACAACAGTAACATTTATTTGTGTTACTGTGAGTTCTAGGCTTGCTATGTTTAGACACATTGATTTCTTTGTAACACTTTTCTTGAAACACAATTTTTGTGTTAATAGAATAATTATTTGTAACACATTTTAACAAATCAAGCATTTGTGTTACAAGCAAACTCTGTAACACAATACTTGTGTTACTATGAAATATTTTTGTAACACATTCTTACTTGTGTTACAGATATGTGTTACAAAAACCATGTTTTGTAGTAGTGATTTGTACCTGATCAAACCGCACCTGAATTTGTTTTGCTTCTGACACTGGAACGAAAAAATAAATAAATTTCTGCTGTTCTGTGTGTATGTGAGATCCGACCAGGACATGTTGAGAATTCCAGGTATGTGTTTGTTCATTTAGAGACAAACTAGCACGTATTCCATCAAATGGTATGGATCAGCTGGTATATTTGTTTTCCCACATCCGTGCTCCTTGTTTCTACAGATAGGATGCCTGTTGGTGCAGGCAAGAGATTGGGATTCAACTCCATCGACTGGTGCATGTGGCGCGATGGGAACAATGTCGAAGATCCAATACGATGCCAGGAGGAAGAAACCATAGTGCTGACTAGTTCTTCTCTATGCATTGATGCTGATAAGATCCGGCAGAATAGAAGAGAAGAGAAGCAGAATATTTTACTGCATTGTATCTTTCTTCCATTCAAATATATTAGATGCAAGGCACACCGATGCTCCAGTGCCTCAATACTTATCGGCAATAAAGCAGTGCTCTCACAAAGAAATGTACCAACTTTTTTATAAGCAAATGTGCTTGTTCTGTGGCCTCAATGCTCTGTAACATTTTACTATCACACACGATGGAAATTGAAATACTAATTTGTCCAACTATAGATGCTCCATTATAGTTTCTATCGGAATGGTAAATCATATTGGACATGCATGTTTTCACTCATTGATCATGACTTTTGGATATATGTTGATAACCACAAAGTCTCCATGAATACTTTGTGCTCACACTTCATTTATTTTTCTGATCACGCTGTTAGCATTTTATGATCACAACTGATGAACATTTTATCTGGGCGGAATCTACTGTGATTGTATAAACGTTTTCAAATATATATGCTTAAGAACGCAACTAGTACTTTGTAATGCTTGAGAGCAATATACTTATCTTCACACTTGATGGAACAACAAATTCATGAATAGCCACAGGTATCACCTAGTGGAAGAGTTCCACCATATATAAGAAATGGAACTAATTGTGGTATGCTAAATTCAAGTTCACGGATAATCATGCTAGTTACCATATTTTGTGATCAAACCTTTTTTTTTTTGTGACCACGCTAGTTACCATTTTATGATCATAAATCAATGAAGTGCTCTGTATTTGGCGCTCCTTAAGAAAATAAATTATCACAAAGTTTTAATATGAGTACATGGCCAATTGGGTCAAATGGTTGATTTCAAGGTGGGAGAGAGCTTGGATGAACTAGAAGAGAGAAAATTGGATCATACAAGGAGATGTTGAGTCTTGAAGTTCAAGGCCGGGATTAATGCAACCTTCCAAGCAAAAATACTAAGTGCGTCCCAATAGTTTTGTCCTTTTGGCAAAAAATCATTGCGCTTTGGAAAGGATACTTCTTGGCTACGAAAGAAATGTACTTGTTTTTGTGATCTGACTGTGTAACATTTTACTATCATGCACGATGGTAGAACAAAGACTAATGTGTTCCAACTGTAAATTCTCCATCTTAGTTTGCAATTAGAATGATTGACCAAAATGGACATGCATGTGTTTTGCTCTGTGATCATAATTTTTAGATTGTTTGATCAACCACACAGACTCCACAAAAACTTTGTGATCACACTATAATTTGTTTTTGTGACTGCACACTTCACATTTTATGACCGCACACTTCACATGAAGACTCGATTTGAACAGAATCTGTTATGACTCCATATACATGTTGCAATATATATGCTGAAGAACGGAAGTACTCCTACTACTTTGTAATGTTTGAGAGAAATATTTTAGTTTGGTTCGATTCAAGGTCACGGACAAGCATTTCTTTTCTTTTTCAAGATTTTGTGATCAGTTCTTATTTCTTTTTGCGATCTTACACTTAACATTCTACGATTATAAATCAATGAAGTACTATTTGGAGTGGTCAATCTAGTAGCACGTTGATTGCATACTGGGAGAGGGCTTGGACAACTAGAAGCAACAAAATTAGAATTACGCAAGGATTTGTTAGATCTTGAAGATCGACCAGAGATTAGTTCAATCTTCACTTAATTTAAGAAACAAGGAGAGGACAGACAAGAGGGTTGAATGCTCTGGATTCTCCAAGTAACGTACTAGTGGGTCCCAATAGATTGTCTTCTGAGCAAAAAAGCATTATGCTTTGAAAGTAACTTTTTTATACAATTTATGCAACAATATATTCATTTTTGTGATCTCACTGGGTAACATTTTATGATCACACAAGACGGAGGACTAATTTCAATCCAAATCTGTCCCAGCTGTAAATGTTTGAAAAATTTGCGATCTGAATAATTAATCATCTTGGACTGCATGTATTTTATCTCAGTGACAACCAGAAAGCCCCACACTACAAGAAAATTGGGGTATTGCCACGGTGAAATATCGTTGCGATAGGGCTTAAATGGTTGCAATAACCTACTATTGCTACAAAACTCATTTCGTGAGCTGTCGTGGCAAGTAGTAGCGTGGCAATAGGCTTAGGCAACCATTTTATTGTTTGGTTGCAATACCTATGTCTGTTGCCACGAAATAAAACGTTGCGACCAGCAATAGACACAACGACTCAAATTGTGGCAATAAATGGTTATTGCAACTGTATTTAGTTGTGGCAATAAATTTGGCAAAAGAAAAAACATGAAGAAATATTGCACCTTAACCTGCTCTAGACATGACTTGAACCCAAGACCTTGATGTTATGAAGAAGATGCTTTACCACCACACCAGTGTTGCTATTTGTGTAATAAACGGCAATATTATTTCTTTATCATCTCTCATGATGTGGAAAAGTTTATGAAAAATTATGGCAATAGCCAAAAACGGTTGCAATAGATTTTGCCTATTGCAACGATTCTTTTGTTGTGGCAATAGCTTTTCTTCTATTGCAACGAACTTTTCAAAAATTACAACGATAATATTTTGTTGCAATATAACATATCTATTGCAACGACAAGACGTCGTGGCAATACTATTTGTGTATTGCCACAAAAACTTTGAAATTGATGCAACAATTATTGTTTTGTTGCAATAGATGTCAATCTATCGCAACCATTTTACTGATCGTGGCTATTAACACATACCTCTTACAACGAAAGTTGTTTTGTGGCAATAATGTCCACACATTGCAACCATGTATGAAAAACGTTGCAATAATACCTAGCTATCGCAACTAATATTTTATTGTTGCAGCACTGCTTGTGGCAATACCCCAATTTTTTTGTAGTGCCATTAAGATTTTTTGAATACAATTTACAAAAGAAATATCCTTTTGGCAAAAAATGTCCTATGAAAAATATACTTCTTGGATACAATTACGAAAGCGATATATTCTTTTTGTGATCTCACTGGGTGACATTTTATAAACGCACACGATAGAAGACTAACTTCAAACTAAGTATGTCCTTCCTATAAATGTTTGAAAATGCTTGTCAATTGAATAGTTTATCATGTTGGGCATGCATGTTTTTAGCTCGATGACAACCACAAAGTCTCATGAACATTTTTAATGATCACGTTTTGATAGTTTTTGCAACCCTACTGGTAAAAAATTATGATCGTATAAGTTATACAGGCTTCTAGCTAAATGTTTGAGCCATGTCCTTTTCCTATGCTTTCCAAATTAAAATTTGAAGTTTTTATGATCCGAGTTAGTAGTTTATTAATTTTCCCAAATATTGTGTTTTGGATTGTGAATTTATAAAATTTGTGGTTTCGGATTGTGAACTTTATGATTCGTTAGTTTGGAATTTATGATTTACTATTCCCTCTTGTTTTACGGTCAGGGAACCTCTAAGATCAAGGTCATAAAATTCACCAAGAAATAGCTTTTCACGTTTATATTCAACACACAAGGTTCTAAAATTCGGCTCACCAACTTTTGTATCATATTAAACGTTTATACAAGATCAGACGTGATCACAATTTGGAGTCTTGAACCCTCTGTAACCAAACTGTAAATATTTAATCTGAAGCACACGATGCCATCACAAATTTGCGGCTGAAGCATTCCTCGAAATATTTTACTATGGTAACAACGATGCTACCTGAAGCATTTGCGGCTGACCATTCCAAATATTTTAATGCCTTCCAACTTTGCCTCAATACGTGGCTCAATTAGCACTAACAACCGACAGCAAATTAGCTAATAAAAGGGATCGGTGGACCAAACCGGAAGGCTGGAGAAAAAATCGCTGGTTTTTATTGGCAGGGCCGCACCAGGGAAGGTGGTCCGGTTTCCTTTGTGCTCAGGGTGGCGTCTGGGCGGGCAGCAACCAGGCTGGTCCGGGGTGTGATATATTATATCACACCCAGGGAGTGAATTAGCGCTGTATATATATATATATATATATATATATATATATATATATATATATATATATATATATATATATATATATATATATATATATATATATATATATATATATATGGGTATGTGTTCATACCCATTTATCATTTTGAGTATGTACACATACCTAAAATAAGATTTTTCAAAGTGATAACTATGAAAATTTTTGAGTGGAACTCATATTATTTTGCACCTTGTTATATATTGTGTTTCCTGTATAGAAAACGGAGTATGTCCATATACTTGATGTATCCTCATATAAAAACAAAAGTATGTCCACATACCACTTTGAAAAATCAAGTATGTGTACATACTTTTTTTAGAAACCCTAAGTATGAACAAATATCTCCTAGATTGTGAGATACAAATATGGGAGTAACTACACCCGGGAGTAGGAAAGAGGCTTCCTATATATATATATATATATATATATATATATATATTTGACGTCGAAAAGGAGCCACCACGTTCGCTCTAAAATGCTAAAAATTCCCACGTTAATCCGAGAAAATAAGAAGAAAAAATTACCCACCACTGCCATTACGAAAAAACTAGACTAAAATACCCCTAGGCATATTTATTTAACGGTTAAAATAAAAAGTCGTAACTTAATCAATGAAACAAAGGGAAAGACTAGGGAACACAGGCGCATGCAAAAATAATTCAGTTAGATTGTTTTGAACCATTTGATTAACATCCAACTCTCCAGCGGTTTTCTTCTTCCTCAAGACATAATCAGCATTCTCTCACACCTTCTTCGATCCCTATTCCCTACAATGACAACCCAACCAACCTATCCCTCTCCTACACCGTATTCAGCGGCGTCTCTGTCATAGGATACACGTCCAACACCTACCCTTGCCCCAACCCCAATGATCGCTGTCAACTGCATGCTTCTCCGATCTGGCGCCCGCCGCCCAGTCCAATCAGTTCACCAGACCTTCTGTGGGCAGAGGTGGCCGGAGACCCCGAAACGTAACCTCCAAATCCTAAAATCCCCTAAACACTAACGTCTTCAGCTTGCACGTGTTTGACTGAAAGCAGACAGATTTTCAAGCCTTTCAGATTTAAGAGGCACGTAAAACAAAATGTCATGTGTGAGGAAAGTATACAGTCCGTGTGACCAAATTAAGTTAACAAAATGTCATGAGTTCGGTTTATAATTGTGTTCAGTTTGTTGCCTTGCAAATACCGATATAATAAAAGCAAACAGCCGACAAAACCCTAATGCAAGATGCATCGATCTGACGAGTGTTTTGCCGTGCAGGTCGGCAGACAGTGAGGTAGCAATGTACGTTCACCATGAGCATATGTCGAAGCAGAGCGTGTAGCTACGCAAGTGGATTAAGGCAACTGAGTGAATGTTACAATATTATTGTAGCGATTGATCGACCTAAACTCTCCGAGTGCCATTACCATCTTCACCGTACCTCCACAAGTGTCTGTCCCTGCAGTTCAGCGGAGTTCTCGACATCAAACCGGTACAATGAGTTGCAAGTAGCTATATGTTTTTGAATCAACAAGTAGCAGTATGTCTTCATGATAATATAGACCTACTATATAGGTGCATGAAGAAGTGAATATCAAATGCTAAGAGAGCCGCGTTAGTTAGGGATTGGACTGCAGTGGAACATGAGAGCAAACACCCTTTTGTACACATATGTCAGAAGCTGCGGAACGACAGATGGATCGTGGCTAGGTTTTTATGCCCAGATGCAAGGTAAAGTGTGCAGTGTAGAGGCATCAGGCGTTGTTACAGGTAGAGTGGTTGACTGTCATGGCTATAACGTCTGTAGAAAGTGGATTGGCAAAGAGCCAAGAAAAGTTTAGAAAAAGCTAAAGGTGAGCGCACATGGAGTGTGGGTAAGGACTACAATGGATAAAACATGGATTGTTGATATTGATTCAACCTCAGCATACACATTGCTTAAGTGTATGATGAACATACAGTTCTTTAAAAAATGCAAGCTATTGATATGTTAGTTAAATAATAGAATTCATGCTATACCTGTACTAGCCCGGTCTTCCTCAAGACTTTGTATCGAGCTTCTAACTAAAAACTGTGGTGTATCCAACTTCATAACTAAGAAAAGTGATGCTGCTGAAGGAAGATAGAGAGGAGAAATTACCAAAAACGGGCGGATAATGAAGTAATGAATTCCCAACCAAAATATTACATTTAGAAATTCAAGTGATCTAAAACTATATTAATAAATATTATGATTAATATTAAATTTAACGCAATACTAGCCACGCAAATGCGCGGGCCACCCTAGTAGTGGTAAGGTATACTTCATCCATTCCGAAACGAGGTGCATTATTGAACCTTGCTTCAATAATCACAAATATAAACCATCTATCAACTGTAATACACCATTTTATGTCTGTTCGTCCATGTATATCCTTTTCTTAACTGCAATCTAATCATTGCAATAAACTTGTCACTCACCTCAATAATTGCAACCTAATAAATCTTATGCCCAAGAACAAAATTCGCTTATATATATTCATTGTCCACAGAAAAGAATAAGATTACATTTGGGTTGAGATAAAGTATGTTCCTTGAAATTAAAAATGTAAGAAGTATATATATTTCCTCTATAAAAACAAAGCATATATGCTTAGTGTGTTTACCATTTCGTTCACAATAACTTTTTATGAACCACTTATCAACAAGTATATCAAGTACTCAAAAAATTATGGGTAGATTTCGATGATTGATCAAACACCTAGAACTGGTATGATTTTGTAGTCACTAAATCCTGCCTCGATGATAACCTTCTTCCACTCTTGCTCATCTCGCTCGATGCCATTGACAACCATGATCATGAGATCAAACAAGACTTGAGTCTCTTTGTGCTTTCCGTTTGACGGCCCTGCTTCCACAACCATATCTAGTATTATAACCTTCCCTCCTGCATCTTTTGGAGGTATAGCTTGCTTGCAGTTCTTCAGTATCTTGACACACTCAGCATCGCCCCAGTCATGCAAGACCCACTGAAACCAGATAATCAAAAGAGGAAAACACCGTATAAGTAACAATGAACAATAACAAATGGTGATCATATTTTCCAAAAAAAAATGATGACCATAGCACAAGTGCCATTGGCCTTGGTTTCAGGAGAACAATAACAAGTGGTATATGCTTGTGACGGGAAGCGTTCTAGCTGGTGTAGTGGTTGTCAAAGCTTGTATCTAGAAGGATGTAACATTTGCTAGACTATGATTATAATTTCAGTTTTCAACGGTGTTTCTAAAAATGTATCACCCTTCTAGATAATGGAGCATATTTTTCATCATGAATTATAGTGAAACCGCATTTACTTTTGTTAACAAACTTGTGACCAAAGTCACGTGTCATTGTTGGAACCCTGTATCAGCATCATCAACAGTGTACATCAAGATCATATCAATCAAACAGAAACGACATGCACCTTGAGGAAGGCGGCGTTTGCCGGTGGAACACTCTCAAACATATCACCGGCAATGTACTTCGCACCAGTGCCAGTAGGAGCATTCGCGACGACGTGTGGGAGATCCAACACGCTGCACGTGACATGTGGGAACGCCTTGGCGATAGCCTGCGCCGCGCCGCCGAGCCCCCCGGCCACGTCTATCAGAGAGCTTAGGCCCTGAAAAACATCGCCGCACTCCTTGACGACGATGTCTATGATGAAGCTGCTGTCCGCAACCATCCCTTCGTTGAAGAGCACGCCGAAGCTTGGGTTGCCGTTCGCCAGATCCCACGGTTTCTGCCCGTGTGCAGCCTCGAAGAGTGACGGCTCCGGTAGCTCGCGCTGGAGCCACTCGCCGAGGCGGAAGAACGGGGACACAAAGACACCATCGAGCATCAAGCTAAGAAAGGGAGTAAAGTTCGTGGAGGTTACCAAGAGGCGAGATGTTGGTGTCAGTCCGTAAACGTGCTCGCTGCTGTCGGCAGTCAGCTCAACACTGAAGACACCAGTGACTGTGAGCACGCGCCGCGAAGGTAAGGAAACTTGGACTGGTGGAGCGTGATTTTGGTGACAATCTGGGAGAGGGTGGCGGTGCCGCCGTGGTGGTGGATGGTATCGGCAATGTGGAGGTCCAACGCGGACTTGAGCGCCATGGACTTGATGTAGCTGAAAGTGTGGTGCCAGAGCTCGAGCTGAGCATCCAGCAAGGACTGGGCAGTGCTGCGTGGAAGGTCCTCGGCGGCGGGCGGCATGGTGTGCACTGGTGTAGCTGGGCTTCGAGTGTGCGTAATGCGTCTTTAATTATGTATAGACTTACCGTATAGTTGATACCAAGCATGGAGCTACGTAGCGTCACTAGCAATCACGTAAAAAAAATAATGCAAATCAGCGAATGCAGCCATGCGAGTGGACCTGTCGACACAGCACCAACCCATCACCAGTTCACCACAATGATCTGGCAGGATGATGTGGACCATGTATGTGCAGAAGCGGTTGAGCAACCCATGCGCTCCTGCCCAGTCCCGTCCCTGTGATCCAAAGCTCCATTCGCGCGCGCGTTAGCTTATTAGAGTGCTCAACTAAAAAAAAAAATCTTATTAGAGGGCTCTCAATAGTATTTTAAGAGCCAGGACGAGATGAGAAACATGAAGTGAGGGGAGAGAGAAAGGGATTTGCTATATATTACAGCCGCATGAAAACAGCAATTTTCTCAGCCAATGAACAATAATAGTACCGATTTCAATTCAATGGTCCAGATCCGATCAACATTGTTCATTTTCTACCTCTAGTCATCAACTTCCCCATCGATATCCCCCGCCTCCCATCCGACATGGCAGAACCATGTCGTGCTTACTTGTCAGAGTATAGTGCCCTTGCCAAAGCTCTGCCCATCGTTGTGCCGCCCCCACGCCTGCCTCCCCTATCTATCCTGCTCCCCCCGCCCGGTGGCAAAATCTCAGCAGCAAAAAACTCCCCATCACCCTTAAATCACAGTCGGAAGAACGTCACCTGACAGGGCCTGTTTGGATTGTTGCCAAACCTTGCCACACCACAAGTTTGGCACGCCACAACTGCTTAGGCTAGTGTTTGTATCGTGATCAGAAATACGGCACGCCAAAGAAAGTTTGGCAACAGATAACAGGCTCGCCGCAGAATCTTCGCCAAGAGTGTGGCGAGCAAAACGGCCGCCACGCTTTCGGCGAGACGCGCTCGTCTCACCGCAGCGAGGGAAAAAATGGCGCGCGTACCGCCGATCTCACCGCGCCCAGCGAAAAAAAGGGCGCGCACTTGTGGCGCGAAGAAATCACCGGGCCACCTTATCCCCTGCTCCTTGTCTTTCCCCTTCCTCCCTCCCGTCACTTCTCTAATCCTTTTCTCTCTCACCCGGTCCGCCGTCAAATCTTGCGCTGCTGGGATCCCAAATTTCTTTCCAAGTTTGTGCAAATGCATCTGCTCCTCTGTTTATTCTCCTATGTCCCCTATCCTAATCCTCATGCCTGTTGTACAGATTGCTGCGATGGTCGAGTTCCCCTCTGTTAGCCTGTAGATCTGAGGTAAGATCCGTTTTCTTCGTTTCCCTTTCCATGCTCACGGGTGTTTGATGCTTGACTCACGGTGAGCTTGTGTTGAATTTTCAATTGACTTTTACCTTACCTCGAGTACTTGCTCTGCCAGGCATGTGAACAAGAGCTAGTGTCTCACTGATTGGAAACTCCAATTCGTACAGGTATCTCTTTCCTCTCCAGCCATGTTGTTAAAAAAATTATGGCTAATGTTTATTGCTTAGTCACTTAAAATATTCTGCTATGTACGTATTGGAACTTCTATTTATTTTTGAGTACTGTTTTCTGTACCAATAGATGGATCGGAAGATGCAACCATATTTAGATTACTACTTCAGTTACTATTACCAGTTCTATATTTGGAGGAGAAGGTTATTGGCTGCCATTGCTCTATGTCTAGCCTGCTACTATTATTTGCTTGATATCCGGGACCAGGAGCGAGAAAGTGTAACATATGGACCCATGTTGAACAGAGATATAGAGCGGGAAGTAAGACTAGCTCGATTGTATCATGGCACTGAGGCTCATTGTATATCTGAGCTGCGCATGCGAAAATCAGTTTTTCATAGGCTATGTGGATATCTTAGATCACGTGGTCTTTTGACAGACACACTGCATGTTACAGTGGAAGAACAAGTTGCAATGTTCATGCATGTAGTGGGTAAAAATTGGTCTAACAGATCTGTGGGTTTTGAGTTTAATCGATCGGGTGAGACAGTGAGTAGGTACTTCAATGCTGTTCTAGATGCAATTGGATTTCTTGCTAGAGAACTTATATGTATCACGACCACTGAAACTCACCCAAAGATCACAAGTAGCCCAGGCAGATTTCATCCTTACTTTGAGGTACAATCATGGAATTTCTTCTACCACATTTTTCCAAACATATAGTTGCTGGTATGTTAGTATAATAAAACTACACATGACTGGTTTGGAAAAAGACACACCATATGAAATGTGCTGATGCCTTAAACAAAGAGTTTGGTATGGGTGTCACAGTTGCCCAGGTTGATCGGCACTATAGGGACTTCAAAGAGAAATGGAACATAGTTGAGAAAGCTTTGAACAATAGTGGAAATGGATTTGATGTTACTAGGTGCAAGGTGACCATATCTGAGTCTGAGAAAGCTAAACTCAATGTAAGTTTCATCTTACTTGCGAATTAAAGAAAGGAATGCATACACTATTACAATGTAATAATCTGATTCTTGTCTTGTATTCACATGCAGGATAGGGCTAGGCGCTTGCTTTCTAAGCCTATTAAATTCTTTCATGAGATGCAAGAGCTCTTTCAGGGTACTAATGCTGATGGTTCGCTTGCCAAGGATCAAGAGACATGTATGGATGATGAAGAATCTAACAGCGATGACCGTGGAGGAATAAATGACATGTCTGGCTATGAAAAGGCGGTTGACATTCCTAGTGATGACTCTGATACATTACCATCAGCTAAACGTCCTAAAACCAGTCCTGGTTCTGCAGAGGGTGGAGAAAATAGCTCTTCTAGCACACCTCGATCTGGTGCAAACCGACCAAGACCAAAAGGTATGAAGTCGCCTGCTAAGAAGCCATCAAAGCTTAAAAGTCGTCTTTCAGAGGCCACTGAAGTATTCAGCAGCACTATGCAGACTTTAGCTAAGGCTTTTGCCACCCCCCCCCCCCCCCCTAACCAAAGCTTGATCATAACCCATATGCCAACTTGTGGAAGAGGCTAGAGGCAATGCCCCTTCGAACGGAGGACAAAATCAATGTTGGTGTTTACTTGGCACGTCCTGAATGTGAAGGTATGCGGAGTTTCCTTGATGCTTCTAGTGATCATACTCTGGAGACTTGGGTATACCAAATTATATGTGGCCAAGATGGTCACTAATGGCAGTCGGAACTTCTGTTGTGTGGTATTTTGGACCTCATTTTGCTACTGCACGTGGTGCTACTCAGCCTATAATATAATCAGATGCTGGTTTTATTTATACTAATGTCCCTATACATGGTGACTGGTTCTTTTGGACAATGTGGTGAAGTGATCAGTCATATTTTGCTGGTTCTGATGAAGCGAGGACACTAGTCACCTGTTTGCATGCCACCTTTTAGTAAGCATCTATTTTTGTGCTATTCATTTTTCTTGTTTTCCAGTATAAACTCTAACATTCTTTTCTGGCTTTTCATGTGCATGGCTATAGGCATTGGTGTTTTGTTCAGATCTTGTCGTGGTATATGGTGGTGCCAATATGTGATCTTCTCACTGGAAGGACACGACACTTCATCCAAACTTCACTAGTAACTTGTATTTGTAGAAGTATGTATGTGAAACAGTAGTGAACATGTATGACGGTGATTAGAACACTTGAATTATTGTAATTGTTAGATGTCCTATAATTATGCTAGTTTCTACTATGGTTTCCTGATGGAAGTTCTTTGTTTGAAGTGGTAAGGTTACCTGTTCAATAGAAAGAGGTGACTATAACCAAGTTTGGCTATAAACCAAACACTTGCCAAACATATTTGCCAAACTTGTGGCAGATTTTATGGTCACCATCCAAACGGTTGCCACATTTGATTTGCCACAATTTAACTAACTTTAGGTATGCAACCAAACACTTTCATGTTACCACAAAGTTGGTCATGCCACACTTTCGGCTCATGACTAACCTTAGTCGCGGCAAACTACGGTCACCATCCAAACAGGCCCTAAATCTTTCGATTTTCGGGCGTCTGAAGGGCAGGGGGTGTGAGAGAGAAAAGCTATTTATTGAGCTTGTGACATGTGAAACTAGTTACTAATATAGAGTCAATATTAACGAGGTGGATAAAAATAAAAGTCAACAATTGACTTTTATCTTTGTGGACGCTAGCCAAGCCCGAGTTTGTTAACTTACGACATGGTCGTGGGAGTTTAAAATGGTTTGATTTTAGCCCACAGTCTTTTTTTTTTCTAGAATACGCAGGAGAGCTACTTATATATATTCATTGTACACAAGAAAAAATATATTACATTTGGGCTGAGGTAAAGTATGTTCCTTAAAATTCAACATGTATAGGAGTATGTGTATATTTCCTTCATAAAAGCACAGCATGTGTAGGCTTAAATTAGTAAATGCATATGCAAACAATCATGGGTAGACTTCGATGATTGATCGGACACCTAGAACGGGTATGATTTTGTAGTCACTAAATCCAGCCTCGAATATAATCTTCTTTCCACTCTTGCTCGTCTCGCTCGGTGCCATTGATGACTACCATCATCAGGAGATCAAACAATACTCGAGTCTCTTTGAGCTGTACGTTTGACGATTCTGCTCTAATATTATGACCTTCCCTCCTGCATCTCTTGGAGGTATAGCTTTCCTGCAGTTCTTTAGTATCTTGAGTCTTGACAGACTCAGCATCGCCCCAGTCATGCATGACCCACTGAAACCAGAAAATTAAAAGGTGAAGAAATATTGTACGAGGGTAACAACGAACAAGATAACAAATGATTTAAGCACGGCACATGGCTTTCGTGCCATTGGTGGGTTTCAGATCAACAATAACCATATGTTGGATAACATAATGTCGTACTACAGTCGGACAGGATGGTCAGCTCTATAGCATTTTCGGCGGATGTACCATTTGTTGGACTGCAGTTATTTCAGTTTCAGCAAGATTTCTATAATGTATCACTATTTTAGATAATGGAGTTCAGCGTAATTTATAGTGAAACCGCATTTACTTTAGTTAACAAATTTGACGACCAAAGTCATGTCAATGTTGGAAAACAATGTATCAGTACCATCAAACAGAGTATACAAAGACTAACAAATTAAACGAAATAATACCAATGTATCATGATGTACCTCACCCTTTCGCAAGAAGAAGAAGAAGAAGTACATGTACCTTGAGGAAGATGGCGTTTGCCGGCAGAACACTCTCAAACATATCACCCGCAATGCATGTACTTCACACTGGTGTCCCTGGGAGCGTTCGCGACGACGTGTGGGAGATCCAACACGCTGCATGTGACATGCGGGAACGCCTTCATGCATGATGGCCTGCGCCGCGCCGCCGAGCCCCCCGCCTACGTCGGTCAGAGAGCTCAGGCCACGGAAAACGTCGCCGCACTCCTTGACGACGACGTCCATGATGAAGTTGCTGTCCGCGAGCATCCCTTCGTTTAAGAGCACGCCGAAGTGCGAAGCCTCCAGATCCCACGGTTTCTGCCCGTGCGTGACCTCGAAGAGCGACGGCTCCGGCAGCTCGCGCTGGAGCCACTCGGCAAGGCGGAAGAACGGGGACACAGCGACGCTATCGAGCATCATGGTCAGGAACGGAGCCACGTTCCGCGAGCCGACCAGAAGGCGGGACGCCGGCGTAAGCCCGTAGATGCCGTCGTCGACGCTGCTGAAGACGCCGGTGACGCTGAGCACGCGCATTAGCCGTCGTATGCATGGGACTTAATTTGGACGGCTGGAGATTGGCCTGCGTGGCTATCTGGATGTAGCCGACTGTGTGGTGCCAGAGCTCGAGCTGAGCATCCAGCAAGGCTTGATTCTTAGAGCTTGGGGTGAGAGCCATGATGCAGTGTGATGCTACTGCTGTTTGTGACGCATGGACGATATGTATATAATGTTGGGATCAATCAAATGAACAAGTGGCGTTCAATGGTTTCCTAGTCTTCCTCACGTCCATGTGCTGCGAATTTGCGACCAAGCAGAAACTCTTCAAGGGTGTGACAGACCAACCGCATGTTTCGATGACATTAATATCGTACCGATGGCAGTATGGCACGGCCGACAAAAGAAGAGCCAATCGTCCTCGACCCCATCATGTTCATGGCGTGCTGTAGCTAATCGATCGCCAGCCAGAAATACTCAACTTTTCTCGTTCCTTCAATTTCATTGCCTCCAACCTCTCGCATTCAGACATGTGCAGCGCAAGGCTCCAAGATGCAGTCCCCAAATAGCAATGGTCCCAGGATTTGCGAGTCCCAAGTGAGGTGACAATAGAAGACGATTGGATTCGAGAGGCTAAACTCTGTCAGAAGGATGCTTGCCCACAGGATTATTTGAGGATAACTGCTCTGCCACGTAGAGTTTGTTAGAACCGATGCTATCTAAATTTGATGCCATAGGAAAATGTTCCCTGATGTGCACACAGAAGGAATCAGAAAAATGTTCCCTTTATATCTCAGCTCACATGACGCAGGAGGCAGGCATGTATAGGTACTTTTCAATTTTTCTTTAAAAAAAAAATTCAGGACAAGCTACTCACAAGTCACAACACATATATGCACACCATCCGCTAATTAATGAACGTCTACCAAAGACCGTGCCAACAAACTTAAGGCTAACAAGTACTATAGGGAATATTGCCCTATAGGGAATATAACAAGAAGTTTCATACATTTTTTTGACTGCTAATAAGTTGGAGGCTCAACCACCAAAGAAAACATAACCGTTTGAGTTATGCTTTTTCTTATTTATTTTTAAAAATGAAGAGTTTCATTAACCAAATCACAAAGTTAGATTCGTGGTCAGCTAACAACTTCAGAGTAATGTAAATCAACACTTCGAGATTTTACTCCCGCAATACTATGCCATGCAAGACACTAGTATCGATGATTTTGAAAGTTGGAAATTAATTAAAAGTTCTTGGACTTTGGCTGGCAGCTAGCACAATCTGGATGATCTCCATTGCTAGGCAACACACAAATTGCTGGAAATTAATTAAAAGTTTTTTTTTTTTTTTTTTTTTTTTTGGGAAACACAAGTAGCCTTGTGCATCAGTGCATGGAGCCGTGGAGCGTTGTTGTACGATAGCAAACGTAAAACTGGGGCCCGGTATGGGGGGCGGCTTGTTATCTGATGAGTGGGCCGTACCCGAATAATGGGTCGGCAGATTTTGGCCCGACTAAATCGATAGAAGCCCACAGTCTGAATGGCCTTATCAACTTCGCACAAACTTTGCTCAAAAAAAAAAAAGCTTCGCACAAACTGGAGCTCAAAAAAAAAAAAGGCTTCACACAAAGTAAATTTCTAAATTTGAATATAACTTTGGAGTTTGAAGGGCTAAATTAGGCCTCTTTTACATTGTAGGATTCCAATCCTTTGGAAATTTTTCTGCAAGAGCCATTTGAATGCAAAGAATGCAATCAATGCACATATCAAATTTCTATGAAATTCCTATAGAATGCTAAAGTTCCTCAAGTGGAAAACAAAATCTTTGTGCATATCTTTCTTATTTGAATCTTCTATCTTTTTAAATAATGCACCATTTAAACGGTCATTCTTGTTTTTCTGTGTTTTCTTATTCATGGGATTTGAGGTGCAAGCATTTTTCTATCTTGTGTTTATCATATACATGTCTTAAAGTAGGCTTAAAAGGCTACTTATTCACTATTGAATGGTTCGTCCGAGCCGGCACAATTTCAGCAGCAAATTCAACCCAATCTGGTACACAATGGTTACGTACTTACACCGATTCCCTTTTCTTTTGAAATATTTAATTCACTAGAATATTTTTCTTACATAAAAACAATTTCTGCTCCCAGGCTGCAGGCCTAGTGTCGTTGACTTCTGGGTCAAAAAGCCATGACAAGAGGAGGTACATTTCCTTCGAATTTGTTATAAATAAATATAAAGAAAGAAAGCAAAAAACAAAAAAGAGAGAGAGAGTCCTTGCAGGTTGCAACATTAACTCGAAACTCGGAATCCAGTCAATCGCAACCCACCCCACCTGTCCACGGCACCCCCTACCTGATCAATCAACGGGATGGCGGGAGATCCGGCCGCCGGCGCCGGCGCCGGCCATCTTGGGTCGGCTGGCAAGGGGTCCCGCTCGTCGACGCGGCACCGGCAGTTCCGCGACCGCGCCAAGACGCGCGTCGATGACTTGCAGGAGATCTTCTCCGGCCTGCAGTCGGCGCGCAAGGAGAGCCGCTCGGCGGACGCCGCCGTGCTGGAGGAGCAAGTCCACCAAATGCTTCGCGAGTGGCGCGCCGAGCTCAGCGTCCCGTCCCCCGCCTCCTCCCTCCAGGCAAGTCCCCCAAACCCTAGCCGTCCCCACACTTCCCCTTTCGTGCATTGCTGTCTCTGATTGACCGTCATGGGTGCGCCGCAGAACTCGCAGGGGAACAACACGGGTGTACCGGATCCTCCGTCGGAAACGCTGCGGCTGCTGCAGCTGGCGGTGGCTGAGGAGGAGGACGACGCCACCAGCAAGCTGGCTGATCCCCGGTCACCGCTGCCCGTGCCGGAATCCCATCAGAACCTTTATGAGCATGGGCATGGGCAGGATGGCTGGATGCGCAATGCGGAGCAACAGGGTGAAGGCGCACAGCAGTCGTTGGAACATGGAGTTCAGGAAGGTTGTGGAGAAGTGGCTGCTGTCACTAATGCGATGTTCAGTGATCAGGTATTTTTGCTCCTGATAGATTCCTTCTCGACGGTCTAGTTGGAAACTGTTGTTTTCTGACCAGCGTGTGTTATGTGGTGCAATTTCGGATAGAATGTAAACCTGGAGTGATCTGTCACTAACATCGATGTTTAAATGAACGACTTTTTTGCTCTGGAGGAAATTGATGCATTGATTAGTCTATATGCGTGAGGTGATATTTGTTCTTTTATACCATTATTATAAGTTCAAGATGTCAGCTGGAATTTATGTGTACACTATGAATTTTCATTATAGCAGAAGAAGAATTCCTTCAGTGTGGCCACTCTATCTCTATGGTTGTTTCGTAAAAGATTGTTTGGGCTACTTATGACCCTTTTTCTACGAAATTTAGTCTGCTGTTGATATTCAGAGTCCTGCCGATGGTTCTCATCACTGGGCTCATTCTTTGAATTCTAGTGTGTACTAGGCTATAGTATAAAGTGGCTTTATTAATATCCTTTGTACTTGGAAAGAGTCTCTAATTCTAGACCTCAGTGTAAAACTGTAGATCATTCACCATGAATTTGCTTTGTGCTCCTTCAGAAAAGAACAAGTCAAAGTTTTGGTTCAACTTGCATGTTAACAAGTGCTGTACTTCAGTATGCCAGCATTGGCAATTCTCTTGTTTCATGTTGAATAATGTGGCGTTGTATTATTTGTGATCTTCTTAGGAGCCCAAGACATTGAAATGTAATTTCCTGTTGTGTGGTTAAGCTTGTTGTAAAAATGAAAATAGATGGCTTTTAAAAGATTATATATATTTATGCCGTGCATATCGGGAAAATATTCATTGCAAATCACACATTCAGTGGAATCGTGAAAACCTTCTTGAAAAACCTATTTAGAAGCTTTGAAAATTATCAAGCTTGGCATATGTGTAGAGGACATGGTGGGAAACATGCACACAAAAATTAGATATATAATTTAGATTTGTTAATTTTTCTAATTCTGATTTTCAGATCCCTATGTGTCCTTGTGCTTTCTTCTCTGATGTCTGATAAAAAATCTTACGTGCCTTCCTGTTTGACAAATAATTAAATGAACTTATTTACAGTTGCTGATACGTTGTGGCACTTCTACTCTTTGCTCATCATATGCCAGGACACATGTAAATTTGTAAATCACTCACTGCCCTGGCCTATATATGTATCGCATGCAGTTGTCAATTCTGATTTTCAGATCCCTATGTGCCCTTGTGCTTTCTTCTCTGTAATGCAGTTCAAGTTGATTTTCACTTTTTTATTGATAGCTTTAATTAATGAGGCCCTTATTATACCTTTGATTGCAGATGTACTTTATAGACCATGAACTCAGTATTGATGATTTTCTTCGTGATGATGATGATTACAAAATAAACCTTCCTGAATCAGACCAAGACGGCCTCAATAACCTAGAAGGGATTGATCAGTTGGAACATCAACAGTTCAATTTTCCATCAGATCTGCCATCTCATAGTTCATATGTTAATGTGAACAATTCTATGCAAGATACTGGAGATGTTTTTGTCCACATGTCGGATATGCTCACAACAATATGTCCCTCACCCTCTCAGTTTTTGGGACCAAAATGTGCACTCTGGGACTGTGGTCGACCTGTTGGAGGATCAGAAGAGTGTCAAGATTACTGCAACCCTTACCATGCTGGTTTGGCTTTGAATGATGATGGTCTTGGAACAATACCTGTAATGCGTCCGAGAGGTATTGATTTGAAAGATGGGCCGCTGTTTACTGCTCTTATCGCAAAGGTCCAAGGAAAAAATGTTGGCATTCCTGTGTGTAAAGGGGCTGCAACTTCTAAATCACCATGGAACGCACCAGGTATGTCTGGAGTGTCAGCTCTTTAGTTTAATGTTTATATGATGCGAATTTTTATATTAACTGTTTGTTCTGTGACGTTGCTGCAGAACTTTTTGATCTTTCTCTTCTGGAAGGTGAATCTCTTCGTGAATGGCTGTTCTTTGACACTCCAAGAAGGGCATTTGAGAGTGGCAACAGGAAGCAAAGGTCGTTGCCAGATTACAATGGGCGCGGATGGCATGAATCAAGAAAGCAGGTCATGAAAGATTTTGGGGGTCTGAAGAGGTCCTACTACATGGACCCACAACCATCCAGCAACTATGAGTGGCATCTTTTTGAGTATGAGATCAATGATTCAGATGCTCTTGCCTTGTACCGGCTTGAGTTCAAGTCTTCTGATGCCAAAAAGAGTGCAAAATCAAAACTACCCAGTAGTTCACTGAATGAAATCCAGCAGCAAATGATCAGGCTTACCGCAGACAGTCCTGTGGAGAACAAGCGGCCTGCTAGGAACAAGCCAAAGTCTAATCAAAAGGATAGCAGGGCAAACCCTTATCCAGCTCTTAACACCCCTAGTCCAGCAAGTGCTCCGAGTGCTTACCAACCAGTGCCACAAATGGATCAAATGACGTTTCTTAGTGAGAATGTCGTGTATGGACCCCATCTTCCACAGTCTGAAAACATTGTTTATGGACCTCATCTTCCACATGTTTACTCAGCGGAAGGAAGCAGTTTATGGAAACCAAGTGACAGGGCAGCATGAAGATAGGACAGTAGCTTATACATTGTTCGGCCTGTACAAATGCTAACAGCGTGAGCTAAATCCCGGGGCTTATTTGCGTGGCCCTATAATTTTGTAATCTGGCTGGCATGTTTAAACACACTAACATGGTACTTTGCATTAACCTGCACTGTAAATTAATTGAGATGGTTCTTGTCTTCTGTACGTTCTCCGAGTTCTGCAAAGGATATGTGAAATGCAAATCCAATAATAGCAGTGATTTCCTTAGGCGTGGCCGGGAATTTTGTTCATAATTTGGAGTTGGTACATTCCTAACCCTGCAGCTGCAAACGACATAGCCACGAGCCCAGGGAACCTGAGGAATTAGGTGCAACTTCAATAAACTTTTTACATCGTTACAAATGCGCATCCAGGCAAAGCAGAAAACCTGAAACAGCGCTGGATTTGTGCATAACTTCACTAAACGTAGGTAGAAGATGCAGACATGTTGTTCTCAAGCAGCACACTGAAATTGGCGGCCTCAGTACTCAATAGAAGGGGGTTTTTTCGAGGACATGCCTGAGCATGCTTTTCATTAAGTAGAAGAGAATTTTCGACATGCGAGTTACAGAAAGGAACACACACACACACACACCCTTAAACATGAGGTTGTATTACAAACAAAAGATCGTGCGAGATACCTGGAACAAGAAAAATACTACTATCCATTGACTGGGTATATCGACAATGGTTTGTTGCCCGCCATGATCCATAGCTCGATTTCTTCCTTGATCTTCTCCGCCAGAATTGACGCTTGTGTCGATTTGTTGTTGAAGACCCTTGCATTCCTCTCCTTCCAAAGCGACCATACAGTAAGTATTACTACCGAGTCAAATCATTTTCTCCATTCCATAAAAAAAAAAATCATTTTCTCTTTTCTTTGACGACCATTTTCCTGACCTTTAGGCTTTAGCCACCAATCTGCTAGGGACGATTCAGTCGTGGCTATCAGTCTTTGCAGGTGCGCCAATCTGAATACTCAATAGAAGTGTTTGCAGGCCGGGAGGGAATATTGTAGCCTCTAGAGTTTCGTGTTGATCATCTACGGGGCCCGAGCAGGAAACTGTTACTCCCAGGCAACACGGAGCGGACATGCCTAAACTCCCCGGCACATTCCTTTGCGTGTGGTTCAGGTAGTATGGGTAATTGGGTACCCTTTGGTGACGACGAATACCCAAGGATGTGCCCGAGCTCATGCGTTGTTGGCATGGACTCTACGAGCTCATGCGTTAGCCCTCGAAGATGGTGAAGCTGGCTCCGATCGAGAGACATGAATGATTCGGCCGGACAAGCGTGGCGGAGTCTAGCTGGCCGGTGACCCGCGCGCAGAGCCCTGGCACTGTTGCACGTCGAACGCGTCGCTGCGCAAATCATTCTGTGTTTGCATCCGCATCGCGTTCCAGGACGCGCAGCAGCTGTGCGTGCGTGTACAGCAAGGAGGTGACCATGCATCTACAACGATGACAAGTACTTGTCCAAGGTCGTCTCGATCGAGCTTTGGACGCGCGCCATGTCGTCTGCGCCATTGGCGCCATGCGTGCGCGTCGCCTCTAGATGTGAGCAGGCATGGCTCAGGAGGCCTCCATGAGCAAAAAGGATGGAAGCAAGGGTTGGCCGGCGCGCGGTGGCGCTGTGAACGGCCCCCAGGGGTAGTCGCTATTTGAAATAGCGACCGAGCGGTCGCTATTCGAAATGACGACCACCCCCGCGGCTCCGATTAAGCGTAGGAGGAGCGAGGCTTCTTTCCTCGTGTGGCTCTGGTTTCTGTCCTGTCCGCCAAGAGGAGGGCCACGCCCTTTGTCGCCGGCGGTGGAAATGGGCTGGTCCCAACGCTGCCACCCTGCTGGCGTGACCACTCGGATCAAGTGTCGGTCCTGGCGCCGTCGGTTATTTTGTCTCCCCTGTCCGAGTCGGAATACATGCTCCTGACGACCGCACCGCACGCCGCCACACCTTCCGATGCGCAACCGGGCATCCAAGTCCGCTTCGAATTCGAAATCTCTGCTGCTTATAAAAGGGGACACCTCAAGGCGCGCGGATGGCAGCACATTGCTGGCTGTAGACACAGAGCGAAAGGATGGCTACATCCCTCTTTCCCGCCGCGCCGCCGTTCTTCCCCAGCCCCTGCCACCACCGCCTGCAGTTGTCGCCGGCGGCGCGCCCGTTCCCGCCGTCGCCTTCCTCAGGCCGCGTCGTCATGGTGCGATGGACGCCGCCTCCTTTTGGATGGTTCAAGCTTAACTTCTTCGGCTCCGTGTACAACGTACGACGGCACCGATCGGGCAAGCATCGGCCGCGTCGTGCTGTCGTTCGCCGAGAAGACGGAGCACTCGACGGTGGGCATCGTGGAGGCGCGCGCGCTGATCCGCGGGCTGCGGCTGGCGCGAGGGCTGGGCCTGAGCATGGTGATGGCCGAGGGCGACGACCTGGTGCTGGTGCAGCTGCTGCGCGGCGAGGAGATGCAGACGCGGATCCCCGTGGCGATGCAGCAGGAGATCGTCGCCTTACTCCGGTGCTTCCCCGGTCACGACGTGCGGCACGTGTACCGTGAGGGCAACCAGGTGGCGCACACGCTCTGTCGCCAGGCGTATGCGTATCCGGGAGTCTGGGCTGGCGCGCTGGTGCCCTCCGTCGTCTGGGCCATGGCCGAAGACGACCGCCGTGGAGTGGCGCACGAGCGCGCGGTACTCCGTGCAAGGCGCGGCCAGGAAGGCGAAACCGAACGAAGCGAGAAGGACGACCGGTGCAACAACGTATGCTCCAAGCAGAGAGGGAAGCGTGCGACAGCCATGGAAACCGGAAGGAGACTCGCCACTGGAACATGACGTGGTCCAAGATCCGGAAGAGAAGACGGAAACGGCCGTGCAACAAGCGGCCAGGAAGGCGAAGCCGGGAGGCACGCGGCAGCAACAAGGACGCAGCGGCGGCCAGATCTTGCCGGTGCAAGCAATGAAATCGGAGGGCCAGGCGATCGAGCCAAGAACGTGCGAGCAACCGCGGCACAAGGATGAGAGACGACGCTTTGCACAATTCTGTTCATCTTTTCGTCTGTTCAAAGATTGCTCTGTTCGAGTCTTGATAAAATTAGTCCTCATGCTTAACATTGTTGACCTATCATACTAGAATTGAAAGATATATTAGTTCTTGAAACAGAGTACTACGATCATCTTGTGCCAGATCAAGAACCAACGTGACCATGAACTAACGCACTCGCGCATGTACGAGTGAAATGCAACTCGCAGTGGTGGCAGGCAGCATATCTGAGGTCCATTGGTACACATACATCCTGCGCGGTTGACACTGTCACTGCTGTTTCTTCGTGCTCTGACGCGCCGTGCACAAACATAACAGTGCAGTTGGTGCGGGCAAGGGGCAACATGCCTGATGTCTTGGTTACCGGTGAACCGGTCTCGTTCTTTTGGCACTTGAGCGACTCTGAAACTGTTTTATCTAAGAAAGCATTGGCCTTGCCGCTGTCAAAACACTTCAAATTTCAGAAAGGGAAACCATGTCACCGAAAGCAAAAAGGTTAAATTAAAAAAAAAACTACAAAGAGAAATAGCATCTTCTGCCTCTATGAATAACCATGATGAGTTCTTGAATAAATCTTAAACGGCAACCCATTACTGTTGAATCCACCTCACTGAATCTCGCTGAATGTCCAGGCAAGGATTGGGGTTCGCTGTGGAAAACAATCCTCTAAGTTTGTAAATCTGTTGACTGAAGTAGATTATTCCAACTCTCTGAGATTCTGTGACTTCAGGAGGTCTTACTGTAACGAAAATTCTGATAGTAAATGTTACACTGACCTATCAATAATGGAGACTAGTATATTAAACACGTTGCTTGTGAGATTCTTCATGGTAAACAACGAACTCATCACTCCATCTGTCAATAGCATGTACAGTAGTCTAATAAGAGGTGCTTAGCAGATTAAGATGGCATTGATTTTCTTCAACCATCAGCTGCAGCGATATGACCCATACCATGAAGCTCAACTTCAACATTTTCTTCAACCATCAGCTGCAGTGTAACACTCACGTTCTTTCCATAACCACAACATTGTAGCCATCACAATGGCTTTTCCTACAAGGATAGATAGCACTTCAAAATGTGAGAAGGAGAAACTGTGTCACGCAAGAAGTTTTCCTACAAAGATAGATAGCATCTTCTGCCTCTATGAATAACCAATTAACCATGATGAGTTCTTGAATAAAGCTTAAATGGCAACCCATTACTGTTGAATCCACCTCACTGAATATCCACTGAATCTCACTGAATGTCCAGCCAAGGATTGGGGTTCTCCTTGGAAAACAATCTCGTTGTTGAGGTGGCAATTGATTTTAGTGTACACTTTGTTCTCAAGATAGACTCACGGGAAAGAACTGCCTTACACACTTGCTATAATCCTCTAAGTTTGTAAATCTGTTGACTGCAGTAGATTATTCCAACTCTCTGAGATTCTTTGACTTCAGGTGGTCTCACTGTTACGAATATCTGATAGTAAATGTTACACTGACCTAGCAATAATGGAGACTAGTATATTAAACACGTTGCTTGTGAGATTCTTCATGGTAAACAACGAACTCATCACTCCATCTGTCAATAGCATGTACAGTAGTCTAATAAGAGGTGCTTAGCAGATTAAGATGGCATTGATTTTCTTCAACCATCAGCTGCAGCGATATGACCCATACCATGAAGCTCAACTTCAACATTTTCTTCAACCATCAGCTGCAGTGTAACACTAACGTTCTTTCCATAACCACAACATTCTGTCAAGCAGCATGTACAGTAATCTAATAATGGGTGCTTAGCAGATTAAGATGGCATTGATTTTCTTCAACCATCAAGTGCAGCAATATGACCCATACCATGAAGCTCAACTTCAACATTTTCTTAGAATCATGAGTTCAGAGTTACACTCGCGTTCTTTCCATAATCACAACATTGTAGCCATCACAATGGCTTTTGTCATTCCCTAATGTTTGTATGACATAGAAATTCTGAAGCAACCACAAGAACTCTGAGCCAATACAAGACTTATTTTACTCTCTCCAAGTTCGTATATGCGATACACTAAAGAGAATTGCAGGCACTCTTGTAAACAAAAATTGGTCAAGGAATCATGCAAGCAAACATATCGTACAAAAAGGATGACGATGTTCAATGCCATCTCTTTTTTTCTTTTTGTGATCTCATGTTCAATGCCATCTTTAAAGCTACCAAGTAACATCTAATCATCTCCATTTTGAGAAAGCAAAAATGTGATAATAAACACAGCCAGCGTTACACAGATATTGCTACAATCAAGGAAAAGAATATCCACTTCTTCTTGCGCAAGAAGAGTCTTACAGACAAACCACACGACATGGTCATAATGCAACATCCAGCAACTAAAAATAGACATAGACGACAATGTAAGAAAAAGAGACCCAGGTTCAGAACTCTAACATCAACTCAGAAGTGCTGAAAGATAGAACCAATGCTTACTAAAGATTTTCAGGGAGCAACTTCAATTGCAAACCTCCCATTGTTTCCAACTAAAGAAGGTGGCCACTCCATAATGTATGGATGAACAGTATTATCAAATGTTCTACGGAACAGTTTTTCCAGCTTCATCGTTTCCAAACAAAGGGACAAAAACCAGCATGGGTTTGTAGGATCATGATACATCCGCGATGTGGCCAAATATGCATAGCCATCCCCTACTGCCAAAACAAACAGCTCACTGGGGTTACCATCGTCATCATCCAAACCACCTTGGAGGACCTGTTTAAGTTCTCTGCCCAAGGGGACTACTCTGTCCAGCACCCATCTCTCAACACCACCACCATCTCTTGTATACATCAAGACACCAATGTCGAGTTTATCTGAATAAACAATGCAAGCTGCTCCATCCTGTGTTTCGCCAACATCAAAGGTGCAATGGCTCAGGCACTGTGGGAGCTCAGTTACGGACAATGTCATGGTGCTGGGTTCTAGCAAAATTAGATGCGTCCTGTCCGTGTAAACCCAGTACATGAACCGATTTGATTGCATGCCATCCACATTCTGAATCCAACGGTTATCTTCATATGACTTCACAGTGGGAACAGGGACCTTCACCCATGGGTGTATACTCCACTCCTGGGTGTCCGAGGAGAAGACTGTAACTCGCACTCTCGACTTGTCGTAGGCAAGAAAAATGACCAGGAATGATGTGGGATTCTTGGCAGAGCAGAGCAAGCGAGGAGAAAGCTGGATTCGGTGTTTATACCGGTGACGGGATCCATCGAAGACACCCAAAGGGCACATGTCGAAGGCATTTCCGGTGCGGCGCGTCAAGGGGTTCATCACAACCAGCAGTTCGTCATCCCAGTTGAGGAGGAGGACATAGCCGCGGGAGCAGTCAATGACGTCCCAGCAGGGGGTTTCGCCAGTGCCTTCATGGAGTGAGGTGAGGAAGAAGTCGCCGCCGCGGATGGCGGCAGCCAGATCCCGATCGCGGCGGCGGGTGGGGGCGAAGGCGGGGAAGGCGGGGACGTTAGGAACCTGCGCGGGGGCCGGAGCCTCGAAGAACAGGCCGAGGAGGGGCGGCGGGTGGAGGGCGCGGAATCGGCGACGGAAGGCCGGGGAGGAAGCCACAGCGCGGCGCCATTGGCGGCAGGTGAAGGCGGCGCGGATGAGCGTGGCGAGAGAGGGGAGGTGGAGGAAAATGGCGAGCAGGAGGTCCTCGGTGAGGGAGTGGATGGTGGTGGTACCTCCCGACTCATATCGGCGTTTAGCCGGCGGCGGCTGGGTTGGGGAGTTCTCGTCGCCGGCCATTGCGGCGGTGGATGGATGGAAGGGTTCTGCTTGGCCGTGACAAAAAATTCCTCCTGATCTGCGGTGTGGACACATTTAGATCGATGACGCGAACATTTTTACGGTAACTCTCTAATTTCCAAGAGTACGCTTCACCAAATTTGTTATGTTTTTCAACGTCTGACCATCATTGACATTGGATAACTGGAAGTTCTGAAAAATCGCAGGCACGTAACCATCAGCACGTGACGAGTTTGAGTAATCCGGCAGCCGCCGCTGCGCTTCAACATGAATCTGATCACAATGAGTTGAGGTGGAATCGAATGTGTATTATTAGCATGGAGTTCGTGACACACGTGAGGAAGGTCTGCACATCTGCGTGCCATTGGAGACGGCGTAGATGCATGCCTGCACTTGACGCGACGATGTCGAGGCCAACGCCGGTGTGCCGGTGGTGATTCTGTGTTCCTGTTAGGGTGAGTACTCGCGTGTCTTGAGTGTGTATTGTTTCACTTCGGAGAAAGAAACTGTAGTAACAATCTTTTACATGTTTGTCTAAAAATGCGTCACTAGCACGGCGAAGACTAAGCTAACTAATCCAGCAAGGCAGCTGGTCCTCCCCGGCGCCATGGAGATGGAGTGCCTGAAGCTTGGGTTGGAGCCGTACAGCAGCTGCACTGCCTCGATGTCGTCGTCGGAGAGGCGCAGCTTCCTTTCCCGCGGGCTGATGTAGTATGGGTACATGACCGCCTCGTAGGACGACGAGTGGTTGAGCCCGAGGACATGCCCGATCTCGTGCGTCGCCACGCTCTCCAAGTCGAAGACCTCGGAGAAAGGCTTCTCCGCGTCCAAGTCCACCGTCCACGCCTCCGCCGCGTCGAGGTGGAGCCCCCCGTAGTTGGGTCCTCCGGCGTGGGCGAGCACTCCGAGCGGTCCGTCGAACGGGCTGCCGTCCCCGTGCTCGCCGTCGTAGAAGCCCACCTTGATGTCAGCCACGCCGTAGTAGTCGATCTCGACGAAGTCCACGGGGATGACGCGCGCCCACCGCTCGAACGCGCTCCGGAACGCGGCGCGCACTGCCTCGCGCGGCAGGTAGGCGACGGTGGCCGTCGGCGATATGGCGTACGTCAGCGCGAGCTTGTCCGGCCGCGTCCACCTCGGCTCGCCGTTCAAGAACGCGAACTTGGCTGCGGCCGACTTCGACACGGACACGGAGACTGACATGTCGCCGACGCCGCAGCGCGGGGACATGATCCGGGCGAGCGTGGCGGAGTCGAGCTGGCCGGTGACCGGCAGGCTCAGCTTCGACTGGAAACGTTTGACGGCGGATTCCATGTGCTCGTCGAACGCGTCGTCATGCTCCGGCCTGGGCTCCATGTACCCGAACCTGGCAAGGTACCTCTTCAGCTCGGCGAGGCCCTGGACACTGCTACCCCGCGGAGCGTCCTGCAGGTGCTCGAACGAACGCCATGCCGCGCCGTCTGGCCGCCGGTGGGGTCCTGAGGCCGGCGGATCAGGCCGTGCTGCGGCAACGTGGAGGCACGAGACGAGACCAAGTAGTACTACCAGGAAGCGCGCGACGGCGCGGCCACTCCGGTGCATCGGAGCCGCTACGCTGCGTCGATCGATCGTGTTTGGTTATTCTCTGCCGGGCTCGTCGACAAATAGAGTTTTAAAGAGTTTGGCTAACGCGTCGTCGAAGATTTTCTTGTCCGAGTCGGAGACCCACTTCCGACTGCCGTTCAGCTGACTGGCGGACCGAATTGAACTCGGTTCGGCTCTCCTCGTCGATAAAAGGGTAGTGTGTCATCCCCACAAGAATCGCATTCACCTGGATCCGGAGACCAGAACCAGTTGCTCGTGAGGATGGCGTGTTCCACGTCTCTGTTGCCCGCCGCGCCGCCGTTCTTCCCCAGCCCCTGCCACCACCGCCTGCAGTCGTTGTCACCGGCGGCGCGCCCGTTCCAGCCGTCGCCTCCCTCCCGCGTCGTCTTGGTCTGGTGGACCCCGCCTCCTTTTGGTTGGTTGAAGCTCAACTTCGATGGATCTGTCTACAACGACGGTTCCGGGCGTGCCAGCATCGGCGGCGTCATCCGCGACAGCACGGGTCGCGTCGTGCTGTCGTTCGCCGAGAAGACGGAGCATTCCACGGTGGGCATCGTCGAGGCGCGGGCGCTGATCAGGGGGCTGCAGCTTGCACGAGGCCTCGGCCTGGGCATGCCAGCGGTGGCGGAAGGCGATGACCTGGTGCTGGTGCAGGTCCTCCGCGGCGAGGACACGCAGACGAGGATCCCCGTGGCGATGCAGCAGGAGATCGTCGCCATACTCCGGTGCTTCCCCGGGCGCGACGTCCGGCACGTATACCGGGAGGGCAACATGGTGGCGCACACGCTCTGCCGCCAGGCGTATGTGTACCCCGGCGTGTGGGTTGGCGCGCTCGTGCCCTCCGTCGTATGGGCCAAGGCCGAAGACGACCGCCGTGGCGTCGCGCACGAGCGCGCGGTGCTCCGTGCGGCGTGAGACGACGACGTAGTCCAAGAAGAAGCCCTGAAGCGAATCTGGAGAGTGCAAGGTGCGGCAAGGAAGGCGAACCGAACGAACGAAGCGAGATGGACGCAGCGGTGCAAGAACGTCTCTGAGCAGAAAGGGAGGCATCGCCAATTCACAATGTTTCTTGGAGCCAAGACATGCAAGCTGTGCAACGTGCGTGAGGACTGGCGGCGGCGGCGGGTGCAAGAACCCGCTTCGAGCAGAGAGGGAGCCGTCTCAAGCTAGGCTTCTTGGAGAGAAGACACGGAAGCACTGCATCGCGCGCGCCGCGGGTGATCGGAAAGGGACTAGCAACCGGATCGCGACGATCGACGTGGTCGCTGAATCCTGAAGCGAACCGGAAGAGAAGACGGAAAGGGCCGTGCTTCGCGAGCGGCCGGAAAGGGGAATCCGGGCAGCGAGCGGCAGCAAGAAGCTAAGGACACTACGGCGGCCAGGTCTGGTCAGTGCAAGTACGATCCGACCAGAGAGGACGGCGTCCGACGACGGCAGCTATGAATTCCGAGGGCCACGCGATCGAGCCAAGAACGTGTTATGTTCATCTTTTCGTGTGTACAGAGATTGCTCTGTTCTGGTACTTTAACATTGTTGATGTACTCGTGGAATTGCGAGATATATTAGCTCTTGAAACCGGGTATTACGATCACCTTGTGCGAGATCAAGAACCACTGGCTGTAACGACGAGATGTGACCATGAGCTAGTTTTTCATTAAACGCACTACTATCGCGCGTAAATGACAGTGGCGCTGCTGTTCCTTCGCTGTTGTGTTGACCCTGGAATTGCTGTTTCTCCGTGCCCTCACACGCCGTGCTCAAGCACAAACACGAACGGTTTTGCTAACGCTCATCTTCGTCTCCATGGCAGCATCAGACGCCCGCGGAGCCAGAGCGGCGGCTGGGGACAACGTGAGGGCGAATGGTGGCGTCGGCAGCGAGGGAGGCTGTCAGTGCTACCTCACTGAATGAATTCAGAGAAGCCTACATGTATCTCGTATTCATTTGTAGCTTGAAGAGAATTCGAAGCGAATCGGTTCAGCTTGTCGTGGATTCTCGTTGTGTCGTGAATAGCACTGACCAGTGATCACAGATTACAAAAGCTAGCGTTCATGGAAGTATGGAACCTGATGGAAAACACATATATCACTGCTTCTCTTCTATGAGTAGCTGACGAGACGACTTCACACGGATCTTCAGAATTCGGATCCGTAATTTACAAATTCAGTGGTTGGATTTTCGGGCGAGTCCGTCTAAAATCCGTATGGCCAATTTCGGGGAAAAAACTGTATTGGTGGCCATATTCCACTCGGCAAAGGTCACAGCTTGGTCGCCGCACGGCATAGCCGGGTGTCGTAGCGCCCACGAACACGGACTCGAGCCGGACCAGGCGACCCAACAAATTCGTAGCGGCCACGGCGCGGTCGCTCGCACTCCGTTGGTTGGGCGGCCCGAGCCAATCGTTCCTTGCTTCCCCTCCGCGGCCAATAAAACACCCGAAACCTCCCGCGGCGAGAACCCCGAGAGACCGCCCCCCGCGCGAAAAGCAGCTGCAGTAGGGCTTTGGCACCGCCTCGCCGCCGCCGCCGTCGTCCGCCTCCGCGTCCATGGCGAAGGGCAAGTTCAAGGGCAAGCCCACGGGGGAGCGCACCTTCTCCACCCCCGAGGAGATCGGTACGTAACCACGCAATGCACCTTTTTGCCGGTTTGGTTCCCGGTTAGGTCCACGGCGCCGGCGCCGTACGCTTAGGGTTTACTGGTTTTGTGCGATTCCGGTTTCTGTGTGGTGCGATCGGTGCGGTGGAAACGGAGAGGGCGTGCGTGCTTGGGGGCAATGTCGCTTGCTTGATTGTTGGTCCCGGTTTGATAAGGGTGGTACAAGTTGGCAACGAAAAGGTTGCGGTTTTGGCGCTCAAATCAGATTAGCGGGTTTGTGGGAATCCCCAGCGCTCTATTAAGCCTATGGTGAAGTTTGTTTTTGAGATATGCTGGCTTTCTTGTAGCGGAATTCTAAAATTAAGCCTTTTGTGTAAACGAAAATATATCACCTGACGGCCATGATGTGCTCTGTTTGATCCCCTGTTGTGTGTGCTATGGTGCTTTTCATGCTTAGTTATCTGGATGTAAGTATGTCAGTATGATGCCGTCCCTCTTTGAGGCTCGAAGGTGTTGCTGGGTTTTCAGTGTACTTGAAAGTAAGGAAAGCAATGAACTTTTTTGGTCATATATATGAGATGCTTCTGTTCAATTAGTTGGAAGTACCCTCATTCAATCTGTTATGCATTCTTGCATCTCGATCCTTGTGCAGTGTTGCAGTTTTTAGTGGTTGTGAGCACTGAGCAGCTCCTAATTTGCTCGGAGCAGCCCTAGTCGAATTTCAACCTCTTTACATTTATTGCCATGGTGTGACTTATGATGGATTATGTTTCTTCTGGAAGATATTTATGTCATTCATACAACTATTATATAGAAGATAAATGTCAGAACTTTGTCGATTTTGGTATTCAGATGGGCCTTCTGGACAATGTTGTTAATCATGCATTCATGCAAGATGTTTTACATCATGTTTATGCTTGTAGCTGCTGCTCCTTAATAAACAAATCATAACTTGATGGAACATTTGTCATTCTTCATGTGATGCTTTGAGCCTGCTGAGTTGAGCTTTTGTTCGTGCACATCCTCATACCTTTCATGTGAAATTGAATGCAGCGGCTGGTACTTCAGCTGGTCGGCCAAGGTCCTTCAAGAAGGTATGAACCCTTTTCTTCTCAACACACTGCATAGGTCATTGGACAATAACCGCTTTAATTTTGTAAGCTTCTTCCTCAGAACATCTACTTCTAGTTCAACCACTGACTTGCTTAATTAGTACAACCAACTTGTGTGCTAAATCGCTGTGCTGCGGATTTGAATTATGTCCCTTTACTCACTAAAAGTGCCCTTAAGCATATTGTAAAGAGCATCGCCAATTAAAGCATTTTCATCAAACTCAATAAATCCTATCAGCGCTATTTCTTTGAATCAAAGGACGTATGATGGCATCGTTTTACATCTTCATTTGCCAATTTTGGCAGTTGACTTATGTTTGTATTATCAAAATGTAGCATGATGAAAAGGATGTAAGTGATAGAAGGGGAATACCAGAAGAGGAAGAAGAATCTGAAGATTTTTCAAAACCAGTGAGATACTCTTCCTGAAGGCATATATTGGGCTCTGTGCTCTTCATATTGATAAGCTTCCTTTGTTAATCTTATCAGAAACACAAAGGTACAGAAGGTCTTATCGAGATTGAAAATCCAAACCTGGTGAAACCAAAGAACATCAAAGCTAAGGACATTGATGTAAGTCAGATGCTTCATGCTTGTTCCTGTTTGTGAATTTTATAATGACGTCCATGGACCACACTCAAATCAGTTTTGTTAACAAGTAACACACTGGTGCAGATTGATAGGACAAGTGACATGTCCAGGCGTGAAAGGTGCCCCCTATTTCTGTCAACTGTCACTTGCCTTTATTTTATTTATTTTGATGTTGATGAATTCTTCCATTGTTTGTAAAGCATGAAATGATTATTGGTAGTGAAGCCGCCTGCTGATTTTCTTGCATATTAAATTGAAAAGTGTTTATTGAATTGGCAAAATTTATAAATAAACGTTTTGCATTGCTGATTTTCAACACCGGAATATTTACTCTTAGGATTCGTGAGCAGTCGCTACATGTTTTGCAGACTTATAGGAAATATTTTCAAATACTATGAACATATTCACCTTGTTTTGTAACATGGACAGTTTAAGGGTCCATTTGTTCACTTTGTCTGACATTATTTTATTGTTTTTATGAATCTTCTTTTTTGCAGAGAGGAGCTTGAAAAACAGAAATCTCATGATCGTTATATGAGGCTTCAGGAGCAAGGCAAAACAGAACAGGCTAGGAAAGATTTAGGTAAGAAATCCATTGTTTATCTCTATCCATTCTATGTTTTGTTTTGTCCTGACACTTTTGAAAAATTGATCTTGCCCTTTTAGACTCCTACCACGGTTGTTTTGTTGTTTCGATGCACCAGAACAATACAACAATGTGTATATAGTAGCTACCCTTTGGGTGATCAGTGCAAACCCAGATCCCCTGATATGCTTATGATTTAAGGATGCTAATTTTATGATATAGCATTGCTTTACTGCCATGTTACTTTTTGACGCATTCTGAACTTGTGAATCCTTTCTAGACTCAAGTAAAAGATTATTTTATATGTATATACTAGACTCAAATAAATGTCTTGTGCAAGTCCGGATAAGGATATGCTTTTGATTTAAGCATGCCAATTTTTTTTAGATGGCATTAATGCAATCACTGCTATGTTATTACTGATGCATTCTGAACTTCTACGGATATTTTCTAGACTCATATAAGGATTATTGTATGTGTATCTAAGAATAAGAAAATCCTTTTGCTTTTGCCTTTTTCTTTTATACTTTTATTACAGTTCACAGTTTACTGCATAAATCTTGTAATCTACCAGCATTTTGATTTGATGCTTACCTTTGTGTTTCACATTGTTTCTAAACTACCCGCAAAATTTTCATGATCTTTCCTTTTGTAAATGTAGATCGCCTTGCATTAATTCGCAAACAAAGGGAAGAAGCTGCAAAGAAGCGTGAAGAGGAAAAAGCTGGTATATCTCTTGGTGTTTCCCCCTGTTATAGTTAACTTATTGAGAACTTTATTGTGCTGGAAAATTCGGTGCTTAGCAGTACTATCAGCTTTATTTCAGTACAAGCTGCTGTTGATAAATTTTCTTTTGTCATGTTTTTCATTAAGCCATCCACGACTGGCTAAATGTAGATATGCACAGCAGCACTTTACTGCTTCACCCTTCTTATATAAGCTAAAATTTCTTGGATAGCTTTTGCAGAAATTTATTTGCTTATGCTGACCCCTTAACACTGTTTTGGCAGCCAAAGAAGAGAGGAAGGCTGAAGCGCGCAAGTGACCTGCTTAAGTATGAACATCATGGAGTTTTGTGGGAGCTGTGATAGCAAAATTGTCGGTGGAGTTTCCATGCTTCTGATATCACCTGAACTCCTGTTTAGCGTACTTTATTTACCATGTGAGTATTATATGCAATGGATTTGTAAGGCCGTGGCCCTCGTCGATGACCACTAATTGTCAATCTATCGAGTAATAGGCTAATAGCTCCTTTCTCAAAACACTTGTTTCTTGTTATGGTTATTTTGGGTATCAAACACCAGATTGCTCTATCCTGCTGCAATCAGTGCAATATATCCAAGGTTGAATCAAGCTATTCTTTTGGCTTTGGCTTTGTTTGAATGTTGTCACAAATATCGTTATGTTCCACAATATTTTGTTTGTTTCTTGGGATTCGAGTTTCATAATGGTTTGAAAGTCCCTTCCTTCGATAATGCAAGTTGAGGACCGGGAATAAACTCTGCTGAAGTGAAATCGACGATTCTGATCGCTGTCCTGTGGAATATCTAGAAATGCCGTAATGCAATGGAGTTTCGGCAAGAGGAAGAGACAAAGAGGAATGTGTTTCACCGATGCTCTGATGATCTCAAGTAAAGCTGTTACTATTGTTGGGCTTCCCTTTTTTGTAATTTGGCTAATCTGTAAATAGTTTTTTTTTCTTTCTCTTGTTCAAACTGGTTGAATGAAAAGGTCCCCTTTAAAAAAAAAAGTTGAGTTGGAATGCCCAGTTTCTCAGATTCCCATCACACGAAATTTAAAAAAAAATGGAAAAAGGAGGGACTGGGATTGTGGAAAGTAAAAAAGATAATACGACTCCGCTGGGGATCGAACCCAGAATCTCTGGTTCCGTAGACCAGCGCCTTATCCATTGGGCCACGGAGTCCTTGTTGTGGCTTGTTCCGTGTAACTTGTATACGTCTCTAATGCGTGAGTGCATCTTAGCAACTGTATATCATCATGGCCTACGTGAAAGATATCGCGAAGGCGATAGCCAACAGGTTCGTCTAGGTGACGCGCTGACAGGCATTCATCTGAACCCAACAAGGTCAGAGCTAGCCTTAAGCATACAAACACAATGACTCTTAACTCTGCATCTACAAGAGTACGGAACTGTTGCAATATCCGGGGCACCCATTCAAAGAGAAATGAACACGGCACCAAGCTCCAGCACAGCTGAGGTCCAGATGGCCTCAATCATTTGGACTGGCTGGCACCGGCATGGCCTGACATTCTTCAGCAGCTGAATCTCACAAGCAGTCAAGCAGATGCACCAGGCAGGAGCTTTCCAATCGTGAGATTGGAGTCTCTGCTTTTGTTACCACAGATTCCAGGCCCAACAAACAGTGTATACGTTTCCTAAAAAAAAAAAAAAAACAGTGTTTATGCCGATGCTCTTTCTAAGGCAAATAAAGCATCGTCGGTACTTGGCGCTGTCACCTTGTGGTTTGGTCTCAGATATCTCGGCATCAGAATTCAGAACGAACCAACCAACTGCACGAACCAAATGCGCCTTGCTCTTGTCACAAGCGATGCCGTGCCGGAAATGCCAGGTCAAGGCGGATAAGACCAGACAGGGCCAAGGGTCCAAAAGGCCGTCCTCTTCTACATCAGAATTAGGTTGGTTGCCTCGCTTTACAAGCAAGGCCGTCCTTAAGAAATGGCAGTACCAGTGCTCACATCGAATGCAATTCCATCGAATTCCACGCGGTTTAGTGCTCGAGTTTAATGTTGACTAGTAGTACATGATCTCTCTGACAGTGAGCCCGCTTTAGCGTTCTTAGTTATATCGTCCGTGATCGCATCGATGGTTAGCGCATGATTTTCCCAGGTGGTTGATCTGCACCACGTTGCTTTTTTGCTCGCTTTTCTGTTAAACAATTCTTCTCGCCACTCTCATTCTCTCTGAACAAATTCTTTTCTGGCGTGTGCGCACTGAAAGTGAGTGAGGTTTCTTCTTCTTTTATTGGTACGATGGCAATTTTATATCGCCAAAAAAATTGGCAAGGAAAATCGAGAACGAGAGGCGTGCACACAGACAGATGATTTGGCAAGAACTCTGCTGCTTGAGACATGTCCATCCTCTGTACAAGCAACGATCGGTGAAGCCGTCATCGGCGAGCGACACCGGCGTTGCAACCACCGCCGCAAGATCAACAACAACAGCTACAACTAAACTAACAAAAAAGGACGATGCCCAAAAAAAAAAAATCAAGAGCCTAAGCCAGTTGGCCCTGATCTCCGGCGGGCAACCGATCACCAGCCGGCCGCCGGCTCGCCAGCGGCGACGGCGCGGCGCAGGGCAGCTGCCAGCGGCCGTCGTCGAAGTTCTTGGCGTAGCTGTCGGCGTCGTACTTGAAGGTGGAGGCCACGGGCGCCCTGCTGGGGTTGCAGATGCTCTTGCTCTCCCGCACCAGCCGCCGGAGCAGCGCTCGCCAGGGACGCCGGCCGCCGCGGCCGCCGGCGTCGTCGCGGGCGAGGAGCTGGAACCGCGCGGGGCTCCGGCGCACGCCCGGCGGCAGCCACGCCGGGGAGGCCATGCACACCGAGAAGTAGGAGGTCGGCGTGGACGGCTCGCTTTCCATGTCCATGGCCGGAGGAAGAGAGGAGGATAGAGGAGAGTGCAGGTGTTTGTGTGTCTGCGCGTGTGAGAGCGGGAGAGGTCCAGGTGGTTAACTGCTCGCTATATATCGAGCTTCAGAGTGAGAGTGAGCGACCATGGGTGACCGTGCATGCCAGTATTTAGGATCTCAGATTTTTCTTTTTTTTCCCCTTCGACGAGAATACTGGACTCAGCTGAGTGAATGCTAAGCTAAACTATGCTGGCATCAAGTGGTTTCAGGGCTCCTAACCCCTATGATTAATTTTTTTCAAAAGAAAAGGAGAGGAATTTTTATCTTGCTGCCTTGCTGGAAAGCTTACCACCCATCATTTGGTGCGATCATAATACGAGTTTAAATGTACGATTTGTGAGAGGACCACCTGAATTATGGCGGTGCAGCCCAGGATGATTGCTACCTGCAGAGCGCACAGGCACAGCCCAGGCCGTGCACTTGCGACTAAAATACTTTTAAGTAGCATCAAGTAAACACCATTACACGCGTACTCCAGCTAAGCTGCATTGTAATCCCACTGGAATCTGCTAAACCCGCCAAAAACCAAGATACCAAAGCCATCCTATGATTTCCATGTATATGATGAACGGTTTCGCCACTCATTTAATAATTGATCAGCTGTTCTGCAGGTGTGCCACAAATCAGCTTCAGCTGCTAGGTCGTCAGATGAGCCTACTTTTCAGACGGATTAACGTAACAATATCTTTTGGAAGCTAACACTACGTATCAAGAATACGAAATCGGATCGCTGGTGGTTGTACCCAACTGAAACACATTCTACGGAATTTATGTTCAGGGACCACCTGTTTCATGGTTCTGGCGTTAAGACGACGTGCTAATTCGATCGAGTGCCTCCTGCCTGAAACCATCAGTAGTACCTGTCGCTGCTTTGACATGATTAGAAGGAACCGTTCTTCGATTAGCTCGTTTTGGCAGAAGAGGAGAGACTTTCAAACAGCACGAAGAAACAGAACAAACAAGCTTTCAAATTAAGAACAAGGAGGGCAAAGCAAGTTGATCCTACGAGTACTACCAGTCTGAGTACTCAATTTTCGTAGGTGCCCTAACCCACTGGTCATCAGATTCACGCTTAGTACCCCGAGCATATTCTGAAAGTTACGTTTGCAGTCAACTGAACTTTCAGTTTGTCAGACAGTGAATAGTTGATCCATGTATCTTTTCAGAAAAGAAAAATATTGATCCCTTGATACTCGTCTGATTCAACCGCCATCAGGATCAAATGACCATGAAAAAGGTTTTCCAGCACTTCCTTTGGGGCGAGGAGGATTCTGAAAAATACATGAGCAACATTGCAGAACTCCTTGGGCAACAATATGTTGTAGAAACTTAAATCAATGGGTTTTCAATGCAGCTGAGCACAGAGCTGTCTGACATTCCATCTTGATTATGCGCCGGCAATCATTTCTCTACTAAAATGAAAGGTGGAGTTAGACAAACACAAACAACAGAGAACAATTTTGAACAATTCCTACAAGATAAAGGCCTAGCTGAAATGACATAGGTATTTTTTTTCCAAAAAAGTTGAAACATCAGAACAGAGCAGTTCAAGGACTTGAAACAATGAAACTATCTGAAGTTTAAGTTCTTCAGAGACTTTACATTTGAAGAAAACTGACATTATACCCAACGTTTTTAGGATTCAAAAGATCAGAAGAGTACAGGAAGACATCAAATTAGCAAGAAGAATGTCGGTATTTGCCTCGAACAAGCGAGCCTCTCAAGTTCTGAGCTAGTGCAAGACCCTGCAGGCTAATGACTCCTATTAAACCTCAATCTATCAAACTGCATGCGTCATGAGTTGTGAAAGAGGGAACAAACTTAGGCAACTAGAAAATACAATCTAGCTCACCAATCGACTAGCAGGGTTAGAACACTTTTAATAGTTCTAGAGCTGCTGACCTGAAAACTGGGTTCTGTAGTGACATTGTGACCACTAGGTACAGGTTGCTTTAGAGAAAAAAAAAACTCACAAAAAAAAGCATCTGCACCTGAAAATTAGAAAATTAACACATCAGGTAAGCACCAGAGAATAAAAATCCTACAGTTGGATCTTTTGAGCTAGTAGTGCCAGTAACACTAATCTATGAAGAAGCTTCTGCCAGTGCTGTATTGGGAAATACATCCATATGATCTTCTTCTTCTTCTTCTTCTTTTTTGTGGGGGAGCAAAACAGGAGGGGAGTTCCCTACTGATATCTCACTTTATAGATTTTTGTATGTGCGTATTTACAGGACAGCCAGCCATATGGTCTTATCTGTTAGGAAACTAAAAGAGAAGCAGATTTGGTTCTAGGTAAACTTTATTTTTCACACTGCAAGACAGCATCAAACTACTATGCTAAACACAGTGAGAGGGGATTCATATGATCAATTAAATAGAATATGGATATGGTCATAACTCATAAACCTAGCAAATCAAGTGCTGATTTTGTCAGGCTTTCCTTTTTCCATCCTGGAAAACTACTGAAAGGGGAAAACATATATACTGAAAGGGGAGTATGTTGATATTGAAAACAGAATGGAGTACCTAGGCAATATGCAAAAATAACATCATAGTCTTGTCACACATGTAGTACCTTGGCAACCAGAAGGCCAGCCCAGGAAAGAAATAGTAGCAAGGCCCATGGTACTACTGCCTGGTCTCAGACTCTCACAGCAGGCAAGCTACATCACTATGAGCCTTGAGCCAAGAATATGCAGAAAGATTTTGCTGAAACAAAAAGAAAAAAGAATGTGCAAGAGCATGCTTTTTGAATTTTGAGGAAAAACAACTTTGGGAGAATTAATTAGTAACGAATACGTATATGCTGAGATACATGAAAGAAAACATATGAAAACACCAATCTGCTACTTGCAAAAAATCTGCTTTACAATGTCTGTTTTGAGTTACAAAATCACCATCTCTTTACAATGTCTGTTTTGAGTTACAAGATCTGTGGCTCTCCGTTTGTACAGCTGAATGTCACTGAAAGTCAAAGAAGCAATATGTATTGGGTGTGAAAACCAAAATGGCTGAAAGGTGGAACCTGAACACAGTTCAAATTCTGCTGATGGCTTGAGAAATTACATATAATGATTTCTGGAACTTTGTCAGCTATAGCAAACCTTAAATTAATCGAGAAAGTTATATACAGTTCAGGGAGTATAAGCTGCAAGACTGAAAGATGCCTTTGCCGAACCCACTGCCATGGCAAAGAGACGGGAGATAAAATTATACTAGAAAGTGTTAGCGCGGCCCGGCTCGCCATACCCGCGAGCCCATACCGCCAGCCCAGGTCTCATGGGCTACAAGCCCAACCGGAGCCACGACCAAGGTCATGAGCCACCTTAACCCAAAAGACTAGCCTGATAGGTTGGGTTCCCTCTACCTTATAAGTCGGGCTCCCCCATCATCAATATCCGATGTTGGACTAAACCTAACAATCTCCCCCATCACACATCGGATGACCCAATCTCCCCTTCACACCCGGGTGGACATCTCTCCGACAACCCGATAACCGTGTGGCCCGGGAGACCCAATCCGATGGTCCGATTTCCGTGTGAGGCCCGGGAGATTTTCCGGATTTTCAGACCAATGGCTCTGATACCACTTGTTAGCGCGGCCCGGCTCGCCATACCCGCGAGCCCATACCGCCAGCCCAGGTCTCATGGGCTACAAGCCCAACCGGAGCCACGACCAAGGTCATGAGCCACCTTAACCCAAAAGACTAGCCTGATAGGTTGGGTTCCCTCTACCTTATAAGTCGGGCTCCCCCATCATCAATATCCGATGTTAGACTAAACCTAACAAAAAAGTAACAGTAGCCGATTTATCCATATGTTTGACAACCAAAATCGTAACAGAACGTATGTACTGGAAGCTTTGCGGCAGGCGGAAATCCTAACAACGTCTGAAAAAAGAGAAATCCTAACAAACTTCTTGGACAAGCCTGATGTTTATCTCCATCTGCATCGATCGTGCGGCGACATAAACGTGTTCCACGTACGCGACACCGGGCGGAGGATTTGACGGTGCAGTCGCCGTTACCATGGCTGCTGCTGCGCCAGGTGGTAGCCCGCCGCTGCCGTTGGAGCTTTCCCCTCCGTCAGCTCCGTTCACGTCGCCTCCATCTCCTACAAATTCTGACGCGTTGCCGCCAACGACTCCCGCGAATCCCCCTCCGTCGCCTCCACCTGTTGATCCCGAGGTGCCGCCGCCACCGCCTCCATCTGTTGAACCGGAAGTGCCGCCGCCGCCTCCACCTGTTGAACCGGAAGTGCCGCCGCCGCCGCCGCCTGAATTGACTCCGCCGGCACCCGTTGCACCGGCTGCTCCGCCGCCGCAGACGCCGACTCTGCCGCCGCCTGATGCAACTCCAACACCACCGGTTGCACCGCCGCCACAGACACCGAGTTTACCTCCGCCGGAGTTGCCGCCTCCCGAGCCAACGCCCGTGAGCCCGGCTGCTCCTCCGCCATCTTCGCCACCACCGGTCACTCCGGCTGCTCCTCCGCCGTCTTCGCCACCGCCGTCCACTCCGGCTGCTCCTCCGCCGTCATCGCCACCGCCGTCCACTCCGGCTGCTCCTCCGCCGTCATCGCCACCGCCGTCCACTCCGGCTGCTCCTCCGCCGTCTTCGCCAGCACCGGTCACTCCAGCTGCTCCACCGGCGTTCCCTCCTCCAGCGACTCCTGCCGCGCCGCCGGTTTTCCCTCCTCCCGCTGAGCCGCCGACAACTCCGTCGACGCCGCCGGCTTTTCCTCCTCCCGCTCAGCCACTACCGAGTCCTGATGACGAAGATGACACTCCGCCTTCGCCACCCCAACAGCCACCGGTGACGCCAAGCGCTCCGCCACCGACGTCGATTCCTCCCCCACAATCGCCGGTGACGCCAGCCGCGCCGCCGCCGTCCTCTCCACCACTGCAGCCGCAGCCGACACCGGTTGACCCGCCGGGATCATCTCCGCCGCCGCAATCACCACCAACGGCTCCACCACAGGCACCTGTGACACCAACAGCTCCGCCGCCGTCGTTTCCTCCTCCGCAAGCACCGGCGACGCCGGCTGCACCGCCGCCGTCGTTTCCTCCTCCGCAGGCACCAACGACACCCGCCGCTCCGCCACCTTCTTTCCCTCCTCCGCAGGCACCGGACGCGCCGGCTGAGCCGCCGCCGTCTTCTCCTCCTCCCCAGCAGCCACCCGAGGCGCCAGCTGCTCCCCCGCCGTCATCGCCTCCCCTGCAGCCACCATCAGCTCCTCCGCCCTCTCCTCCTCCACCGCAGCCACCTTTACCTTCACCACCAGCGACGCCATCGCCGTCACCACCGCTCCCATCTCCACCATTGATGCCACCGCCATCTGCACCAGTGCTGCCGCCTCCATCAACACCGACGCCGGCGTCTCCTGTGACCCCTGCGCCACCAGGCCCTACGCCGTCGCCGCCGCCGATTCCTACGCCATCGCCGCCACCTATCCCAGGGCCGGTAGGACCGACGCCGTCGCCGCCGCCTATCCCTGGGCCGGTAGGACCGACGCCGTCACCGCCCCCGATCCCTTCGCCACCACAGCCAACTCCGTCGCCACCGGCGATCCCAACACCATCAGGGCCAACGCCGTCGCCGCCGGCGATCCCTAGGCCCTCTCCACCTATTCCTTCGCCGCCGGGGACTCCTGACCCATCGCCACCCACGCCGTCGCCGCCGGTGATCCCTACGCCATCTCCACCACCCATGCCTTCGCCGCCGGCCACTCCTGACCCGTCGCCGCCCACGCCGTCGCCTCCAGCGACTCCTGACCCTCCACCACCCATGCCGTCGCCGCCAGCGACACCAGACCCCCCGTCGCCCATTCCATCACCGCCGGCAACCCCTGATCCTCCACCGCCCATGCCGTCGCCGCCTGGCACGCCTACACCGCCAGCGCCATTGCCCCCGTCCCCTGTGGCTCCTGCACCATCAACACCGCCATTGCCCCCGTCCCCTGTGGCTCCTGCACCATCAACACCGCCATTGCCGCCGTCCCCTCCGGCGCCAGTTCCACCAACGCCGATCCCGCCCACTCCAGTGACTCCAATACCGCCAACGCCCTCCCCGATCGCACCATCTCCATCAACACCAACACCAACACCACTGCCTTCGCCGCCCTCTCCTGTTACGCCGGTGCCACCACTGCCATCCCCGCCATCTCCATCGACACCAGTGCCACCGTCGCCATCGCCTCCATCGCCATCGACACCGGCGCCACCATTGCCATCACCACCATCTCCGGCGCCACCACTACCTTCGCCGCCTTCTCCCGTCGCCCCAGAGCCACCGACGCCATCCTCACCTTCTCCGGTGACGCCCGAACCACCAGGGCCGTCCCCGTCTCCGCCGGCCATCCCGTCCCCACCACAATCCCCGCCAATAACACCAATGCCGCCACCGGCAACACCATTTCCGTCTCCACCAGACACTCCGGCGCCACCCGCACAGCCGCCGGCCTCTCCATCTCCGGTGACGCCATCTCCTCCTGGAGTTACCCCGTCGCCGCCGCAAAGTCCAAGTGGAACCCCTCCTCCTGCAGCACCATCCTCGCCGTTACTCTCACCTAGACGGCCGACACCGCCACCACCATCGCACTCGAGATCGGGTACATCCGGCGCCGTGATCGGTGTCTCCGTGGCCGTCGCAACAGTGGTGGTCCTCGGCCTCGTCGCCGGGCTCATCTACTTCTGCCTGAAGAAGCGCCGCCAACGCCGCACCGGCCGCCGCTCCTCTCCGCCAGGTACGTACCATATTCCAGCACTCTCTCACATACGCTTTGACTTGGTGCTGCTGCTCCGTAGTGGACACGTACTTTGCAAGTGCGCATGGGCGTCATGCAACGTAAGAAGTCGCGTGCCCGTGCACCGGCCCCGCGGTTTGGACGCGGCACGACGCGCACTACTTGCCGTTCGTGGCGCCGCTGACGCCACCGTAGTACTGTTGGTGACGATGGCGACACGTATAAAATGAACGGCAGGAAAGTTGGGTCATGGTCTCTTGGATGAACCACCGAACTGTGTAGTGTGTTTCGGTGCTTGAGTGGTCTGGTCTCTGCCTCCCTCCTTTTCCAAGTGCGTGATCAGTGCCAAATTGCCGCGTTAAAGTCTCGCTTGATGATGATGAACTTGTGGACGAAAATGGCAAGGGATATACAAGTGTGCAATCTAGAGGCCTCCGCGTTATTATATTGGTCGCTTTTATCATCTGTTAAACATACTGCCTTTCAGCAGGTTAGATTTTTAGAGGAGCTTTGCTTGCTGATTAGATTTCTACTGCTAGATTGAAACAGTACGTCCCCGTGTTTCTGTTTCTTCGGAAAGCTTCATTTTGCAGCTGCTTGCTTTTTCGATACCTTTTGCTTCCTGTCCCTGTATGCAGACATATTGCATGACTGGTTGACCTTGTTACTGGAGAAGAAAGTGACAACAGATTAGTGCGTTCTGCTTGGTTAACCTGAATTAACGACCTGATCTTTACCTAATTAGCATTCCAGTCAGGAATTCTTGTGGGGATGCTAGTTGAGTCAGAAGTCAGAATAGCGTCTACTAGAAAACACATCAGCAATTGCAATTTCCTTTTCACCTTTTCAAAAGCTAGCTCCTCTTCTGCATGAAAATCATTTTCCGTTTTTCTTCTCACAATGGTTATATTCATGTGTCAGGCAACATCTACGGCACACCTGTGTCTGTGACATCGTCGCGCCAGCCGTCAGACCCAAAGTCGGCATCATCCGCGCCATTACAGCGGCCTCCGCCGCAACACACCTTCTCACAGCAGGTGCACTCGTCATGGCAGCCCAGCAACGACGCCCCGTCCGGTCCACCGGGCCCGCCTCCGCCGCCGCCACCACCTCCTCCGGTCACCGGCGGCACGGTTTCGTACGCGGACCTTGCCGCGGCGACGGACGGGTTCGCGGACGCCAACCTCCTGGGTCAGGGCGGCTTCGGGCACGTGTACCGCGGCACGCTGCCGGGCGCCGGCGAGGTGGCCATCAAGCGGCTCCGGCCTGGGAGCGGACAGGGGGACCGCGAGTTCCGCGCGGAGGTGGAGATCATCAGCCGCGTGCACCACCGCCACCTCGTCTCCCTCGTCGGCTACTGCATCCATGGCGACCAGCGCCTGCTCGTCTACGAGTTCGTGCCCAACAAGACGCTCGAGTTCCACCTCCACGGTACGTCTCCCGCCACCGAACTATGGCACACGTGCAGACGAGTTCGTGTTGCATGTCCTTTGTGTTTGCGGCGGCTTCTGATGTCAGATTTTTGTTGCATGGTTTTCAGGGACTGGGCAGCCGACGTTGGCCTGGCCGTCCAGGTGGAAGATCGCGCTCGGGTCAGCCAAGGGACTGGCGTACCTGCACGAGGACTGTAAGTTCATGCCTCGTGTTTTTCTGCTCTTTCTGTTTTTGTTCTCTTTTTTCTGAAACTCTGTAAGTTCAGTTTGATTGTGAATTTGTGATGATGAGACGACGCATGGTACGCGTTTCAGGTGATCCTAAGATTATTCATCGCGACATCAAGGCGGCCAATATCCTCCTCGATTACAACTTTGAGCCAAAGGTAAATAATCGCCTCACATTAGTTTTCTTGCAAAAAAAAAAAAAAAAAAAAAAGGTCCGCTTAGCTCAGGATGAGCATTTCTTGTGCAGGTTTCAGACTTCGGTTTGGCCAGGATCCAAGCCGGCAGCGACACACACGTCTCCACCCGCGTGATGGGAACCTTCGGGTAAATTGCTATAACTAGTAGTACATCAGTTTTTGACGGATCTCTGTTTTTCTGCTCTTTTTCGACCAGCTTGTAGTGTTAACGATGACACAAAATCGGTTTTTCTTTTTCAGGTACCTGGCGCCAGAGTATGCCACCAGCGGCAGAGTAACTGACCGGTCGGACGTGTACTCCTTTGGGGTGTTGCTTCTGGAACTGATCACAGGGAAGAAACCTGTTCTATCAGATGAGCCCTACAACGACGAGACTCTGGTTTCTTGGGTGGGTACCCTGAATCTTGGCTTTTTGAGTGCATGTCACATTTGTCGGATTTCCGTCAGACTGTAGAGTACTAGCAGTGCACTGCAATTTGCACCCCAGTTCACACTGCAACATGTCAATTCCATCTGTTGTTATGAGTAACTTTTTAGTTCTGATTATTATTCATGTAAGAAGTGACTAAATTGTGGTCTTCTTTAAAAAAAAAAAAAACAGGCAAGGCCTCTGCTGACAAAAGCTCTTGAAGAGGTAGTCTTCGACGAGCTGATTGACCCAAAGCTGGAAGCCAACTACGACGCCAACGACATGCAGCTGCTGATCGCCTGTGCGGCCGCCGCGGTGCGGCAGACGGCGCGTTCCCGTCCGCGCATGAGCCAGGTGAACGAACTGCTTCCTTTCTGAATGTTCCTTTCAATTTTCACGAACGCGTCACGCACTCGGCGCCGCCTGCAAATTTGCAAGGAAAGAAAAATTGATACAGATTTTCGTAGCAGCTAGAGTAGTAACTAATAGCGTACGTGAACAATCGCAGATCGTCCGGTACCTGGAGGGCCAGCTCTCGGTGGAGGCCCTGAACGCTGGCGTGGCGCCTGGGCAGAGCGAAGAGCAGGACGACCGCGCCGGCGAGCAGATACGGCGAATGCGGAGGATGGCGTTCGTGCCGGGCACCACCGGGACGCTGACGGAGAACATGAGCAGCAGCTACGTGAGCGAGCCGACGAGCGAGTACGGCCTGAACCCGTCCAGCTCCAGCACCAGCGACGACGCCGGCACGGCCGAGGCGGCGGCGACGGACACGCAGGCGACCAGTACCCTGACGCGCACGGCGTCCGGCTCCGGCGACGGGACGTCTGTGCAGAACTCCAGCGCCGCCGAGGGGATGAGCAGGCGCACGCGGTCGCGACGCGGCGCCGCCGACGAGTGACGCTTGCAATGAGGCCAGGCCAAGGCTCGCTCTTCCAGGAATTTGCAGAGTCATATTTTTTGGGACATAGTAAAAAGTAATCAGGGTCATTGCAGAAATTCGCTTCATTTTTTTGGGCTTGATAGTATTATTAGGTTCTTCGGTTTCCATGTAAAATTTGCAATCTTTGATAGTGTTATTAGGAAGACAGACAAGGCAGCGGTCAATGGGAGCCACTACCACATGAATTCAGCTTATTTTGTTAGAGAACACACTGCATGAAAGCGACTGGCTGGTATCGAACTTTCTCATTCAATCTGTATTTGCTTCGTTGTACAATACAGTACGTGTGTTCTTCCAACAGATCCGTTTCATGCACCATGTGGATGCTTAGCATCCACCAGCATATCATTTCAGATTTGGATCGCTATCATCGTTACTATGGCTCGGATCCTGTTATCACATGATCACTGAATAGATATATCGCGACACAAGATCATATATGCATAGTATGTCTCAAAAAAATATCATATGCATAGTAGACCTGTGGAAATTATTCGTTGATGGTAATAAGATATCACCAATTGTTTTGAATAGCTTATACCACATTAATTAGATTGTTTCAAGCACAAAATAATTGAATATTGTTTTCATAAATCATGTCCAAGAATCAATTTTTTTTTAAATAAATTCCAAATAAAAAAATAAAGAGAAATTTTACACGCGTCACCGAGCTGTGACCCACGGTGCGGCCGCCACCTCACCACAAGCCTTCTGCCTTCCCGTGTTCGTCTTGTTCAGCGCCCACCCCACAACGCGACGACGCATCGCGATTCACGACAGCTCCCACAAATTCTCTTCGCCCGCTCCTCTCCCCCTCGCGAGCTCCGACCCCTCCCAAATCCTTGGCGAGATCGCCGCCCCGGGGCCCTAGATCCCGATGGCCTCGCGCCGCCGCACCCTCCTCAAGGTCATCATCCTCGGCGACAGCGGGTGAGCACTTCGGATCTCCTCCCCCGGTCTCCGTTCCCCTGCGGCTTTGTCTCTGGTTACCCCTGCTGACCTCTTCCGTTTTTGTTTCCTTCGATCCAGGGTTGGGAAGACGTCCTTGATGAACCAGTATCCTGCGATTCGGATCAATTCAGGATGGAATTGACCAATTTTATGCTTAGTCGACTGTTTTCCCCCCTCTCTTTTGTTGTTTGTTTTGTGTTTTCTTGAGCTGCGATTTAATTCAGATATGTGAACAAGAAGTTCAGCAACCAGTACAAGGCTACTATTGGCGCCGATTTCCTCACCAAGGAGGTGCAGTTCGAGGATAGGCTCTTCACCTTGCAAGTAAGATTGGTCTCCCTTGCCGGTACTATGATTCGTGCTATGCGGGTAATTTGGTTATCATGGTTAGCCTGCGAACTTCAGTGCGCACTAATATCATCTTAGTTAGGCTGTGGACTGGTCGCTTCTGGCGTCAAATCTTACTGAAGGATGTTTTCTGTTGAATGCATGTTTATCTTGATCGATGCATTACTGAGTTTAGTGCCACTGATTCAATATTCACAGATATATTGCTTAATTCAGCTAGTATGCTCTCACTCGTCACGATCAAAGTGTGCAGTAATAGCCTACTGGGTTCTTGAACACGCGATTTCACTGATTTTATTGTTCCTTTGACTCATTTGCCGCGGACTATGTTCTTCTAAAGTCTTTTTTCTAGAACGTATGTGTTTTAAATTTTACATGAGTAAGTGCACGTAACCTGCATTATTATTGACAATGTTTACTAGCTTCAGCTATTTATATGAACTGTTTATCATGAGGAATAAGGCAGGGCATTAGTGGATCTATTACTACTAAACAACATCCTTGCTCTTCACTCATCCCGCGCTCGCTCCTACCTGCTTAATTAAGAAACAATAGTATTTTTAGATTGCTTCCAGCCTTCCAGGCATCCTTTTGTTCTGTGATTTCCTTACGCTTTGGTTGCTTCTTATTAAAGCACCGTTAGCTGCATCACCAATGGGTGCATAATGTACATTTGTTATGGTTTTCTTATAATTTTATTCCAACAGCATGCTATGTATACCTGTATTTTATTTGTTGCTGTTATGCTTAGCCACGTATTTGTATGTAGATATGGGACACTGCTGGCCAGGAAAGGTTTCAGAGTCTTGGTGTTGCATTCTACCGTGGAGCAGACTGCTGTGTTCTAGTTTATGATGTTAATTCTATGAAATCATTTGACAACCTGAACAACTGGCGTGAAGAATTTCTAATTCAGGTGAAGTATATATTTAAGGATTTTTGTAGTCTAACCTTTGGATTCAAGATTCCCCATCTCATTTTGGACATTTAAACTTTCCAGGCCAGCCCATCAGATCCCGATAACTTCCCTTTTGTTCTACTGGGCAACAAAGTCGATGTAGATGGTGGCAATAGCCGCGTGGTAATTACCGCTCTGTACTTTGCTCTCCCCACAGATGTTCTTTTCAATTAAGCAGAGCATTTCTCTGGGATGGAATGATTAGATATGTGAGCTGCTTTCATTTTAGGTCTCTGAGAAAAAGGCAAAGACATGGTGTGCTTCGAAAGGGAATATCCCGTACTTTGAGACGTCTGCTAAGGATGGGACGAACGTGGAAGACGCTTTCCAGTGCATCGTAAAGAATGCTCTGAAGAATGAACCAGAGGAAGAACTGTAAGCACATTGCCATTCACCTTTCTCTTCATGTTTCTTGACGTTAGCAGCCATTTTTTCCATGTGATGAAGGGAGCACTACAATATGATTAATAAATTTGAAATATCAGTATCTCTTGTTGACCCTTGCTCCAGTTATTATGTGCATGAAGCCGTCAATAGAATCTAATCATTTGTTATTTTCTAGCATGTATATTGTTTCTGTTTCTAGGTGCAGATGAGGACTGGCTCTCTCACTTACTCCTTTTCCTTCTATTTGTTTCTCTTTTCTAATTTTTTTTTTCGATTTGTTCTTGAAGGTATGTGCCGGATACAGTGGATGTAGTGGGTGGCAACCGGGCCCAGAGATCGTCTGGCTGCTGTTAAAGCGTGATGCATCATGAGGCTCCGCGATCATTGGATATGCCCGTAACCAAAGATACATTGCTGGGTCTCCGTGGTTATTTAAGGATCCATATTTCATTTGTGGCCTTTTCAATCACCTCTGTACCCAAGGGCGCCTGTCCCGAGCTGTCAATTTGTGGATGTTGTGCAGTTTTATCGGTAGCTTCATATTATCTTTGTGAATACAGTGGGTGGAATAAGAGAAGTGTAAACTAAAGCTTGTCCATTATGCTTTGTGTGGACGGGTGTGAACCTCTCTGAGCTGAAACTGCATTTGCATTGTGTTGTGCCGTTGGTGTAAACTGAGTTTACATGTCGTTATCCATGAATTGCAACCATCCTGTATTCCTGGCTAGTCAAAGTACATGCCGTGCGTGTACAAACCCTTTTGTGATAGGGGTCTCGTTTGTCCCATGAATTGTTCTCATGACGTGTCCGGTTATTTGAAAGCCTAAGATATTATAGCACCAAATAAGTGGAAGAAATGCTCCTTTCCTGCGTGATAAATGTGTTAATTTCAGTTGGAGCAGAGTACGTAGTATACTCTAAAAAGGGCTTGTCCTCTTCAAGAAACATGTATCCGATCGATGTCGACCCGTCTAAACAGTGCAATTGCGCAATGGAGGAAGGAACGGCGCCGTAAAGCCGACGAAGCTTTAGGGTCATATAGAAAATGGAAAAAACGCGAGTCCCCCGTCCGTTGCGGGCGGCACACTGGAACGGAAGCGGGGGCCGCCAATGCACAGGAGGAGACGGCCATGAGAAACGAACGTCACGGACGCGGCACGCACACGGCAGTCGACAGGCAGAGATCCCTTTGTTTGCCGTGACCCTCCCTCCCACGCAAACCATTCCCCCACGTTTTCCCCTCGCTCAATCACGCGCGCCAAATCCTCCGGCTCTCTCCGCCCGGACCCGGCATATATATGCAGTCGTGCGTGCCGAGCAAAGCAACGGCAGGCAGCTCACGCCTGGCACGCGCCCTTGTCGCAAAGGCTAGCTGCACCTAATCGCGCACCAGCAAACAACAATTAATGCCAATGGCGCCTGTCGCGACGCGGGCCCCTCCTCGCTTGCTGTCCAAGAGCAGCTTCTTGGCGCCGTCGCCCAACGCCAAGACGACGGTCAGGCTCGGCCGTCGCGTCGGCATGAACAGGGCCGTCATCCTCGGCGTCGCGCCGCGGGACCCGGAGTGGGGCGCCGACCCGAACGCGTCCTCCGGGAGCGGGGGCAGGATGGTGGACGAGGACATGGCCACGCTGCGCCGGCGCATCCGCGAGGCAAGAGCGGCGGCCTTGTCCGAGGACGACGACGACGACACTGATAGCGACACTGTCAGTGACGCCGACGACGGCGTCCCGGGCGGGTGGACGGAGCTGGAGAGGCGGCACCACGGGAGCTACGCGGCCGGAGTGCGCGGCGCGGCATGCCTCCTCGAGGCGCGCCCGGGGGTCGGGGCCGTGGTCGTGGCGCTGCTCCTGCTCGGCGTGCCAGCCTCGGTGCTGTTCCTCGCGTGCGCCAAGCTGATCCAGGCCGTGGACACCATCTCGTCCGCGGTAATTGGTCGGTGATTCAGTGTAGCTACTAGTACACGATAGACAGCTTCGTTCAAAATTTCCCAACATGGATTTATTTCCAGAGATCTTGCGTTTTGCATTATGAGAAGAGGATTGCAATACGAACATGTAAGCTGTAAAAATTTCAGGTCGCACATGACACTATGGCAAAGCACACAGATTGCTTGTGATAGAAATACGTAGTATAATAGACAAGAACGCCATATCAATTAATCTGATAGAAGCACAAATGCAGAGTTCATAATTTAAACTGATAGTTCGAGTGTGACCCTAACCCACAGTAACACCACCAGAAAGACAATCGAGCAGATCATACATTACAATCACAGCGCACCTACAGATTAAAAAATAAAAATGAACAAACCATCTGTATTATTCGCTTTTAACTTGAGCAACAGCCAGCTCTCTTCAGCGCGGACACATCATCCTTCACGTTTATCTTCTCCCCTTTGCCCGGCAAGGCAGAGCCTTCCTCTGGCGCCTCCACCGTCTTCTTGCTCACGATCTGGTAGATCTGAGTCAGGACCTCTGAGAACGCGTTGTCGACGTTGGTGGCGTCGAGCGCTGACGTCTCCATGAAGTACATGGACTCGGCCTCGGCAAACTCCTTCCCGTCCTCTGTTGAGACGGTCACCAGGTGGCGGAGATCGGATTTGTTGCCAATCAACATGACAACAATGCTTTGATCGGTATGGTCCCTCAGCTCCCTCAGCCATCGCCCCACGTTGTCGAATGTTGCACGGCGGGTGACATCGTACACAAGTAATGCGCCTACAGCTCCTCTGTAATAGGCACTTGTAATAGCACGGTACCTGGAAAACCACAAACACAAAGACTATGTTAAAACAGTAAGAGATGCTCAGTTGAGTAGAGATTGTCTAGCCCCTCTTTCTTCTTTCTTTATGATGCTAGCAAATGGAATCATACATTTTATAAATCCTAAAAGTGTAAACCAGTCTGAATTTGATATCCACAAAAATGGGTTGCTGTGGACAGCTCTAGTGCAGCTATTTTTTTTTCCCCTTGAGGATGAGAGCAGCTAATTACGAGTTATGACCATTCTAGATCTATATCATGGCAACTATAGTTCTAGCATGATTTTTTTAAGTATGTTGTCAATCAACTTGTGTCAAGCTCAGCTGATTTGTCCAAAGTAAGTTCCGGCAAAAATATCGTTTCATGATTTAAATCTTGCTGTTTCAAGTTAGTCATCATAGATCATTTCAGTCAGCTGATGTGACCCTAGATTGATAACGAAAGCGAAAACAAAGTTATCACTTTCAGCAATGCCGATTTACACCGAACGATCAAGAAATTCATGTGCAATGCACAGCACTGATGCATGCACACTGGTTCACTTCTACTCTTCACAAAATTAGGGGAATAAAAAGATAACTTTTACCAAAAAAACATGTATCATCAAATCAATATGGAACACAAAATCCAGTCTGTTTTCTGTATGGTGAATCGGTCATTATTGTTTTTTTGATGAAACTATGGTGATTATTGTTTATACATGAAATGTGGAGATGGATATTTGGATGTTGTACTGGAATGACATTTCACAGAGTGGGACATTAATTCAGAGAATTAAGGTAATAATTCTAGCAAATATACAATTCTGAGAGCCCACCCGCTGTAACTTTTCTTGCTTCCCAAAAATCAACTAGCAACAAGGGTGAGATACGCTACGCAGGCCCTTCTGATTCCAATTCTGAGAATCAATGGTCATCAGTCAATTCAGATCTCCAGTTCTCCCACAATAAGCATTCAGACATCAAAGATACTCGACTCACTGTTCATATAACAAAGTAACAAACTGACAACTATCAGAAATAGACAACAAATACACAGTAAAATTTCCCAGTGCGCTGACAAACAGGTAACGCGCCAAAAAAATGATATCTGAACCACCGAAGATCGAAACTTGCCCATCCATCTACCGAGTAGAAACAACCAATGGACATCTGAACCACTGTCCACTGGACCACCCCCAAGATCCCTTCTTTCACTAAAAATCGTACCAAAGTGCTGAAGCTGGAATCTTTCGTGATTTTACTCACGGCAAATCCTAAACCATATGGCATTCCCCTTTCGGATCACTGATCCTTACAAATTCTTACCAAAAGGCACTACCAGATTTAGCTCATACAGGAACAGCAAGAAAGCGAGCAAATGAGCAGCGGTTACCCAGCGACGCTAGATCAAGCAAATTAACACTCCACGATGACATTTCAACCAGCAAATCTGCAGCAATGCACCGCGGCAGCGATCCAAGAAAGTAGGAGCGGATCGAACAGTTACCTCTCCTGTCCGGCGGTATCCCAAATCTGGGCCTTGATGACCTTGCCGTCGACCTGGAGGCTGCGGGTGGCGAACTCGACGCCAATGGTGGACTTGGACTCGAGGCTGAACTCGTTCTTGGTGAAGCGGGAGAGGAGGTTTGACTTGCCGACGCCGGAGTCGCCGATGAGCACCACCTTGAAGAGGTAGTCGTAGTCGTCCTCCGCCCTGTAACCGCCCCCCGCGCCAGCCATTGCGCCCCTCGAGCTGCTGCTGGCGTAGCTGCGTCGGGAAGAGGAGGAGGGGCTTTTGATTCTGGATCTCGCTGGAGCCCGGGTGGTGCAGTGTCACTGTGGAATTGGGAGCAGCGGCACAGGAGGAGGAGGAGGCACCGGAGCAGTGGAGCAGGCCTACTAGTGCGCCGTATGTGTGGTGTGCCAGATGCAAAAGGTTATGGAGTCAAGAGCGGTCGGTAGTGGTTGAGGAGTCAAAGATGGAAATTTGTACTCCTAAATTTCTGTAAAATTACTGCTTTCCAGAAATGCATTTTGGTGGTCAATACCTTTAGATACGTCGATTAATTGATGATGTATTGTTACGTGTGCAATCAAAATTTCAAAACATGGAGAACCGCCCGCTAGTATGGTTATAGAGGTTTGAGGGTGACATTGTGTTATGCAACATACTAGCTTCATATTCTTTTGTTGACATTGTTCAGCACGAAATAATACAAAGGAGTACCATTTTTAAGCAAAAACATAATGTGACTATTTATTTCCGAAATCATAATTGTCATGATCAAATTGCAAATTTCATCGGTGAAAGGTAAATTAGCGCGAAAGTTCAGCCTGTTCGCCTCGCTGCTTTGCAGCAGCTGTTTTGCAGCAGCTACAGTATTTTAGTTATTTCTTGAGCAGCAACTACAGTGTTCGCAGTTATTTCTTCAGCAGTCGCTACAGTAAAACGACTGCATCGCAGCGAGGCGAACATGCTGATCTATAGCAATGACAGCAATATTCAGCAAAGTACATCCACTCTTTTCAGCAAAGTACGTCCGGTCTAACATATTCTTGGTACCGTGCTGCTGCTGCTGCTGCTGCTGCGTAAACCGATACGACATCGCCAGGCTGTGTTTGCTGCAAAATTCAAAGGTTTTCATAGCCAGTGTCCCTTGTCCGCGTGCAAAGTCCGGGAGTAGGTGGCTCAATCTCGATGGTTTTAGCTGTCGGGCGTAGCAAGCCACCTTGCGCTGTTGAGCGAGCCGTTCACCGTTTGTTTGAGCCAAAGCTACGAACAGAGAGTACAGGACAAGGCATTACGGTGCCGAACGTGGCGAGAGGGCAATGCAGCCTGTGTGGTGGGCGTGGGTGGTGCAGCGCCAGTACGTTGGCTCGGCGGCATCAGCTCCCCGTGACTCGTGCCCTGCTCACACAGCTTTCTTGCGGTTGTCGACGACGAGTTGGTTAGATGGACAGCGACCACCCATCTCCTGTCCAACCGAAAACACAGCTCAACGTTTCTCGCCGCGCCCGTGGGACGAGGCTGCTTGGATGCCCGCCTTCAGTTACCACACCGAAGGTTTGGCGCCGCCGAACTTGTGGCGGAGAATCTGGACGCCACACCCTCGGCGCAAAAATGAACTGCAAAACTGTGATAGCCACAAGTTCGGCTGAAACCAAGCACCGCCGTGATTTCCGTTGACTGCCAAAGGTTCGGTTGTGGTAATTTGTGGCTGGGAACCAAGCGCTGCCAAAGCTGGTGCGCCGAGCTTGCTTGCGCGTGGCCTGCCGTTTGGTTGGGCCTGGGTTGCCCTCTCCGGAAGGCCCAGAGGCAGAGGCAGTGGCGCACTGGCGCCCAGACAATTTATAATGGTTCTGCATAGCAATTAGTAAAACTGTAACAAAACTTATCTGTTTTTTTTACATCAAAACACTTTGATTAATATCTCCCAACACCGTCGTCGAAGGGGATCCGTGACTGTTCCGAGCCACCAACTCACTCACTCACCCTCTCCCCCTTCCCCGGCACACGACAGAACAGCAAGCAACAAAAGAGGGTCGGCACTGCAGCTGCAGGCATTTGAATTCTAGAAACTGGAGATTTTCTTTCGGAATCTACAGGCTGCCAGCAGCCACATCTGGCGATTGGAATCTTGCCCCTGGTTTCACAAGACGCCACAGGGGATTGTACATTTCGCTCAGTTTAATGAGATGCACACCTCGACGCGCTGCACCGCGAGCAGGAACGCCTACGCCGGCGCACGTGCCGTCGGCGCAACTTGGCGGGTGCAGACAAGACAATCAGCGGCGTGCATGGCAATCAGCGCTTGCTTGCTTGAAGGCCTTGACGATGCAGCTTGAGGTTGATGTACTCGAACCAGACCTGGCGGAAGACCTTGACGATGCATTCGTGGTGCTCGTCGGCGTTGAGCGACAGGTAGCACGCCAGCAGCCGCTCCACCTCCTCCGGCCGGCCGCCGCTGCTCGCGATCATCTCCACCATCGACTCCCGGAACGCGCGCTGCGGGTCCCGCGTCCGCCGCACCACCGCCAGCCGCTCCAGCTCCGGCCGCCGCGGCGACCGCACGCGCACCGCCACCCGCCGCACCGGCACCGCCCTCCCGGCGGTCCCGGAGAACGACGACCTCCGCCCGCTCACGCTGCCGGTGCCGCTGGTGCTGATGCGCCGGCTGCTGCTGCGGCGGCGCCGGCGCCGCCGTCTGTTCTTCCGCGCCGGCCCGGCGTCCGTGTCTGACGGGACGACGGCGGCGGCGGCGGTCCGTGGTGGCGGGAGCGCGGGGGAGCCGGAGAGGGAGAAGGGGATCAGGTGGCCGAGCGGCGGGAGCTCGCGGTCCCCGCCGAGGGAGCAGTGGCGGCGGCGGTGCTGGCTCTGCCGGCGCGCGGCGACGGCGTCGGCACTGTCGTTACCGACCGACAGCCGCCGCGGGACGACGTCGGCGGCGGGGGAGCAGGTCCGTCCCGGCGCGACCACCGCCGGGCTCGGGCTGGTGCGCTTGGGAAGGCACGACGGGAACGCCGGAGCCGATGCCGACGCCGCCGCGTTGTTCTTTGGCGTGGACGCCGCCGCGTGCTTAGCGGCCGCGCTGGGCTTCTCCTTCCCCGACGTGAGCTTGCCGAGCCACGACAGCGGCGAGAAGGAGAACGCCCTGACCTTCTTCCCCTTGCCTCCCCTCTCCCTCTCATCTTCTTGCACGCACTGCGCGCTTGGCGCCGCGTGCTGCTTCCGAATCCCCCATCTCATGGCTGCCTAGTTCTTGCTACCGATCTTGGTGTCAGTGTCACTTGGTGTGTGAGAGCTTGCAGAGCCAAGTGCAGGGGAGGGAGGGAGACGAGCGCGATTTAAAGCGTGCGAGTTTTTGGCGGTTAGGTGCCGTGCCGGCGTGCTGGTATTGGGACTTGGGCTCGACCTTTCAAAAGTTTGAACACTTCGATGTGGCGCGCGCACGGCTACGGCTAGTAGTGACAGTACAAGTGCATCGGCACAAGGCGACATCGGAGAAAGGAAAGCGAGGCGGAGGAGGAGACAGGCGTGATCCATGTCTGCACCTCTCTTTGCATGGGTTTTCGAAAGCCCCTGGCGGCTTCAGAGTTCGGAGTCCCCGTTCAGCCGGACATACAAACACACACTCATGATGCAGCCATTCATTAACCCACACCTTTGTGTGCGTCTTTGTACTTTTCTGCCGTCCTCTCTGAATGAGTTCACCGTCGCAGTCCAAGTGTCTGAACTCTGAACATTGCAGTGCAAGACCAGGGCAGGCTTGTTCTGTTGTTCACTGACTGTGACTGGGAGAACCAAAGGAACAGACTCAAAGAGAGAGGAAAGGAAGTAGACAAAGCAAAGGAAGAAAGCTTGGGCTCAGCTGAAACAACGGGGGCCGACGAGTGGTCTTGCTTTTCATTCGTGCTGTTCTTCAGTCCTACTGCCTCCTCGGATTCTCCTGTTTCAGTTGCGGTTCTCCTCTGCATTCAGTCGTTTGAACAAAGTCCCGCCAGCGAATGCCTTCCTTGGTCACTCCAATTGCCAATTGCTAATCTTTGACGTCGATCGAAGTAACAACTACAGCAGTAAAATTTGGCTTTCTTTTTCCATTGGGATGTGGTAATGTAGCAGTTGAAGGTGCAAAGCATCAGATGACGCCTGGATAAGAGACCTGGCACACGACCTTACGATTGATCTGATTATGGACTACATCCTCTTGTGGGAAATGGTGCAGGAAGCAACCCAAAACATGGTACCCAACATTCCAGACGAGATCACATGGACCCTCACGGCAAATGGCGAATACACAGCACGATCGGCGTATCTTATACAGTTTCAAGGAACGACAAGATCAGCCACCTATCGTCAGGTATGGAAATGCTGGGCACCGGCACAATGCAAATTTTTTGTATGGTTGCTACTACAGGAGCGGGTCTGGACAGCAAACAGGCTGCAGCTCCGAGGATGGCAAAACTGCTACTTCTGCCAAATGTGCGAGCGGAGCCTTGAGACGCCGATGCACCTCTTCTACGAATGCCATGTATCCAGAGCTATTTGGGAGCAGGTATCTGCATGGGCAGGGCAGCAAGCATTACACCCATCAAGATGGCCGACTGCAACAAGTTTGGAGTCCTGGTTTCTGTCAATCACAAGCTGTACGCAGAACAAGAAAGGAATTAGGACATTGGTAATGCTTACAATTTGGTCCATCTGGAAGGAGCGAAACAGCCGGGTTTTCAATCAACGTTTTCTACAGCCGCATCGACTACTATCCTTGCTCCAAGATGAGGCAAAGCAATGGACGCTGGCGGGTGCACGCGGCCTCAAAGACATCATGCCGTTGGGTGAAGCTGCATGACAGCACCCAGGTCAACAGGTCGACTTTTGTACTAATGTAATAGGTCCCTAATTACACTTCTGTATTGCTGGGAAGTCTGGACTAGCCTAGGTTAGACCACTAAAAGACTTCCACTGCGCCCCTGGTGCAGTCATGTAATTGCTCTTCTGCTTATTAATATACGCCGGAACAATGTTCCGGGTCTTTCAAAAAAAAAAAAAAAAAAAAAAAAAGGTGCAAAGCATCGTTAACGCAGTAAGAGCTTCAGATTTGAACCGAGGTGTAGGTCTTTTCTCCCCGCACTGCGCCAGCTAAGCGTGCTTGTCCGAGTTGTACCGGGTTGTACGGCAGGTGATTTACATAATCATTTTGCCTGTGCGTTTGTAGGATCAAGTATTGGTCCGGGGCTCCCATGCTGCTCTGAACGACTGATGAATTAACAAACAACTTGCTTTCACTCTTCCTGAGATCGAGCGTGTCCTGTCATGTACGATGGTGTCAAACTAGTTACTAGCTTGGAACTTTGGATGCCTTTTTCTGATCGTTGGTTAGTTGAGTTCAAAAGCCCTTTGTTCTGAACTTCTGATGCCAAATTCTCATGTTTTATTTTAGCCACTAGCGAGACGGAAAAGAGCATTGCTTGATCTCTAATTCGTGGTTTGTGGCATGTGCGTCCTAGTTCTGAAGAAGAAGCGGCATGCAGTGTCTGAATCATTTTTTCAATGTTACTATGTGAGAAGATGTCGTGTCAGTTAATCCTTTTTCACAGTGGAATCTATTTTATGTCTTACAGAGTGTTAAACAACTGAACAATACTAGCACGCGAACTTTATCGTCATGGCTTGGCTTCAGTTTGAATTGCGCTATTGCCATCTCAGTGAGCTTGCAAATTGCTGAACGTTGTAGCTTGGACATTTTAGCCCGCACAAGGCTGTTCTGTTTCATTCCTCTCGCGCAGACATTTAGCCTGCGCAAAGGATGTTCCGTTTCATTCCTCTCGTATATAGAAGTGCAGCGCTGTTTTTTCAAAAAAAAAAAAAAAAGAAGTGCAGCGCTGTGATGTTTCAGCTGAAACATGCAGGAGTAGGACATTCAGAGTTCACAAGTTTGAGACAATCATAGATGTTGTTCTCCCCCTAAGATACTGGCAGATTCTCGGCCCAGTTCCCCGACACACGACATGCCTCAGACTATTTGCACCGGTGACCTCTATTTCTAACCTCTAAAAAGGAATATTCTGTTCTAGTCATCAAGATTCTCTACTCTATATCAACTTCTCCTGCAGCGGTCAACCTCTATATCTCAACCTCTATACCAACTAATATATATTTTATTCACCTCTCTCCCCACCCCCACCGACGCCTCGATCCTTCTCCTTCGGTCTCGCCGCATCCACCGCCTCCCTCCCTCGCCGGCTCGCCGCGGCCCCTCCTCCCTCCCTCCGCCGGCTCGCCGCCTCCCTCCCTCGCCGGCTCGCCGCGGCCCCTCCTCCCTCCCCCCGCCGGCTCGCCGCCTCCCTCTTTCGTCGGCTCGCCGCGGCCCCTCCTCCCTCCCCCTCCTGGCTAGCGCGCCGCCGGCCTCTCCTCCCTCCCCCTCTTGGCTCGTGCGCCGCCGGCCCCTCCTCCCTCCCCCTCCTGGCTCGCGCGCCGCCGGCCCCTCCTCCCTCCCTCCCCTTCTCTGTTTTCACTCGTTCCTGTATTTTTGATTGATTTTCATTATTTTTTTGGCGCTGCAATCGGTGATGAAGTCGTTTAATTGTGCTGAGTTCCTCTGTGATTATCGCACAACAAAATCACCATCTTTCGGCTGAGAGATTGCTGGTGCTCGATTTCTCTTGTTTCATCCTTGATTTCTACTCGATTTGCATCGATTTGCTGGTGCTCGATTTGTTCCCCTCCCCTTCTCTGTTCTTGGTGGCTGCGGCGGTGCTGCTCGAGGTGGTGGCAGCTGCCGAGCGCGGGCCGGCGGCGGAAGGGCGACCGCGGAAGGGCGCGACGAGCGTCGGTGGTTGGGGCGACGGGACCCACTCTCCCCGGTAGCGGTCCTCGCTATGTCGCTTGGAATAGCGTTCGGGAGGGCAAACGCTATTTTACCGATGGCTTTACCGACCCCTGTTGCAGGAGTTTTTCACGCTATCCCGACCTCCGACCTGTAGGTCGGGGATAGCGTAACCAGTGCGGGTAGTCTCACAGCCCTCATATCATGCAACGCTCGTTTCGGGCTTGTAAAGTAGTAGGAAGCATGACCACTTCAGCTAACCTGAAGTCTGGATTGCGCAGCTCGCCATTCAAACCTGAAAGAGATGGGAACCAATCTGATGCCGGCATCACGCCAACAAAGAAGACGAGCAAAGGTCGACTGGTCGACAAAGAAGATAATCCGGTGGTCCCTCCGAAATCATAGCCCAGTGCTCTCGAAGTGGAGCCCTCAAGAGGCCATTCCTATCCACAATGCTGCCGGATGAGCGAACTCTCCCTCTCCCTGATGAGTGTCCTGCTAAAGGCCAATGCACTCACCATCCAACGCTTTTTGCCGATTTGGACAGTGTTCACATCCCCCAAACAGGAAGCTCCCGGAGCAAGTTGGTCAAGCCTACACGACGCATCAAATGACAGAAATGTCTCCGCGCTCAATTTGCCGGATAGAACAGTGCAATTCAGGCCTCTTTTCGTCCATACATAGTACAGTAGGCGAGACATGTTCAGAAACAAAGGCACTTTGATGCATCCTGAACTGAACTCTAGAGTCCAGATAGTTTAGCTTCCATGGCTTACATATTTTTTTATTTCCGCTTTTGCTTTTGAACCTACTAGTAAAGTTGCATTCAGACATACAAGCGACTAGAGTAGTAAAAAAACTTCCAAATAAAATACGGACAGATCACATGCATGCCACAGCCACACCACGTACCTCAAAACAGAAAATTGCCGTTGGCCCCAGTGATCCTCACTCACCTCATGACACGGCACTTGAGATTCCAGCCACCCAAAGAGAAAAGCTTGACCAGTTGGCCATCACCCTTATAGTCAAGTTGCACTGTTGGATAGGTCTAGACCTCGCATTATCCGAATAAAATCAAGGGATATGCCTCTCCATGGAGGTTGGTGGCCGGCGCACCTCACGCTTAATTACCCATTAAGCTTTGTGCTCCGCCCTTATCTTGTTTCGAACGGCTGCTGTTGGCTTTGTGCTTTTCTGCCGTTGCTGTGCGTGGCTATGCGGGGAGTGCTTGCTTGTTGACAAAACTGCAGGCTTTCTTTGCTTGGATGACATTCGACTTGTTTTTTGCAGCTGTTTTACTGTAGCAGATACTGAAAAAATAACTGTACATGCTGTTAAATAAAATAACTGAAACACTGTATCTGCTGTAAAGCAACGAGGGAAATGCCGAGACGGAGCCTGCTCAGCGCGAGTCTGATGTGGCGTTGCCGACACGTCCGCACGGTCCACGTGGACACAGCTGTCACGGTGCAGAGCTCCCGATGGCGATTACTGACGGCCAGCTTGCTTCACCAAGCTGGTACTGGACAGTATCTGCAGTTCTGCACAGTTCCATACATGCAATGGAGAGTTTTTCGCGTGTCGCAAATCGATCTGTTGCCATTAACAAGACTTTTTTTGATGCAGAATTGCCAACAGCAGCATCGAGCTTAGTCACCCGTGACGTCACTCTCGCGCTCGCCGTGGCCCCCACCGCTACGCGACACGTGTTTCACGCCTGCGGGTGGCGGGCGCTGCCTTGCATCGCGGAGAAAGACGACGAGGACGGCTCATGAACCGCTGGGGAGCAAGGAGACCCGGAATTGTATATCCACAAGCCTGTTGGCCCGCCAAGCGATCTCGTCCGTCCGTCAGCCCGTAACGAACCCCATCCGCAGCGTCCGTTGTTCCTGCGGGTCCCGCTTCGTCAGGTGGCAGCGCGGCGCCAGCTGGCGCCGGTGGGGGCACGCACTACCTTATCCTCTTTTCCCGATGCATCACCTCCCCAAACGCGGTCCACTGGACCGTCCCCTGGCAACACGTGATGGACCCACTAATCAATGAACTGGTGTCCACAGAGCAGCGTCGTGCGCCGGGTCCAACCGCCCCGCGGAATATACCGTGTGGTCGTCTTCCTCGCCGCCCGCCCCCAACTCCACCCTCCCCCCATTCGGAACTCGAAACCGAGATCAGATCAAAACGCCGCATCCGAGGCCTAGGGTTTGCTGCGATAAAAAACCTCCTCCCATTCTTCGCGGATCGAGCGGTTAGGGTTCCGCCGGATTCCGTCCCACCGCTTCAGCCATGATGTCGAGGTCGTACACCAATCTCCTCGACCTCGCCGCCGGCAATTTCGCGGCGGCGCTGGGCCCGTCCGGCAGCGGGCGGCGGCGGTCGGGGTCGTTCGGGATGAAGCGGATGTCCCGGGTCATGACGGTGCCCGGGACGCTGGCCGAGCTCGACGACGAGGACGACGAGGCGGCGGCCACGAGCAGCGTCGCCTCCGACGTGCCCTCCTCGGCCGTCGGCGAGCGCATCATCGTCGTCGCCAACCAGCTCCCCGTCGTCGCGCGCCGCCGCGCCGACGGCCGCGGCTGGGTCTTCTCCTGGGACGAGGACTCGCTCCTCCTCAGGCTCCGCGACGGCGTCCCCGACGACATGGAGGTGCTCTTCGTCGGGACGCTCCGCGCGGATGTGCCAGCGTCGGAGCAGGAGGAGGTCTCGCAGACCCTCATCGACGGCTTCCGCTGCGCCCCCGTGTTCCTGCCGTCCGAACTCTACGAGCGCTTCTACCACCACTTCTGCAAGCGCTACCTCTGGCCGCTGTTCCACTACATGCTCCCCTTCCCCTCCTGCCTGCCGGGGACGGAGTCGGGGCCGTCCGTTGAAGGGGGTCGCTTCGACCGCGCCGCCTGGGAGGCCTATGTGCTCGCCAATAAGCACTTCTACGAGAAGGTGGTCGAGGTCATCAACCCGGAGGACGACTATGTCTGGGTCCACGATTACCACCTCATGGCGCTGCCCACCTTCCTCCGGCGCCGCTTCAACCGCCTCCGCATTGGCTTCTTCCTCCACAGCCCATTCCCTTCTTCAGAGATCTACCGCACCCTCCCTGTCCGCGAGGAAGTTCTACGGACGCTTCTCAATTGTGATCTCATCGGATTCCACACGTTTGATTATGCGAGGCATTTCCTTTCATGCTGCAGCAGGATGCTTGGCTTGGAGTACCAGTCCAAGCGTGGGTACATCGGATTGGAGTACTTTGGACGCACTGTAGGGATCAAGATCATGCCGATGGGAATCCATATGGGTCAACTGCAATCAGTGCTGCGATTGCCTGAAAGGGAGAGGATGGTTGCTGAGCTGCGGCAGCAATTCGAGGGGAAAGTCGTGTTGCTTGGTGTGGATGATATGGATATCTTTAAAGGGATTGATTTGAAGCTCCTTGCATTTGAGAATATGCTCCGGACGCATCCCAAGTGGCAGGGAAGAGCTGTGTTGGTGCAGATAGCAAACCCCCCGCGGGGTAAGGGAAAAGAGGTAGAGGTTATCCAGGCTGAGATTCGGGAGAGCTATGAGAGGATTGACAGGGAGTTCGGCCAACCTGGGTACAGCCCAGTTGTTTTCATTGACCGGAATGTGACAAGTGTGGAGAGGCTTGCATACTACACGGTAGCCGAGTGTGTCGTTGTGACGGCTGTGAGGGATGGAATGAACTTGACACCTTATGAGTACATTGTTTGCCGGCAGGGGATACCTGGCTCGGAGTCTGAGCTTGAGGTTAGCGGACCAAAGAAGAGTGTGCTAGTTGTATCAGAGTTCATTGGGTGCTCACCTTCATTGAGTGGTGCTATCCGTGTTAACCCATGGAACATCGAAGCAACTGCTGAGGCGCTGAACGAAGCCATCTCCATGTCAGAACAAGAAAAACAGTTGGGCCATGGAAAACATTACCGCTATGTCAGCACCCATGATGTTGCGTACTGGTCAAGGAGCTTTGTCCAGGACCTGGAAAGGGCGTGCAAGGATCACTTTAGGAAGCCATGCTGGGGCATTGGATTGGGTTTTGGGTTCAGGGTGGTGGCCCTAGACCAACATTTCACAAAGCTTAATTTGGATACAATCGTAATGTCTTATGAGAGAGCAAAGAGTAGAGTCATACTGCTTGACTATGACGGTACATTGGTACCACAGACTTTGATTAACAAGCAACCAAGTGCGGAAATAGTGAGGATCATAAACACTCTTTGTTCAGACAGCAATAACACTGTTTTCATTGTCAGTGGGAGAAGCCGGGATAGCTTGGGATCATTATTCGCCTCATGCCCAAAGCTAGGAATTGCAGCAGAACATGGTTACTTCTTAAGGTACAGTTTGTTATATTACTATTGTTCAAGCTCTTGTTAGGTAGTGTAGCAGTAATCTGTAATTTATCTGCATGCACTAGATTTGCAACAACATACTAATTACTAACTCGCAATAGATTTTCGATGCATTATTATGCTTGTTGATTCTTGGATAAATTTCAGAGCATTGATGCTTTCTTTACTTACCAAGTCAACTTCAATATATTTAGTATCGTCATTAGCATGTAAACTTAATGTAACATCTCAATTAGAGGCTTTATAAATTACTTTGAACCAAACGGGTAATGAAATGCTAAGTTTCATTGTGTAGGTGGTCCAGAGATGAAGAGTGGCAAACAAATGCCCATACCACAGACTTTGAATGGATGCAAATGGCGGAGCCGGTTATGAATCTTTATACAGAAGCAACAGATGGATCCTATGTTGAGACCAAAGAAACTGCATTGGTGTGGCACCATCAGGATGCTGACCAAGGCTTTGGGTCGGCCCAGGCAAAGGATATGCTTGATCACCTGGAGAGTGTACTAACAAATGAACCAGTCTCAGTCAAGAGTGGCCAGTTCATTGTCGAAGTAAAACCTCAGGTATGTTTTCGTGACCAGTTACATGTTTTTTTTTCTGACATGCATTGATGTTCAGCCGTTAACTCCTTGATTTATCTTAATACTCTGCAGGGTGTCAGCAAAGGTCTTGTTGCTGAGAATATACTCACATCGATGAGGGAGAAGGGGCGGCAGGCAGATTTTGTATTATGCATAGGTGATGACAGGTCAGATGAGGATATGTTTGAAAATATTGCTGCTGTCATGAAAAAAAGCATTGTAGCTCCAAAATCCCCACTATTTGCGTGCACAGTTGGGCAGAAACCAAGCAAAGCCAGGTTCTATCTGGATGATACATACGAAGTAGTTACTATGCTGAGCATGCTAGCAGATGCGTCGGAACCTGAGGATGTGGAAGAGTTGGACGACTTGGTTACATCTGTCTCATCAATAGATATCAGTGATGAATCAATACAGCTCGGAAATAGAAGGTGTGAAGGATCCTAGCCTAGAATTTCTGTAATCTACATGCTATGGTGATTGACTTGCTAAAAGATTCTCTGTTGCATCATAACTCATAAGTGGAGGTGGAACAGTGAACAAATGACTGACAGCAGGCTAGGTGCTTTACAAGATATGCTTATCGATTCATTAGGTACTATAGCCTGTTTCTCCAGGTGGGCTAGAGAATACAACCAGCACCTGCAGGTATCCTCTTTCTCCATGAGGGATTACAACAGCGGGTGTCATTCTGTAGTTGATTGAGGGACATCACAATCAGTCGCTGCCAAGGAGACATGTCCATATGCTGACCTCTTTCAAATTTCGATGCTTCTATTTTTTTTTTGTTCTAAATCATTGTATTCGTTGAAATTCTTGAATGTTAGGGGGGCAAGGCTGGTGAATGCATTGGTTGGAGCCTGAGACGGCACATGGCACTACATGTGGTTGGATATTTGCTGACTTGATTAACAAAAGGATTGTCTAGGCAGGAATAACATCTGTGTGTTTGTCTTGGAGTTTAATAGTCTGGCAATGTGAAGAATGTTGCTTTTTTTGCTTAGCTCATCTGTTACATATAATCATTTGTTATAATGAGACATCTAGCTAATTTGTCATCATTGACAATGGTGTGTTGTGTGCCATACCATATCGGCCTGTCCCCTTCTGGTTAGTTCTCGCTTTGGAATGTTTCTACTTGAGCAACGTGCACGTGGCAATATGGTGTGGGACGCAATCTTAGCTTGTTTTTCTGAGCCAACGAATCTCAATTGCAGAAGCTGCTCTGTCATAGAGCTTTTCCCATTATGTTCCATGGAAATTTGAAGAGCATCATGTAGCCTGTGCAGGGCAAAGTTCACTGTAAGGAGATCACGATTCGAGCGCAAAAGGTGTCTTCTCTCATCCTTGTGGCTGCAAAGCGTAAAGCAAAAAAGGAACTCCGTGATGAGACTATGAAACCTATACATCTCTTTGGGGACGAATAAAGAATTACCAAGCAATTGTGAAACTCGGTTCTCGTCGAAGGATTTCCTAGCTAGAAAAGAACGGAAGCCTGAACTTAGCCTGAAAATTGTGCGGCAGATGCCATATGGAACAATGGAGGTCCTCGACCGACCGCCGGCAACGGTGCTTTCTGCCGGACGTGCGGCGTGGGGAGACTAACTAGAGCGAAGCCATCCGCCTCCCGACGGAGTGCTAATCATCGAAGCATTCCCAGCAATGGAAACGGCGAGATCCACGTCTAATGCATGCTTGACGAGCGGCGGCCGAACGGACGGGCAGCTGGAGGATGGAGAAGGCGACAGGAGGTAAAATGTAAATATATAGATCGCGATTAATAGTCGCGATCCAAACAGAGGGGCAAAGTGAAAAATATTGGATCGCGATCAATGATCGCGAAATTCGCGATCCACATCGGGGGTAATGTGTAAAATATCGGCCAAACCGGGGGTAATGTGCAAATAAACAGATCGCGGTGGATCTCGATCAGGGGTCATGTGTAAAGGCGTCGTCTCCTGCCCTTTCGGCGCGGCGGCGCTGCTCCGGCGAGCCCCTGCCTCGAGGGATACGGGATTGGCGATGCCCCTGTAACAAAATACGCCAGTACGCATCCCGTTTACGAGCGCGGCAGGCGCCGGCGCCAGCGCCGGCTTGCTGGTTGCTGGTGTTTTTGCTTAAGCAGCGGGCTCTGGTCTGCTGGGGCTCCGTCTCCGTCGACGGTGAGCCATGGTTCGGTGCCTGGTCGCCCTCCATGATGCCTATCAGGGATTTGCCACAATGGAAGGTCAGAGGCCTTGCTCTTCACTTCCTGTTTGTTATTACCTGCCGATTCGATCTGTTTGGTGTTCTTGTTAGCTTGCAATGTTAAGATGACTGCCGTTCCATCAGGCTGCATATCATATTCATTGAAGTCTGGAATGGATGTCTGGTTAAATGGAACCAATGCATGGTTGGAGGCTTGGAGCCTGCCCTGTGAGAGGATGCACGTAGCAGCGTGCATTTCCTGACTTGGTTAACAGAGGGATCGTTCACTCAGCAAAACACCGGAGCCATGTTTACAAATTACTAGCAATTTAACATACGTCGATGGTATTTTTTTTTTTAAAAAAGATGTGCTCTTTTTTTATGTATTGGGCAGGACTGGATGCAGAGCAAGAGAAGACTATAAAGGGCAACAAATTCAATTCAGATAAGACTCTTAGAGAAGGTACCATGCAGTCTGAAGATTTGAAGGATACCAAAGATCCAAAGAAGGAATGATAAACTCCGTCTTAGCCTTGCGGAGATGAGAAAAGTTGGTTAAAAACACCTCTTGGGAGAAGTTTTTTCACAACTTAGGCTTCCGTACCTGAAACATTTATCTTGTTTAGACCTCTTCGTAATCTCTCATGTGATGTACTCTGGTCTGAATTAAGGTTCAGACAACGCTTGTAAACCTGGGGCATAAGGCTGTTATGCCCATGGTCGTGGTTCTAAACTTGTGGACAGTTTTTTGTGGATCATTTTCAATAAAGGTGGCACAGGGATTTCCCCTTGGTCTAAAGAAAAACGAATTAACATGCAGTGAGTTCATATCCTTGTAATTGTGAAGCTTATAACCTTTACAATGTCTGAGATTTCCTACAAATAACACATGCGTGAATTTAGCTGATGCATGGAGAAGAGCACAAAGGGTACCAGTTGCATCATACATAGAGGGCTCACGTTATTAAGTCTGAATTTTATCTACTTTCAGATTTTGTATTGATGCTATTATTAAGTAACGTGTATTATTTTGTATGCTCTTGACAAATGTCTATCAAAACATATATCGCTGTTTAGTTGTTTGGTATGCATTTCAAAGATTACCATAGCGTTAGCACGAGCAATATACTAGTGTGAATTAGGTTGTCCAACACTGTCCACAATATATTCATGGAAAATCAGCTTGGTCCATGCAAAAAAGCAAGTCATATTCTATTTCTTTTCATGGAAAAGAAGATTGATGTATTTTGCTCACAACCTTACAAGAGACAATCGCAATATATTCATTCGTTTAATTTTCCACCAAGCATTTCTTTTCCCACTCAGGTGCATAGTTAATGGTTTTGCATTTTCCCCTAATTTTACCAATCAGTCTTGCAAATTAAGTGCATCCCCTGCATCATTTGTCCAAAACATAGTAAAACACGAGCAATCTTATGCAGGCTTGGACAGCTGCAAACTTGTGGATCTGAAATATGGCATCTTTCAGCGTAGTGGACTACTGAAGGTCATTTCTTACTCATGCCGGTAAGCCCTTAACTTCAACTAATGAGACAAATGTGCCGGAAACACTTACAGCAGACCACTGACCAAACTCAGTTTCTGCAGGAAAAGGATAACCAAAGAAAATGAATGAACAGTTAGTGCCAATAGCGAAAATGGGGACACCAGACCTTAAAAATAAAATAAAATAAAAGGACACCAAACAAACAATATATTAGTTGGGCACTATCACGACACCTCATGGCTGCAATAGTAACCTGACGGTAAGACCTCACACACTAGATTATGCCCGTATTTAAGCACATTTATAATGTATCATCTGTGCCTGGCTTTCGAAAGAAAATGATACTTTGCAGGGAGCAATTCTATGTGTTTCTGGTGAGTCTCATTTGAGACTAATGAGATCAGCAACTCAGCAGTTGAAGCTTCAAGTGAGAAATTCTTCTCATCAATTTTGGAAAGATATTTTCCAGCCCTTATTTCACCTTTTTCCAGTAACACTCTCACCACCTTATTTAGCATTTGAGAATCAGGAGCACATCCAGTCTTCTCCATTGATGTAAAGATATCATCAGCCTCTGCTAGCAAACCATTTTTTATGAAATTTGTCATCATTACGGTGTAGGTCAAAACAGAAGGCACCAGCCCATTGGCTGGCATAGTAGCAAACAAATCCTTGGCTTCTTCGATTCTCCTAGCTCTGAACAGTGCAGAAAGCATAACATTGACAGCTACGGTATCAAACTTCATGTTCCTTGCATGCAATTCCTTGAAAAGCGTTATTGCCTCATCACAACAACTATTTTTACAAAGCCCAGCAAGAACTGTAGTGCATATCACTAAATCCACTGGTATCTTAGACCCTGTTCGTTTCATTTGGCTAAAATTTTAGCCTTGTCACATCAAAGAGAATCTTACCATTTAGTAGTATTAAATAAAGTCTAATTATAAAACTTTTTTACGGATAGGGGCTAATTTACGAGGCGAATTTAACGAGCCTAATTAATCTATGTTTTGCTACAGTGATGCTACAGTAATCATCTTCTAGTCACGGCTTAATTACCCTTATTAGATTCGTCTCGCGAAGTAGTACAAGGTTCTGTAATTAGTTTTGTAATTAGACTTTATTTAGTACCGTTAAATGACAAGATTCAAAATAGCTAAAATTTTAGCTAAAGAAACGAACACCCCCTTACTTTCAATCATTTCAATGAACATTTTCTTCGCAGCAATGGTTCTTCCAGCCTTAAACAACCCATCCAGGATCATGTTGTATGCAAAAGTTGTGGGCCCAACTCCCTTGAATGGCATTTCCTTTAAAAGACGCAACCCATCATCGATCCTTCCAATTTTACAATAGCCATTAATAAGTGTATGGTAAGTAAAAGCATCAGGTTCGAGGCCAGCTGTAACCATATCATGAAGTACACTCAGTGCTTTCTCCATATTGCCAACCAGGCAATATCCATCCATCAGTGTAGTATACATAATAACATCAGGCCGCTGACCAAAACGTAATATGAAGTCAAACATGCCTTGTGCTTCCATGACCTTTCCTTCGTTGCAATAGCTGCGTATTGCTGAATTGAAGAACACAATGCTAGGGCAGAGACCTTTGTTAATCATTTCAGAAATCAGTTCCTTCGTTTTCGCAAAATCTTGCATTTTTAAAAGTACATCTATCGCAGCTGGACAGTTCAATACATCCGGGTGCACTCCTTGCTGCTTCATTTTGTCGAACATAAGGATTGCCTCATCCAACCTTCCATGATTAGCAAATGCACTGATCAGTATTGTGAAAACATAGTGGTTAGGTGAAATACCATCTCGTACCATTGAAATGAAGAGATTAGTCATATCAACCAAGCACCCTTGTGTCGCATACCCATGAAGCATAATACAATAGGAAGTGATATTAGGTTTTTGGCCCATCATAACCATGGAGTCAAACAGGTCTCTAGCTTCCTTCATCCTTCCATGCCTGCAAAGGGAAGTCATTAATGAACTCCAAGTGACAACATCTGGTTGAACACCTCGACAAGTCATTTCTTCGAATAACCGAATAGCCTCATTCAACATATCCATATTGGAATATCCATGGATCAGGCTATGATATGTCATGCTATCAGGTAAAACACCTTCATCAATCATTTGTCGAAGTGTCACCTCAGCCTTGTCCATTGCTTTTGCCTTGCAAAGTGCGTCAATTACAGTATTGTAAGTTCGGACAGTAGGAGTGATCCCCTGCTGCATCATTTCATGAAACAGATCGCATGCTTTAGCTACTTCACCCTCCTTAAAGAAACCGTAGATGACCGTATTGTACAAAAAATCATCCGGCAAGCAAACACCTCCTTTAGCCATCATCCGGAGGATCTCTAGGGCATGCTGACTCCTCCTAGCATTACAGAAACTTTTCAGAAGTATGTTGTATGAAATGGCATTAGGTTCGCAACCCATCTTGGGCATCCTGTGGAGCAGCACGTCCATAGCCTCTTCTGTCCGCTTTGAGTCGCAGAGGCCCCTAATGAGGATGCTGAAGGTGACGACATCTGCACCCATGCCTGTCCTGAGGAGGCGGCAGAAGGCAGCAAGCATAAGGTCCAGGCGGCGCTTGCGGCAGCAGCAGTCCATAAGGATGCCATAGGAATGCCGTGTTGTCGGTGCCACCCGCAGACCTGCTCCGCGGGTCATGCGGCTGAAGAGGTCGATGGCAAGACCAGGGTAGTCCTTGCAGGCGTCGGAAGGGCGCGCGCGAGCGAGCGCGGCGAGAAAGCCATTCAACGGGCGCTCAGGGACGGGGCTGGCTTGATGCAGCAATTCGTCGAACAGTTGGTGTGCGTCCTCTCGGCTGAGCGTCCCAGACTGTACTCGGTCCGTGGCCGCGATCAGGGCGTCGCCGATAGCGCGAAATGGAGTTTCCATCGAGGTGGAGGAGATTCTGGTGGAGGCGGATGAGAGGCGGGCGCGCGGCATTGCGGCGTGGGATTTGGTGGAACTAGCTTCGATCTCTGGCTAGACCGACCGCGCGCCACCGGAACGAGACATCGTTCCAGGCAAAGCCGGCTCTCCTCCTCCGGCCGCCGGTGGTGAGAACTCCGGCGACGTGAGGTTCTCCACCATCCTCACCGGAATCGCGCCTTTCCGCGAGGGAATAATTACGGACACGCGAAGGAGCTAACAACTTGGGGCGTCAACGAGCACACTTCAAGTCCTACTGATGCGCACAGCCATGCCAGCTGGACTGTGCTCTTGATCAAGCAACTAAACTGAACCCAAATTAACAGGAAGCTAAACTTAAACACAAGTTTATCCCAACAATAAACTCGATTCTGAATTCGGTTGTTCGATCTCCCGTTGCTCCTGCCGTGGCTTTGTAGAGAAGCTCGTGATGTGCTCGGCCTTGCTGAATTGTACCAGGCCAATAGGTAATGTGTGGGCGTTGTTGGATGAATCTCATCGCTGCAACCACTAAAATGATCCGAAAGATTGGATTTTCTTTATGATGGAAAACTTGGTCCACCATTATTTTGTCAAACTTTTGGCGGGCTGCCCGGCCATCTGGCATGCTCGCAGAAATGCTATCAAAGAAGAGCTATGTAAGAGTCCAGTGTCAACTCAATACTTTTATTCAGAACTACATTGAAGAATTAAGGTTTTCTTTTTGACACCGAAGAACTAGGTATTGTTTCCCCAAAACCAGTATCTTCAGCTAGCACAACGGTTGCGAGAAGAAAAAAAATCTGCAAAGTGGTCTCCTCCATCAATGGGTTATTCCTAAAATAAATGTTGATGCTGCAGTTTTGAAGAAGAAAAACATAGGAGCCAGCTGCAGTATGCCAAGTGCAAGTTTTCAATGACCCACCCCCCCCCCCCCCCCCCCCAAAACACACACACACCAAAAAAAAAGGTGCAAGTTTTCATTGGTGATTCCTGAAGTTGGAGCTCCAGAAACTGGACGCTCAAGGAAGGAAGGAAGGTGAACTTAGATGCTCATGTTACCTAAGTTTGCATGTTCTTTAGAAGATGGCCGTCATGTTGGCTTCTTGACCCCCCATGTAAATAGTGAAAGGAATGAATAAAATTCTCCCGACTTTGTCTAGAGAAAATATATGTTCCCTGAAAGGTATATTCAGTCCAGACAATGGAGGGCTCGCCTTTATGGCGGCAAGCGTACAACAATACATGGAGTCTAAGAATTATGTACAGTAATACAGTATGGAGTTCGTTGAATACACTATCACAATACAACAGCAACACAATTCTGATCCGGAAGACTCGCGCGGCCATCCACTTCAGAATCAGGAGAAGATGTAGACCTCTTCGAAAGATTTCCTGCCGAAGAATGAAACTGTCTTAGCTGATGAATGCAGGTGTGTAGTACATACGGTAGCAGGCGTACAAGATGGAGATGACTCACGAGGTTTTTCCGCTAAAGGTGGATCTGTAGTTGTAAATCAGGTTGTCCAGCACCTTGTCCGCAGGAGGCCTGTTTGGAGACTTGCGAGCTTGGCTGTTTCACATCAGAGCAACGAGATGAGCATGACCCCGTTCCTCATGTGAATGTGACATTTAGATCATGACTTCTTGCATATGCACAACAGTACTCATAAAATCCCACAGCTGAAACTAGAATTCCTTGCAAGGAAAAGTAGGAGACTACCTTAACAGAAACCTTTTAGAGTATTGCACGACATTAAGAACCGCTTTTATTAAATCAAAAGTATGGCTTATATTAACAAACAGAAATAACACGTTTAAGAAAAAACCAAAGGAAGTGAACAGTGGCGGTTGTTTCCATAGTATAATGATTAACAGTCAGTGAAAAGGATGTGTCGTTTGTAGTCAGTTTGTGATATGGTGTCCACTTCAAGAATGATAAAAATGATCGGCGGATCCAAAAATAGACAGATGAAGCAGCACCAAATTGAAATGTATAAATAAAATGTGACAATCACAGACCTGATAAAGTGATTGGCAAAGTGTTGGGTCACTTGTACTGCATCTTCACTGTGTGGAATCATTGGTTTTCGCCACTCAAAAATGGCTTTCTGCATTAAGCGAGGATATTTATGGTCGTATAAAGACATCATTACTTGGTAAGTGCCAACAGAAAAGTATAAACGAACTGGGCTGTAACTATTGCATCATCCAAATGATTACAACTGCAATTACCATACCTCAGGATGCCATTGCGTGCAAGTAATTGGATACTTGTATGCTTCTACAGTTGAGACATAGACCTGAGTTGGAAGATAAAAGGATATTAGTTTGCATCATGGAAGAATTGATGAGCATTAACCATGTGCCTAGATGATATACTTGGGAAGTATTTCCCAAGTTCATCGAAATTATTCTATTTACACAACTTTATTAACACCACCGGGATAGATTAGTATGTAGGTGTAACATCTTGTCACTTTATACCTTGCCGTTTTCATCAGGTGATGTTGTCAGGATCTTAAAGAAACTTGACAACGCCTTGTTCTCCCGCAATCTCTTCGGTGATATACCATACTTGACCACGTTACAAGTCAAACTAAGTCAGAAACTTGAATTTAAAGGTAAACTTAATTGTTCAAATGTGTTATTCAGAACTAGCAGCCGTAATGACCTTATAGTGTAAACGGAACCAATGATGGAACTTACTTTATGATTTTGCATCACAAGGCAGCTGGTACTGACTTTCTTGATGAGTTCAGGATCAAATCTATGAATATTAGCCAGTCAGTAGTTAGGTTAAACACATTTGAAATTATGAATTCACAAATAGATAATCGACGGCAAATCTTTGAATATACCTGTAAGGACATTTCATTTACATTCTATTTTTACCATTCCAGTCCTGAAATTATTGGAACTACTATGGTTCCTGTCTTTCAGGGAATCATTCTAGAGATCCTTATTCCCTACTATTCATCCCAGAAGCTACATAATACACATAATTTAACCCACTTGCATATCCTACAGTTTAAATTTTTCTGACAGTAATAGAATGATGCATGTAGCAGACCTGAGTAGCATGTAGCAGACCTGGGTTCAACTCCCTGTGGGAGCAAATAACCAGGCTGGAATAAATAAAAAATAAAAAAAATAGGTTGGGGTTTCCCCTGCTGACTTTGGTCAAAAAAAAAAAAAAAAAAAAGAATGATGCAATTCACTGGAAGTATACTATACCATGAAAGCTAAATAAGGCCTTTACTTGCATCATCTTGTACTACAGAATGGGACAGTAAAACATCTAACTAAAAGTCCCCAGGAAGCAGTAGCAAGTAAAAGACTTCCTTGAGCATGCAGAAGCTACCTCTGAAACACTGATCCCTCCAGAAGAGAATAACTGGGAAACTGAAGCGTAGATGCTTGATCCACAGCATCAAATCTCTCCAGAATATTGTTGTCCTGGTCCCATGTAAAAGAACAATTAGTGCCCAATATTCGCAAACTGGACAAGAGCAAGGATAATCTTCTAATTTCTATGTGAACTTTTTCCCTCCATTCTGTTGTCAAAATTTATCAAATTTTGTAACAATAATAAAAAAGAAGTTTTTTCCTATTGTAAACATTAGACTTGTAAGTTAGCAAATTTGATTTGTTGTTTCAGAAAATGAAAATTAAATTACCTTGCTGACAATCATGCTCACAAGCTCAAAGCCAAGGCATTGCGCAAATAGTGCAAATGGCTCGCCCGCATCATTCCTGTCCAAAACATACTGAACAAAAAAGAAGGCATTACAATGTTGGATTCAATGCCGTGCAGGATTTGGACGAATAAAATAGAAATAATGCATAGTTGTCGAAACAAAAGTATGGCACCATGTACTAATGAAAAGCAAAAGTAGGTACATGTAGTTGGATTCAATATTATGCAGGATTTGGAAAAATAAGATAGACAATGCAGAGTTGTCAAATCAGAAATCTGATATCCTGTAATGCAAGATTACAGTAGACACAAGTATGCATTTTGCAAATGTAGCAACTCAATAATTTCAGCGAATGATTGTAACATACCTGAAACACTTTTTTTACTGTCTCAAAGTATGGACCACGCTTCACTGATCCACCAGTAAACAGCACACCATTTAGCAATTTAAGTTTCTGCAGTGAAGGGACATGCAACAAAGATAACGATTGTGAAAGAAATGCAACAGAGGAATGGACAATAAGTACAGCCGTACAGAACGGAGGCACCAAGCAATTCCATGAGGCCGCATGATTGCAAAACTTTAAGTAGATAAGATAACAGCACAGACAGGATAACCTAACAACTGAGACCCCACTCAGATCTGAACTGAAATGTACAAATACTAGTCTAGTAGGTAGCTTGCACGTCGAAAGAATTAACTCAATTTGCGATTGGTTAGTATCTGCGACGACTCTCCCCAAACATGGCACCAAGCAATTTCGACACAAGAGAAAACGACCTGAACATTCAGCAACTCAACACAATCCAATGTTCAGTGGGGCGACAAGCACAATTCACATGTAACCTTAATTTACTTGTCATCCGAGAAGACAATAGTTAGGCAGCTAACTGAAACCATGCTTGCTGTAACTATATCTCTGCAAGAACTGAAACAACGCGTTGCTTATCCAGGAAGGTAAGGTAGCTAACTAGCAGCCCCAAAAGCACGCACCTCGAGTATGCGCTCCTCGGGCTCGTTGTAGATGAGCGGGACGACGCGCGCGCCGGCTGCCTCGACGAACTTGACGTAGGAGGCGGCGATGTAGGAGGTGGCCGAGCCGTTGCTGATCCTGCCCCCCGCGCCGTCCCCCGGGTGCGACACGATGCCGATCACCGGGCGGTCGTACACGGCGGGGTCCGCCGGCGCGGCGCACGCCCGGGCCCCTTCCGTCGGCAGCCGGATGACCCCCGCCGTCGCCGCCGACGAGGGCGCGACGGCGGCCAGGTGGGCGGTGAGGATGAGGAGCCGGAGCAGGTGGGGAGGCGCGGAGGAGTCCATTTGGTAGGCTTGGTGTGTTGGTGGAGGGCGGCGAGACGGCGAGGAGGAAAGGGCAGGCGAAGCCGTCAACGGTCGCTTTCGCCCGCGTCTCTTATGGGCAGAATTTGGACAGAGGGTAATCAATCGATCAGAGAGCCTAATTTTTTTATTTTTTATTTGAAGCAAAAGAGAGCCTGATTGTTTATCCTGGACATGTAATTTTTTTTTTAAAAGGGAATTTCATTAATATTGAAGCATATTACATCTCCTGATTACAGTAACATCCCAATCAACACCTACTCCATTTATGAGAGACAAGAAACCTTGAAAAAGCTTAAATTCCACCACCTAGAATCACCATTCCAGACAGATATGCCACGGACGAAAACTCCGATCTGAAAGAACACGGCCATCTCACCACCCACCACCGTCATCCTCATCTCCGACAGGAGAAAACTGAAACCCAATCCTTTCGCAAAAGAGGGGTAGACTGATATTCCATATGTAAGTATGAAGAACTCGCCGCCGTCGAGCCCGTAGCCGAGCCCATTGTCATCTCCTTCACCATATTTGCAATAGGAAAACACAAATCCGAGTAACATCCAGATGAATGTCACCGAAAATCAAACTCTCACTAGTCCACATTTATGGTCAAGAAAAACCATGACAAGACAAAGGAGGAGCCGGAGTATCTTATTCTTCATCGATGATGGCGCCTTCGACTCGGCACCACCGTCGAGACGCATTCTTCTCCAGTGTTCTATGCCAACGAACTTGACGACGCCGTCGTCCTCTTCGACCGAACCGTTACAGAAACCTTAACCCTAACAAACACCTAACAAACACCGTGACCGTTACCAAAAACGATCGTCACAGGAAGACCTATTTATCTAAACCTATGAGAAAACAAAGCGAACGTGAGATGCCGGGCCTCTCTCCTCTCTCCTTCACCGACGGCGAGGCCGCCGGAGACGTTGCTTTTTCTTTTGAGCCGCCGCCGCCTCTGTTTTCTTCGCGTGGCTGGTTTCCCACGTCCCCCCTGGACATGTAGATCTACAAGTGTCGGTAAAAGAAGAGGAAGCAAGCAAAAGCCAGTGTTCCTGGCAGGCACATTCCCGTGCTTCGATTTTTTTTTGCTGCAGTCCCGTTGTTTTGTTCGGTGCCACGGACCCATACGATACTGTCTTTTCTTTCTTGGCAGTTGCTACGCGCGTATGCACAGCGACAGTGTGACGGCGAGCTGCTGGCTCACCAATTGCCGCTGCAGTTGCTGCCTCGCGTTGCGCTTCTGTCCGCAATGCCACGGCCTCCGAATTTCGCCCGTTGGCTCGTGCGTTCGTGCCTTTGCAGCACCGGCGGCTTCTCGGCCGTAAAAATGAGACATGGTTCAGAACTTCAGGTGCTATTCGAGCCCGTGCTGCAAGCGAACAGCCTCGTCGCATGGGCGAAATCCCCGTTCTTCACTTACCGTCGCAGCTTTACTCATCAACGAGTGGTTTGGCAGGTGAAATACACAAGCAGCAGCAACAACAACTTCGTTTTCTTTCTCTTCTCCAAGAGAAAATGAAAATCAACATCAACTTCGTAATGGCGTGGTTTTACATCAAACGAACCAAGACCGTGGCGTTTTACAGCAGTATTTGTGTTTTTACAACAAACAAACAGACAGAGTACAGAGCTCGGAGTCTTCTCCATCAGGCCGAAGAAGCAGCGGCGTTTTTCATCTCCTCCTTGATGGCGGTGGCCAGCTGGTCGTAGGCCTCCTCCCACGCCGCCTTCATCTCCGGCGTCCACATGTCCGGGACCGCGTCCCTGATCGTGTCCACCAGCGCCGTCTTCACCACCTGATAGAGAGAGAGATTCATTCACATCCTTGGGCTCTGCAGACAAGCAAGGCTTCAACACCGGAAAACGTCAGTTACCTCGAAATGCGCGTCGGCGACGCCGGCCTTGACGTGGCTCGCGCCCAGCCGCTTCAGAGTGGCCTGCCTCACCTTCACGTCGCCGGTGTTCCGCAGCTGCGTCGCCGACTCGCAAGCCTGCAACCCAACCCAACCCAACCCAAGCAGCAGAGTGTCAGGTAAAAACTGAACTGCAATTTGGCAGCTATGCTCCACATGAGAGAAGGTGAAGGAGTAGTGTGCTCGCCATGACGAAGACGTTGACGGCGTGGGACTTGAGCTTGGGTTGGTTCTCCAGCGGCGCGTCGCCGGCGTTGCGCAGGAAGGGGAACATCTGCTTCGCTCCCGGCGCGATCTCAAAGATCCTTTATTTTTCATGCGAGAGACAAACATGAAGTGCAGGTGTGAGCCAGGAAACACAAATTCGCGAGCGAACAATGCATGAGAAGATCACCGAACCTGAAGAAGAACTTAAGAGCGATGGATTCAGTGTCCTTCTTCATGGCTTTCCATGAGCGCAGGACAAGCTCCTCTTGCGCCTCACTGAACCCCATATTCCTTGTTTACTATTCTAGCCGATTAATATGTGTTCTTGGTGTGGTACTAACTCTAGTACGAGATCTGATCAGTTTATATAGGCAGCTCAGGGTGGCCCTCTGGTACGGGGAGAAACTAAACGCGGCCCTCCGACGCGTGAGCGAGCCAGCGGCGTCTGGTTTGGAGTTCTTTAAGCTGTATCCTGATGACTCTCTGAAGACTTTTGAGGTCATCGGCCGTGTGTCGCCCACAACGTGGAAGATCACGTTAGCTGTTCTTTGTCATTTGTTTGTGCAAAGTTTCATCATCGAGGATGTGAAAGTAGGAGGAGGATGTAAAGGTTGTCTCGATTCAGTTTTGCAGTTTTGCAATCCTGTTATGACATTTGGGGCACCTATCAGCAGTTTGGCATATCTCCAAGAGCTTCTTAATTAATCGCAGCAACGATCACAGCCTTTGCCAGTATTAGTTAGAGCGACGGGACCAATATTGACGCCAAGGATGACGTTAACCAGGTTGTTCTCAACAAACAAGATCAAAAGAAAGTCCACTCACTCATCGAACACGAGGGACTTTTAAAACCCGCCAGATGGTAAGTGAAGGAATATCAAACATGCCAGCATGTCTTCTAGTCGGATGACAAAACTCATTTGCACCACTCCACCATAATTAAGAAGCATTTGTATGATTCGACGAAAATAATTCGTGAAAGGGGCCCAACAACAGCAAGAACATGCCACGGATCCCGGTCTCCGTACGTACCTGAGGAAGAATTTGAGCGCAATGGCGGCCGAGTCAGCCTTCATGGCGTTCCACGCGCCGAGCACGAGCGCCTCTTGCTCCTCGCCAAAGGTGGCGGTGGTCCCTGCTGCTTCCATGATCTCGCAGGCTGCAGCTCGCTGTTGCAGCTGTTGTGCGTCGTCAGGCCAGTCTGACACAATGAACTTCTGGAGAAGCAAGGAGCTGGAATATCATGCTGTGTACTGCAGGTGTGGGCGTGTGGCTGCATCGCGCGGCGCGATCGGCAGGTCGCAAAGAGACAAGGAGCAGATTGAGATTGGAATGAGGCGACCACACGAGCGGATGAGAATGCATGGCCGCCGGCCTCGTGGATGATGGCGCCACTCACGGTCACGGCCACCGCCCACCGGGCAAGCCGTTTTCGGCGGACGCAGGGAATATCTATCTGCACTGCAGATAGTACAGACACCGGCGGCAGGTGCGAGCTTATGGGCCCAATGATGGAACGGGCCGAGCACCCGATCAACCTTTCAGTAAGAAGTCAGCGTTCATTTCTCGGCCCATACAGACCATTTCACAGCCCACAGCCCGCGAGCTCACCCCTCTCTTCTCCGACCGAGTGCTGGCTTGGCCTTTGCGATTTCCCTCTCGGCTAGGGTTTTGGACCGTGGGAGGCGAGCGCGGCGGAGAGGGGAAGTGCTGCGCGAGGGATCGTCCAAGGAGGAGGAGCGGCGTAGGTGCGTGCGATGGCGCTCACCAACTTCATCCTGACGGTGGTGGGGGTGGGCGCGGCGGTGATGCTGCTGCGGAGCGACGTCAAGCAGTCCGCCACCATCTTCCGCCGCAACGTGCGCCACATACGCAACTGGCTCGAGGAGGAGTCCGCCGCCGCCGCAAAGTACGCTCGCTTCTTTTGCCCCCCGCTTAACTTTCTAATCTCTTGCTGCTTCGTCAGCCGTGCGTTCGGCGGCTAATTTGATGCCCAGGCTCGTCTGGATTGGGGGATCCTTGGTAGATTTTTTTTCTCCCTTTGGATATCCTAGGTGCTAAAATTGGTCATCATGTTAGTTACTTCGGCCAATGTAACTGCGATGCTGTGGAACTGAGACTCAGATCGGGTGTTAATTGGCTCATAATTGTAATTGTAAAAGCAAATGGGGAATTGAAGCTCCTAGGTTGATGGCAGAGTTAAAACTTGATCCTTTTGGCTTGGATTGGTGACGCTATAGGAAGTTAGGAACTGACTGCAATTTGGTTTAAGTTGCGTTGCACATCGCATTGTATAGATGTTAACAATTGTCATCTGCAGTTTAAAACATATGTGGAAGGATAGTTTTCTTGACAGAAGAGATTTAAGGGGTAGAGAGTTTTCTACTAACATCTAAGAACAAACATGCAAAAAAAAGTTGCGAAACGTCCAATTCACAGCGTTTTGCCGAATAAAAAAAATGGAATAAAAGGTTTAGAACTTGGATCATTAGCAGAAAATAACAGATTGGATTGCCGCTTCAAACCAGTTAAATAAATAAATTGTTGGAAGGGCACATCGAACAGCAGATCTCATGTTTGTTCGTGGTGCCATGAGGGTGCTTTTAAGAGAAAAATGATCTCTATCTGTTAATCAGATCTGCGAGTGAGGTTGGGTGTGGAGTACAAGAGTAATGAGGTCGATTCTGGCTTACCTAGGTTGTAGTGTTTGTTTTTGGTTTAATCAGTTCTCAGTGGATCTGGATTTCAGACCGCACAGTAGGTGATCGAAACAACTTTCTATGGAATGCATTTGTGCTGTGATCGAAACAACTCCATGCACGTCTAACACACAGGATAAAACACCATCGTTTAATGAATTAGCATCCCTGTTTTGTGAAAAATAACTGTTGTACATGGTTCTGTTTGGTTTTTGTCCGGGGTAACTCATTGTTATGTGGATGGAGAAGAATTCAACAATTATTTATCTTGAAAATGAAATACTGATGAGATGTTAAATTGTCCTCAAAGTCCCCCACCTTATTGTCATGTGTCACATTTGATCTATACCGGCTCATGCACCTTATTTTCACAGATCTACTGAGCGATCAGTGAAGGAGTTGGAGTCCCAGGCTGCCAAGAAAGATGCTGCACCCAAGGAGAAGCATTAGATGATCTTGCTCCTTTTTTGTAGAATGCATTGGAAGTGTGTGGTGAAATAGCACTTGTACAAAAGGTTTTGTAGGATCTTTATCCTCGATGAAACTTTTACTCAATAACGGGGATGTGAGTTCAGGGTTATGAAATACCACTTGCAAAAGGGGTATTTAAGCTTGACGAAATCTTTTGAGCTAATGTTGGGTCATTGAAAAACTTGCTGAAGTGAATTTATATATTTGCATAAACAGTTGAATGTATACCATCCTCCTCGAATTTGTTAATGCAATGTGGGGGATATTTCAGCATGTCCTGTTAAAATGTATAAGAGTGAGAGCCTGGTGTTCTCCGTTCAGGTCTGCATCTGAACCTTGGAGTTTATTCGAATTTATATTCACTTTCATCTTCAACCTCTGTACCCCTCCTCTTTTTTGAAAAAGTTGTTAATCTCACAAGATGACTACCAGACTTGGGAATAAGTCTAGATCACCCCCTCAACTATGGTGAGGAGACTACTTCACCCCCTCACCTTTGAAACCGGACGTTTAACACCCTAACCTTTGTAAAACCGTTTAACTTACCCCCCGGGGTGGTTTTGTAGGCCGGTTTTTTCTTTTCTCTCTTATCGCATCCCTGCCGCCGCGGCGCTGCTCACTGTCGCGTCGTGCCTGCGGCGAGAGCGCGTCATTCCTGCCGCGGGCGTGAGCTGTTCTTCCCCGCCCTGCCGCGCGCGAGCCGCGCGCACCGTGCCTGTTGTGCCTGCAGCTCTCTTTGCCGCAAGCGTGCGCCGACCTGCCCGTTGCGCGCTAGCGCGGCATCCTGCCTACCACGAGCGCGCCATGCATGCGGCTCCTTGCCGCGTCGACTCGGTCATGGCGCGCATCCCCGCGGGACGCCCTTCTGCGTGCGAGGCCCTCCTACCATCTCTCCTGCGCGCGACCTTCTTCTGCCGGAGATGCGCCGCCGCGCCCGCTGGAGCTCTCCCCGCCGTGCTCTTCCGCCTTCGCCGCCCTACTGCAGCTACAGCGCGCCTCCAGCTCGCGCCCGCAAAGCTCTCCAGCCTTCGCCGCCCACGATGCGCCTCCTCGCGCGCCCCTCCCTTACCGCACCGCCGCCGAGACGGCCTGCGGCTCGCTCCCTCAGCGCCGCGCGCAGGGCAGGCCGCCCCTTGCCGTGCCCACCTCGCCGCCGAGCCGCGCGCAAGGCAAGTGGTTGCTCGTGCCCGCCGCCGCCATGGATAGGAGTCCACCACGGCCGCCAGCCTCATACGCCCCACTTCGCGGCCCTTGTGCCGCCATCCATGCCGGTCCACATAGTGTTGTTCCAACTCCAAGCAGCTATTCCAATCGACGGATTGGCTGCTGGTCACTCCAGTCGCCGGAACGAGCACCATGCGCGCCGCCGTCAATTCCTCCCCATGCTGCGAGCTTCGGGTCGATTCCTTCAATCCTTAAAGTGTGATCGAGGTTGCGCACCTCTCTGATTCTTTCCCCACGTCATCTCGCTCCTCTATGGTTTGGATTTTGGATTTCGCTGTTGGTCGAGCTCCATGGATTTTGGAGCGGGCGACGCTTGGCTGGAGCAGAGCGAATTGGGGGGAGAGAGAGATCCGTGAGGTAGAGCTGACATGTGGGTCCAGCGTCGCGCACGTCAGCAAAACCGCTTCCAAAACCGGTCAGGGGGTAAGTTAGACGGTTTTTGATACTTGAGGGGTTAAACATCCGATTTTAAAGGTCAGGGGGTGAAGTAGTCTCATGGCCATAGTTGAGGGGGTGATCTAGACTTATTCCACCATTTGTTGTTCCTGAAGTCAAGTCCTCTAGTTTTATTCATACTTCATTAGATCCAGATCCAGTGTATTTTTTACTCTAATTATTTTGTAAGTGGGCTATTTCATATTTTGCTTCTAATCCATTACCATACGCGACATGCATATGGCTACTTGACTATATTTGTTGTTTCTGAAGTCAAATCTTCAATTTTTATTCATGTGCTGTACTGCACTGAATGTAGATCTGGACCCAATTTCATCCTAATTCTTTGTTAAATCAGGTTAATTATGCATTAGCAGATGTAACAACTGTGTTTAGCATTTTCCACTGACGGTGGCCCAGTCAACCACTGGCTCCAACCTGGGCCCACTAGCCAGTGACGCAAGTCACCCGGGCCGGTTGCACAGCGGAGCGCACCGCTTCCATCTCCCGCGCCGGCGCCGCGATGCTTCTCCGCGAAGCATATATTCGCTTGTCCACTCACTCGCCATTTCGCCGCCACCCGCCATCTCCGACGCCGCGCACCCGCATCCAACTCCGGCTCCGCCCCCACCGGTCATCCTCAGCCATGGACCCCGCCGACCAGTCGCCGGAGGAAGTGTACTCCGTGTGGGCCCTCCCGCCGGAGCCCGTCCGCGGCCGCCTCCGCAGCATCATGGAAGGTCTGCGCGCCGCGCACGGCGGCCCGGCCTTCGAGCCGCACGCCACCGTCGTCGGCGCCATACGCCTCCGCAGGTCGCAAGCCATCGAGATGCTTCGCGCCGCCGGCGCCGGGGTCAGCCCCTACACCGCCCGCGTCACTGGCGTCGCCCGCGGCGACTTCTTCTACCAGTGCGTCTACCTCCTACTCGAACCCACACCCGAGGTTAGCCTCACTTCGCTTCATCCGCAGTGCAGCGCGTGTGGTCGTGAATTCAACTTTTGATTTGCTCAGAGCTTCGAACCTCCAATTGGAATTGAAACCTCTGGAGGAAATGATTGTGCGATTTGTTTTCGGTTTGCTTATATCAATTTCTCTCAATTTCCTTTTTCAGGTAGTGGGAGCAAGCGATCACTGCAGTGGCCACTTCGGTTATCAGAGACCAACTCGTGAGTGTTCAAGCATAATTTGTACCCTGAAAAATCACAGGTTGATGATAATTGACATGCTGTTATTTCACATTGCAGCTTACATGCCTCACGTCAGCCTCTTATACGGAGACCTGACAGATGAGGAGAAGGAGGAGGCAAGGAAGAAGGTAGAGGAGCTGGACAAAGATATCTGTGGACTGCAGTTTGAGATCTCTGAGCTTGCGCTCTATAGGACTGATACTGAAGATAAAAGCTTGGATTCATGGGAACTGGTGGAGGTGTGCCATCTTGAGAAGAAGTGATCAGCTTACTATCCGTGGTGGCGGTGTTTCTGCTGTAAGTTAAGTTTGAGAATGCTTTCTAAGCACCTGTTTGTTTTTCTGAATAAGCACTGGTTCGTATCAGTGGTAGCACTTTCAATTGGGGTAATGAATAATGTAAAAACGTTGATGTATCCCGTATCCTGGGTATTCTGTGAAAAACTACTTCCGGTATTTACGCGAGTTTGTTGAATAATGCAAAGCAGGTGCCCTTCAAAAGTTTGAAACTATATTTGGTATTCCTCGGAAAAAAACATAATTTATACGATACGTCAAGTGTACTCAGAGAGAAAACTACCATGGTGCATTACTTCATCAAATACAAGGATATGTATTTATCAAGTACTCCCTCCATTCTTTTTTTGATGTCGTTCAGACAAGCCTTTCTAGTTCATTTCTAGCTCATTCTTGTTGTCTGAAACGACAACAAAAAAAGAATGGAGGGAGTAGTAAGATAGACTCTTACACCCCCTTTAGCCTGGCGCATGTGCACCACGGTAAGTGAACATGGCATCACCACTGCATCTACTGGCAATTGGGCTTTATTCCATTTAGAGACTGTTCTCAACTCCTCCATGTCTCTGTCTTCACACTTTAAGATACCTTATATGTTCATATAGGTGGTACATTGCAGTTCAATATAGCGCACATTTATTAGTAGTAGTGTTTCTATAGTTTGACCATACGCGGGTCATTGTTTCTACTCATCCCTGAACCTTCTTCCACCTGATCCAGCTTCCCGTTGACAGTTGAAATATGTAGCAGCAGCAATGCTCAGGTGGTATTGCCGTGCAAAGTTTCTGCAGTTGAAATTGTGGCGCATTTCTGGTGCAAAAACTGTCCCCCTGCCAAGTTGCCGGAACAGCACAAATACCATCCGGTGGATGCCAGATCTTGGTTCTGGCCTCTCATAAAATACTAGCTCCTGGCCTGCAAGAGCACACTGGCATTAGTTACTTAAGAATTGAAGGAGAATTAGACTGCATGGAAGCGTTGTTATTTATCTGTAGTGTACTTTACTCATTATGTTCTAGAGAAGTCTTTTAGACAAGTCCGCTTGTTTAAGCGATAAGGAATGGTTTTTCCAGAGTGTTTTTCTTCAAACTTTCAAGAAACGCATTATGTGACAAAATTCTCCAAATGGTCACAGTATAGAAGAATTCTTAACTTTAACATGTTGAAAGTAAATAGGCATATGCAGTAACTAGCTTACTTATGGAAGCTAATTTTAAGTACAGGACTCCAAGAGCCTTCTTATTTTGCATATTGTAGTTAGCTCAACCATGTTATTTCTTTTATCTTAATTATGCAGGAAAGAGTTCTTGGCGTTACTACCAACCAATAATAGACAAAACAGGGATTTAGTAAACATGTGTATGCCGATACACTATTAACAGCTGCTAGATTTTAACATTAAGATACTTGAGTCTGACAGTGGCCTGATTTGAAATTTAGTTCTAAACTAGTAGCCTTTGGTGACTTAGTCTGGATTACTTTCATGTAACAAGTTGTGTCGCGTTCGCTTTATGGTTGCTGATTTCTGTAGCAAGTGCATCTAATCTGCATTTGCTTTGCAGGAGTCAATAGGTCCGAGGAAAAGATTGTGACCTAAGTAAGCTCCAAATCTACAATGTTAAGATGAAACTGCAAGGAACAACAAAATTGTTATATGCATTGTAATCGTACCAAAGCTGACGCTGGTGGTTTCAGGAATATCTGCCACCATCCTACATAAGAAAGCAACTACTCTCCCTCTGTTTTTAATTATATGACGCCGTTGACTTTTTTGTTAGACTTTGACCAACAATATATATGAAAATAATTAGTTGCTTAATGTGAAATGTATATTGTTGGATCTATCATCAAAATCACTTTAAGATTAACTTATGCATTTAGCTATTTGCACAAATATTTATGAATAGGACGAATGGTCAAAGTAACGAAAAAAGTCCACGGTGTCATATAATTAAAAACGGAGGGAGTATATCATAACAATGCAAACTAAAAAAAGAAAGCTCTGATCTCAAGGAACGTGTTGCACTTAATTTACCAGTGCAAGTACTCCCTTAGCGATGGATTACTTGGACTTGGAGCGTCCGGATCCACCAGTACCTTCTCAAGTTAAAGACAAACAAGTTAACTTACGGACGATTGAGATTTACTATCAGCTGTAGGGCATTCCTGTTACTTATATTCAGAATCATACCAACAAGGATAATATTTTATCTGCTAAACAACAAAAGGCTTCACATTCTTCAATTTGGGAAAACATATTGATAAATTGCTGAGCTTACCAGAGTATAGAAAGCCCTCATATCATTGCCGCCAATATCTGTCCTTGGTTTACTCACAACTGCAGATGGTTTTAGCTCAGCACCTGCCAGAAGTAGCCTATTGTTGTATGTTATTCTCAGTGGGACTGTTGGTGTGAATGGATCCAACACATCCTGTACGACATGAGCCAGAACCAAGGGCTCAGTTGTTGTCATATCCTGAAGAAAAATAACCACTTAACAATCTTGGTTGTTACTCGGTAGAACTTGGTCACCTTGCTATGGACCTGAAGAATCCGCAGTCTAAGCATGGACTATTTATATCGGGTTGATGGATGTTGTCTTGTTCACCTTTTAGAAGTTGAGATACCTGTCATGTCACGCATCACCGAGATAGTTGAGTTGTTTTTTCATGTTTTTGAATTCAGTCATGATACCTGTTGAGTTGTTTGGCTGAATATTTATTTGACTTCCTGTGAACTTCTGGCAACCCTTAGTGAAATCTGCTATGGTGGTGCTAAGCATTGAAGTGAATTTAGTATGTTTGTTCTTGTCAAATTGATAGCCTACCCCAACTTGCTTGGGACAAAAGGCTATGTTGTTGTTGTTGTTCTTGTGAAATTGAATAAGATTAGTAGACATCTACAGATATTTTGTTAGTCCTTTCTGAATTCCTAATAATATTTGCTGCTGCGTCCAAATGCCTCTTACTTGTAAGTGCATTTAACCAGTCGAGAACTCATGTGCTATAAGACTTATGGGACGTATATCATTTGAATTTATGGATTCCATATATGATACAGTAATTAGCAAAACAAAACATATTTCATTTTCTTGTCACTGCTTTGTTATTCCCAGAGAAGCGAGGTCCCTGCATTTTCTGAAGCCATTTTTTTCTATGCAAGTTCAGATCTGATTCATGCTATGCTTGATCCCTGTTTGGGTTGTAACTCTAATCCATAAAGATGCCGTTCAGTAAGATTAGGAAATTATCACCCCTTTGAATTTGAAGCACTTGACGTGATATTAATATATTTGATGTAGTGTCATGTTGGAACAGGGATCATAATATTTCGACGTCACTGACAAAGTGATTTTCCTGCTTGCTGCTAAAGCCATCTTTTTTCAATTCTATTAACAGTTTTGCCAAAGCTCGAAGGTAGTTTCTGTCTTCTTGAATTTGGCCCTTTTTATCTAGTGGTTATTTCAGTTACTTGTGGCTTGCTTTTCAGTTTGTTAGTACCTTTCTGAGCATGTAAAGTGGAATGTTATCAGATATATTACAACATTTTGTTCTGTGGATTTGATTTCAACTTTACCATAGTAGTGGTTGCGGAATCCAGCGGGCCAAAGGGTTAATGCACAATGTCTTTAAATATATGCAGTGTTTTTTTTGGGGGAATAAATATATGCAGTGTTTGTGATCTATCCTATGTATGCAGTATTTTCCAGTCCTATTTTGGAAGTTGACAACTACTTTAGTTCATTTCATGATAAGGATTCTAGTTTCACCCTGTAAAAGTAGAATCTACTGGTTCCTTTTTCACATGGGGGGTTAAAAATCTGAATATATACCTTTAAAGCTTTACTACTGGATGTTCTCTAGTTAGGGCTTTTGTGACACTTTACATTGGCTATTGTTGAGTGACTGCATAATATCTGATCTAGTTATCAGATCCTCGAACTGAGGACGAGATCTGCTCCGTGGTACTCGGTAACTTTTGAACATGAAAGAGAGAAGCATATATGTCTTTTGGGGATAACAATGAACTATCTGAACGTTCCTTTTTGTTATCTTCATTTTACTAGGTGGACATACACCTCCTGTTATTTTGCTTGAAGAGTGTTATGTTTTATTCACATGTTCCTGGTACAACTGAAATCATTTGCATAGCCAATCAATCTTAGAATTCTTTTTCCGGACCATTGAAATAGCCTTTCAATCAGTTATTTTTCTCGTACATCGAAAACAAAGCGATCACATGAGTGCAGCCTGAAGAGGACTTTTATTATATCCTCTGTTTTTCGTAACTTGCTTGTGCGTGTGGCTGTCAGGGGGTCCGAGGATGATACATTATTGTTGTTTCGATATATTCTGTCGACAAGGACCTGGCGGCGTTGCGTACTGCCCTTTGAACAAAAGCCACAATGGCATCTATCTGTTGCATCCTTGATGCATCTAGCTTCACCTGGTTCTTTCGGACACGATCCTCGCGTAGTTCCTCTCCACTTGATAATAGAATCGGTGCTTTACAATTTGTTCATCCTCGAATAAAGGCTGGCAGTGTCATCTGGTACAATTGGCCGGCAAGGAAGCGGACAATGAAGCCAATCAGCTAAAGGAGGCCTTCCTGACGTCGATGCCAAATTTGATGATATTCTCTGGGGCCTTCTGCTCTAGGCAAATGCCAATGCTATTGCCGCGGGAACTTTCTAACGGAGGCCGTCCCTCCGCTGCACACTTAACAGATCGACGGACGTGGTAGCGTGTGCTCCTGGCGAAGCTAGATTATAAAATCTACGGCGGTGCCATGCAGTGGATAAGTTTAAAGTGGTCAAAACAAGCTGATTAGTGGAGAGATTATAATTTAGCGTGGCACCACCCTAGCTCTATCTAGCTTCGCCCATGCTCCTGGAAGGTGTTTCTAGTATTTAAGGCCTTGTGGGCCTAGAGTGTCAGTGGAGAGGATGGCACGAAATCGTCTGAACCCCAGGGTGTAGATATGTGCCCCACCCCACTGACCACACACATATTTTTCATAGTAGAAAAACGAGAGTGCTTAGTGTTGTAAAAGCTCCTATACATCATGAAGTCTAGAAATGAAAATTTTCTAGACATGTTTTCTTAGAAAATTCATCCTGGTGTGATATCCAAACGTGGGTTCAAAGGAAAGCTCACCCATTGAACAGGAGGTCTATGCAGCAGAGAAACAAACAATCAAAGGCTATTCTCTCGAAGCTTTGAACAAGGTTCCAGTCATTATGGAACATAGATGGCAGAATATATGTAGAAGCTAAAAAGGTGTTGGATGGAGAATGATCTACCGGTGGAAATGATGAGAATCATCGTGGAAGTATTTACACTGTCGTCATAGTTATATAGTGAACCCCTGAAAAAAGACACCACTACTACTACTACTACAATGCAACAGTTTTTGTTTTGGTGGACAGATTTGAGCGCAACAAGGTGTTGTGATCTTTCAGGTGCCTGCAGGCTGCAGCAAACGCGCGGAGGCCGGAGCACTCAGCCTCGCCCCCACCTGATTCACTGTTGCACAGATGCTCGTTACTCCCGCGACGACATCGATCACGACCGTGGCGGAGCTCGAGCTGCTGCCTCCGGGCCAGGCGAGAGAGACGCTCGTGGAAGTTTGGAACTCACGTTCACCCTGCCGGAGCGCCGGCACCTGTCCAGGTTAACCGAGATTGGTGAAGCACGCATACGTGCATCGGCAACAGTTGCAGTTCCCGTGTCAGCCGGACGTGGTTCGGGCTGCCCATGTCCCAACTTGGACGAGAATGAGGCGAAAGTGCGAAGCTTTTTTGACTCGTGTTTTGTACATTATCGCATCCCGCTCTCTCCCCAAACAATGCAAAACCCTGCGGACCGGAAGCAGCGGCGTGCGTCAGGCACTCAGGTCCCCACACGGCGCGACCACCCACGCACTGTCCCCACCAGCGCCTCGGCAGGGCAAGGGGGGCACCCGTCACAGTGAAAGCTTCACTGCCATCACCTGCAGCGCCGCACACGCCCCGGTCCCTGTCCCTCTGACGCGTCGCTTTCCCCTCCGCCTCGTCGCCCTCAGCGCCGCGAGGCCTGCCGGAGCGGGCCAAGAAGGCCAGCGCTCGCTCGCCGCCGGCAATGGCGGCCTCCGCTGGCACGCGCTTCTCCATCCGGTACGGGACGCTGCTGGCCCTGCCTCTCTCGTGCATTGCGCGCGAGAGGGTGATGTTGCTACTCCTATGTCTGACCTCGCCGCCTGGCGCCACTGTCTCGTTTTGTCGCCGCAATGCAGGGAGTACGCGGCGCGGGCGCGGGCCGGGGGAGGGAGCTGGCCGTTCGTCGGGGATGTGGGACCACTGCCGCCGATGGATGTGCGGCGGTTCAGGTGGTGGGCGGAGGAGGCGGCGGCGGTGGAGGAGGAGGAGAGGGATGTGGAGAGGAGGGCGGCGGCCAAGCGCCGGAAGCGGTCCGTCGCCGAGCTCTTCGCCGCCGTGCCGCGGGTGCCCGGGGCCCACCGGAAGAGAGCCGTGCACGCCAAGGAGAAGGACAAGGGGAAGTTCGTGCTCGCGGTCGAGCTTAATAAGGCGAGCAAGGGGGCCAAGAAGAAGAAGAAGGAGGTCCCGACTGGGGGGATTGCTGTGAGTAAAAAGGTAGTATTGCATCGCTCCGATTTGCATTCTCGGATTCTTATGCCGGGACCAATACCAGTACAATGTTCCAAGGCGTCGAATGTTTGTCACTTAGTAGTACATTCTTATTAGGTAGTAGGTACAGGGCTGCGGGAAGCGTATATAACTGGATTTTATCCTTGGACTGAACATACACAGCTTCTATCTTTAGAATTTCTAGTACGCTACTTCTGATTGCTTTATATGTGGTAGACTGGTAGCCATGGCAGCTGTGACTATGCGGAGCACGTATAGAAAGTGGATCTGCGAACAACAAGTCAATAACTTACAACAAGCCCTTACTTAGGATTCAAATTTAACAGTTAGAAGATGCGGACTTTTCTCTTCAAAGTGTTCTTCAAATTTATTTATTTTTGTTGTAAGCGACAAAGGTGCGAGAAAATTCCCAGCACCTAGCTGCAGTATAAAGTTCTTGTTTGCTGTCTTGTTTTTCCCTTATTTTTTGTCTACATTAACTATTGGCCTTCATATGTCTTGTAATTATACCCGTAACCCTTTTTTATGTTTTGTGGTTTCAAATAGACTGAATTATTCAGGTCATTTTCTTATTGTTTATTTCATTGTGTTATTTATGTCTTCTGAATTGAATGATACACCAAGTCATGCATACGTTTTTTAAATTTGTTGAGTAAATTTGTTCTATATAGAAGCCTGCTATGGTCTGGTTGAATGATTATTTGACTATTGGAGCGCAGAGCCTGTAAATGAAAATTTACTACTGACAAAATACTCATAAATATATTATTCCCAGTTAGTACATCAATGGACTGCATAGAATGACGAAAGTGATTCAAGCATTCTAGGTTCTTCATACCTCGAAATACCTTAAGGAGAATATTCTATCTATTAAACTATTGTTATACACTTAAAGTAAGGTGATATGTAATTTTTTGTTTTCTCATTTCAGGAGAAAAACGGCAGTGCAAAAGTCACATCGGTTAGCATTTCTCAGTTGCTTCCTGATTCCACAAGGAAGAGGAAGCCAAACAAATCTCTTAGCAACAAAAAGAGAAATCAAGAGGTCTTGGTTTTGGAAAAGAAATGTAAGAAGGGAAGCAAAATTTCAGTTTTGGACAGCAAGAAAAATGCCATAACAAACAGTGTTCAGGCTCAAAGCATGCTTGAGAAGCAGTCAAAAGTAGTGTTCGATACATTACTGAATAACAAAGATGTCAGTTGTAAACCAAATTCTTCTTGCAGACCAAAGCATGTTACCTTTTCCCATGGTAATGACATATTTGGATGGACTGTGCCTCTGCCTGAAGATAATACGGAACAACCAAAATCAGTACACACATCCCAACGACCTTTCCAGGAAGTTCACGATCAACGCAGTAGAGAAGAACTACAGTTGGTTTATCAAGGGGCAGATGCTACTCCTGAGGCTTTTGAGGAGGATACCAGCTCTTTATCTGAAACTGTAGTATCAACTGGTGTTTCCTGTATATTTCCTGGTACAAAACCAAAAGGGACCACTATAGTGGGCAGTTCAGTGGATCTAAATCACCGCAGCGAAATCTCCAATAATTTGGCTTCCATTAGTATGGCATGCTTACCTAGTAAGATGGCCTCTCAAAACTTTGATGGTGTGGACTCTTGTCTGGACGATGCTGAAGACTTCAGAGGAGAAAATCATGTGATACCGCAAGGATCATCTAATCCAGTTAGTTTGGCAGGCAAGGCAATATCTAATGATATTTACAGGGGCCAATTGTCACAATCATCCAGTTCTTATTTAAATTATAGGAACAGAAGCACAATACCGGAGGTGTCGGTTGCTAATTGCCATTTGGGCAAAGTACATCACAAGCTTGCTCGATCTGGTAAAGATGTGGTGAGCAGCATAAGCTCGTTAGCAGAATCAAACAAAACAGTTGATGCACGGGCCACGGATTGTGTACCTGCATGCAAGAACACATACCTCAGAGATGACTATGTCGGGCTTCCTCTTAATTCACGTGGTGAATTTGTGAAGCTTCATCCTGCCGGAGTACCTAGTTACATTGATATTTTAAAGAGGCAGTGCATCGGGGAGAGTTCTCCATACCATTCAGCTTTTCCAACTTTTTTCAGTCCTAGAACCTCCACTGATCGTGCCAATTTGAGACCCAAACATCATGTGCCACAAATTGAGAAAGTGGATCAGTCTCCTCATTTTACTCCCATAGCGCCAATAGCATATGAGACGGATTTCAGACAGCTGTCATGTTCTGAAAGAATGAAAACTAATAAATATGCAGTTCTGAGCAACAAGTATCCATGCACCAACCAGCAAGAGCTTTCGCCAGCATGTTTTTGCTCTGAATGCATGGTGCACCATAATTCGCAGCAGAAGCTACATGCAATGCAAAGCTACTCTGTGCGCCGAGATGGTGAGCAGAACACCCTGCCCGCTGCTGAAACAACTATGCGCCTTATGGGCAAAACAGTTACTCTTGGATCCAATGGCATACAATGCAGATATCCGGATAACGAAACTCCAGGTTGCAGCAAACAAACCCCAGCTGAAGATCATTCCTTTCTTGGAGCGCGTAGAGAAGCATTTCCTCAGTCGTTTCATGGTGAACTGGTTTATCCCCCTTATGCATTTAGGATTTCTCATGGGGAGAGAGAACTACCTGAAGGCCCATCATTTTTTCCTTTAGTTTCAGCATCTGAACTGAGGTCTGAGCTTCAAACCAATAGTTTCAGAACAAATGGTCAGAATCAGCAACCTGAACTAGCAGCAGCAAATAGTTTGTATGTTCAACCAGCGGCCTGGAGTAATGAAAGCGCGCTACGGCATCAGCAGCCAGTTAGGCCAAATCAAGTTCAGAGTAGTGCTGGAGACATGCTATTGGGTTCTATGCAAAGTAGGGACACTCAAAGTGTTGCCTCGGTTCCATCTTTTGATAGAAGGAACAGTGTGAGAAACTTCATGGAGAAAAGGCCGGTGCCGTACCAACCCGGTTATTTTACGCAGCATTTCAGCAACGTGACACAGAGGAACCCAATGTCCTCTTCTCTTTCAGGTTATGCTGCGGTTCAGAGAACTCCTGGTTTAACAACTGAAACAAAGTTTACCTCCCTCCCACCATTGCCCCCTTCACTGACTCCTTCCCCTGTTTACAGTCCTGACTACGCACAGCTTCGTGGGTCTACTACTAATCATCCATCAATTCCAGCAGCCTACCCAACAAGCAAGTCTAATGCGCTTGGAAACGCAATATGCAGAGACGAGAGAGTGAAATGGACTATGATGGGGTCAAATGTTGAGGGCTTGGGACATCTGAATGGGAACGGCAAAAGACCTGCAGACAAGGATGATGTGTTGTTGGCATCGCCAAAGAAACCTTGCACGGCAGCTCCGAATGACCTACACATGTTACCAGCTCCAAAAAGAGGGCTACAGTTCTTTGGATCCAGACCAGGTGCACAGCCTGCTCATGTGCCTGTTGGTGGCTTCCGCCCTGAGCCTCAGTCAGATGTTCGTCTCGGTAGCCAAGGCGCACATACCCCTTGGTCATATCCTGTCAACACGGCGAGGCCTGCTAAGTTGAAGCCCGGAGCGAGGCATATACTTGAGCCGAGTTCCAGCAGCATGAGCCAAGGTATTTCGTGGACTGTGCATTCAGCTATGCCAATGGAGAATGGTGCGTGTGCAGGCAGCACGTCGAAGAACCGAGACACTGAAGTCTACCAATTCTAACTATTTTTGTTAGTGGCAAATCATGAAGCTTCATGCCCACTCCAACCTGAATTTGATCAATGATTTTCTTATGGCTGGCTTGCTTCCACAGCCTTTTGCTGAAACGTTTTCGTCTGATGTAACTCCTGTACTTTGTTTCAGTTCATATCAGTTATTTGCTAAAACAGAGGTGAACTCTCTTTTGGTATGCTCTCTTTCTAGAAACAAATTAATATTTCGTTTGATGGGCACACGGCACCACAGTGTGATCGTGTCTCTGGCTCTCAGGAGCTTGACGGCAGCCCCGGGTGGCGCCGTGGCGTCAGGGAGGTCGGAGCGGCAGCTGCAGCGGGAGGGGCTTGCAAGAGAGGAGGCCCGAGATGCTGGCGGCGGACAGCGAGAGGCGTCGTCGGTGCAGGCGGGCTTCGCCGGCGAGAAACCGCCGGTGGTGGTGGTTGCGGATGCCCGCCGGGGTGGTCGCTATTTCAAATAGCGACCGGGTCCCCAGGGGCTCTCACAGGCTGAGGGATTTGTGCGGACCGGCCTGTTGAAGAGTAGGCCCAACTATTACATGGAATGGGCTGCGAACACAGCCCGTAGTACTGGTCCACGAACTGATGGTGCGTGGCGCGCGCTGTCTGTCGGTTTCCTCGACGGGGAACGCAATGGCTTTGGGGAATTTGTACACACATCGTTCGTTTGCACAATCAGATTGAAAGCTGTGAATGCAGTACACGGTACAGTATCACCTGTAGTATGATGTACACCCAGAAAATTGAGAGAAGACCTTATCACAATTTCTTCACAACCAAAAGGGTACCGTATCTAGAGCCTTGCGAGCGTGCGGATGTCGAAGGGGTGGACGTCGGTGGACAGGCGGGCGCTGTAGACCCTCTTACCGACGAGGATGTTGGCGGCCTCCGTGGGGTGGAACGCGTCCCAGAAGAGGTACTCGTCGCGGTTCGCACAGGGCATCTGGAACGGCAAGCACGTGACCTGGCCGTTGTTCCGGCCGACGCCGCAGCATCCTTGGTTGGTGACCTTGAGCCCGTGCGCCCCGGGGCTCCTGAGTATGTCCTCGAAGATGCCGTACACGTTCACGTAGGTGAAGTGCGCGCCGGGCAGCTTATCGTTAAACTGGTCGACGAGGGAGACGAGGCGCTGGTTGAACATCCTAATGGCGGCGTCGATGCGGGCGACGCAGGTGACGCCGTCGGCGCTGGCCTGGGCCAGCTCGTTGGGGCTGCAGCCCACCTGGCCCACGCCCATCAGCGCCACCTTGCGCGCGCCGTAGCTGTAGAGCACCTGCAGCAGCCGCGAGTACTGCGCGGCCAGCGCGTCCGCGTACTGGGCCGGGGTGAACCGGCTGCCCGTGCTGTAGAAGGCCGGCATGAAGTAGTTGTTCAGGTAGTCGTTGCTGCCCATCCCCACCGTGAAGATGCATTTGCGTAGGCGGGCCGCGGCGGCGGCCTCGGACCCCAGCATGGTCACCAGCGCGCGCACCACCGACTGGTAGTTCTCCACCTGCCCGCTGAAGCTGATGCGGCCGCCCAGTTGCTGCCCCGTCTCTTCCCGGATCCCGGCCGCGGCCGAGGCGAAGTTCACGCCGGTCAGGAGCTGCTCGCTGCTCGCACCGGCGAACGGAGGGATGAAGTCCTCGAACCCCAGGAGCTTAGCTGCACACATAGATGCACAATTAATTAGCATATGTGTCACTCACTGATTGAGCTAGATGATCATATAGCGGCAGGCAGGTCCAAACAGATCGATCGAGCTTAATTACAGAGGACGTCGACGGTGGTGAGGCCGTTGCTGAAGCGGCCGGTGGGGCCGCCGGAGAAGTCGATCCCGTAGGGCGGGTAGTTGGCCCGCGCCAGCGACACGATCACGTTGTTGTTCCCGTTGTCCACCAGCGAGTCACCGAACACGAAGTAGCACGGCACCTGCGGAGCCGCCACGGCCGTTGCCGCGGCGACGAGCAGACCCACGAGCACCGCGACGACGACGTGTCGACGCCGGCCCATCTCACTCTTCCTCCTCACCACAGCGTGCATGGCAGTGCGAGCTACTAGCTTAATTAGCAGACTGTCACTGCTGACTGTGTGGTCGACGGAGAGTATGTGAGAACGAGTAATAGCGACTGCGACGCATCACAAGCTGCGCAAGGGATGTTCGTTTTATACTGGCATGGCACCAGATTGCCTGTGCTCTCCTCTCCGTTCCATCATTCAAGCAGCGGTTCTGGGTTGGATTGGGTCGGACAGGGTGGACATTTTACAAGTCCTCTCTGTTAGGTCCAGAAAGTGGGCCCGAATTTATTTCCACGCGCGCAGCTAAGCATGGCCAAAATGTTCGGCATGCATGGGCCATTGTATAGTAGTAGCTTTTAGACAAGTGTTCAAGTGTAAACAGGGAACAGAAGAATCAGGGCGCTGGGGAAACGAAACAGCCAAGTCTTGCTGAATTCTAAGGAGTCACGTGCTCAGATCTCGCCATGATATGGCTGAAGCATCCGATGAAAACTATGCGGACGCAATGCGTGCGAGGGCTTGAAAATTCACCTTCGTCTCCTTGGAGACTTGATGCGGACGCCACGCACTGAATTGCACGCGCGGCGTAAACCCGACAAACGAATAATTGGGATGTAAGTGTAGTAGTAATGTAAGTACGTAGTAGACGGTACGCCACGTCCTATGCGAAGCTGTGCTTCCAGCTGTGAGTTATAACAGTCCCTGGTTGGCTTGTGGAAATGGAAACAGGAGGACGTCCGGTTACTTCAAGGAGCGTTTCCGTTCAGGTACAGGGAAGTGTTAGAGCGGGTACGACTTTTGAGCAGAGCCGATCGAGGTTACACGAAGAGCCTTTTCCGTTCAACTGAAAGGGAGTTTCACTAATTCATCATCTTGCTCTGATTTCATCATCTTGCTCTGATTTCACTCTCGCCGACACTTGTCCTGTCCATTTTTACTGGATCTCTCATCGATCTTTCCGAGACGCGCCTAGTTATTGCCTTATATTGGCTCAATCATCAGCGCATGCACCAAGCGGCACACCTGCCCTGCCTTCACCTGTCCGGCAGACAGACTGTGAACGCAGCGCTTGGAAGCTTTGGAAAAGGTAGCCGACGACGAACGAAGAGGTCGCGCTGCTGCCACCCTGCCATGGCCGGGCGGGGACGAGAGAGGACACTGCACATGCATGCTGCCGTGGGCGCGGTTGCCGAATCTGATCGTCACCGCCGTCGTGTAGTCCGGCCCCCACGCTATCGTGATCCATCATCTGTCCGTAGCTTCGCTAGCTGACCTGTGCGAGCGCTATTTCAAATTCAGAGCACGCGGATTCAATGCGCCGCCCTGGTAGAGAGATTGCCTAGCTTTCGGCTCGGTCCTTTCCATTTTGAAGCGGAGTGGTGAATGCTCAACAGAGATGGTGTCCGATCGACTAACCGACGGCAGCAGCGAGCCCCCAAATTTGACAGCGAATTGGCCGTGGCCGCTGGCTTTCCAGTGATTCATCTTTTTTAGATAAAGGAAACTTTTTATTTCGAGGTGAAATAATGTTCCGGCCTCTGTACAACGTAGGTACATTTAGCTTTTACATGACCACACTAAGGTGAACCGATACAAATCAGTCTTGAACATCTAAAAAACAAATAAAAAACTTCTATCATCTAGCTCAGCACCTCCAAAATCCTATGAGATGTCAATCAATCATTGTTGTTGTGGCCATGTCTTTATCCTCAATAGAAGTGACTTCTCTGTAGGAAACTATTATCGCCACTTAAACAACACTCCATCACTTACATCCGAACTCTGGTTGACAAGGTCGTGCGGAGACTAGACGCCTCCCCGCGCGCACACGCGATGCTTTCGCTGCACTTCGTGAACAAGAATGCATGTCAGACTGTGCGGAGGTGGAAACACCTCCCCGTGCTCGACGCGACACTTTCGTTGCACCTTCTCCGACGTTGAAACATCTTTGCTCAAGACCAAGCCTTCCAGATGCGGTACCCTTAACTAGAAGCAAGTTTATGAAGTCGGCAAACAGCTACACCCATGGCTTTGATGGCCTCTCTCGAACTAAGCGAAGATCTGGCCACCACAGACAATGCCGCCACAAACTTCATACATAACTGCTACCTCCAAATCATCGCATTGTTGACCACCAAAATGATATGAGGTACTGAACAAAGTGAAAGAAATATTGATCTGATCCATTACCCAAATGCAGACAGGCGAAGGACGGCATAACCCATACCACTGACGCAACTTTTGAAGATTGGAGAAATTAAACGAGCATCCGTATTCTCCATAAGTAGGCAGCAGTAATACCTCCGGTGAAATTGATCTTCCACTTGAGGAACCGTGATTGCCTGTGATCTCCAAACGATGCAATTCCAACTACATGACCATCAACATCTGAGGACACTTGCGCTCACGTTGAATCAACGCAGACGGCGTCCCTCCATTGCATGTCCACCTCCTCTCCGCCACTGCATTGGTTCCGGCCTCAATCCACCCAAGACCACGCATCGGGTGTCGCTGTGAGCCTCCGTGCGGAACCAGAGCCAGCAGGTGAACCACTGCCCACATGCGGGCATGCGGTGTCTGCCCACTGCCGCCAAGGCTACGTCGTGTCGCAGCGCGCGACAAGGAGCTGATGCCGCCGCCGATTCGGTCGCCGTTTCGCTGAACAGGGCCCCGCCGCCGTCGTCCTTGCCGTCGGCCGGGTTGTGCCTGCCTTAGGCTCCGACAGCGGCAGGGGAAGGGATGGGAAGGAGGACGAACGGTGGCGGCGCTAGGATCGCCGCCCGTGTCGCCTGTGGAGGCGACGCGGGGGCCTCCGGGATTTTCGGATCGAGATTCATCTGTAGTGGGTTCTGTCCTTTGGATGGACTGCTGGAGCGGTGATTAGATCGTCAGGTACAGGGTTCGATCTGGAGCAGTGCCAGTGGTAGTACTTCGTCGCACCAATGCTAGACGACGAGATGCACGGTGACTATTCGTCGCTACCGCTACCGTGTTCAGTGTTCGCAACTGCAACTAGGTGTTTATTTTTGGGTTCACAACTGAAATTCTGCAAATGCACACAAAGCTGGTTGCATCTGAAACCAGTGAAGTCGCCACTAGGGAAATTGGGCTCGATACATGCCTGGGTCGTCTAACCCATTTCACCCTTCACTGCTGTATCGATTTGGGCAGCCCAATAGTTGAAGCGAGCGGGCCTCCTCCGCGGCATCAGGTCGCCTGGTCCCTTTTCGGTTCGGAAGAAGTCTATTTTGCCTCCTTCAACTCTTGTCCGAGTCTGATTTTTCTCCCTCTATTACAAAACCGGGTAAGATGACTCCCTCAACTTTTAAAACCGGATGTTTTTCCTCTCTCGGCTGTTTTCCTAGCTGGTTTTGTCCATGTGGCAGTAGGGCCCACATGTTAGATGCCACGTCATCGTCTTCCCTCCCTCCTCTTCTCCTTGCCATTTCGTCGAACACCTTGGACACGCACTCGGCGAGCTCACTGAGTCGCACGCATCCATGGTTGCATGCCCGCCGATGATCACCTGTCTGCCCACCCATGAGCTGCTTGTCCGCTTGCGCGTCGTCCGCGAGCCGCCGCGCCATGTAGCACGAGATCCGGCGGCATTCAGGTGCTCCGCCTCGTCATGGCTCAGGCGCATGCGGAGAGCGGCCCCGGCGGGGACTTCTTAGCATTCGTTGAAGCGTCAGTCGCCGCGCTCCTACTCGTCGACGCGCCGTTCATTGAGCTCCCGCTCCTCGACGTCGCCGCCGCGCGCTCGTCCTCCTCCTGCCGGCGGGCCAAAGCCGTTGTGGAGTTGGGCGCCGTGCGCGTGCTCGTGAAGCTCCACGTCGTAGAGCGTGCACTCCTCCTCCTCAAGCGCATGTGCAAGAGCCCCGAGGGTTGCTCCGCATTCGCCAACCACAAGCTGGCCGCTCGCGCCATGGCGCGGACGGTGATGCGGCGCCCGCGACCAGGCTCGTCATCAACGCGGAGAGCTACAGGGCTGGGCTAGCCTGGCTGCTAGTGGAGGTCGACGAGCTAGGGATGGCCACAACGCTTGCTCCTGGGCGACGCAGGTGGCCAAGCGGGAGGACGAGGCATCGGTGAGCTAGATGCGCGCTCAAAGTGTTCGACGGAATGGGGGAATGGCGAGCAGAAGAGGAGGAAGGGAAGACGGTGACGTGGCATATGACATGTAGGCCCCCCACTGCCACGTTAGCAAAACCGCCGTCCAAAACCGCCGAGGGAGGAAAAAAATCCGGTTTCAAGAGTTGAGAGAGTCATCTTACCCGGTTTTGTAATAGAGGGAGAAAAATCGGACTCGGGCAAGAGTTGAGAGAGGCCAAATAGACTTCTTCCTTTCGGTTTTCAGCAAGATCACGACGCCCTCTGTAACTTTGTTCAGTGAAAGAAGTAACAAGTGAAAAGAGAACGGGCACAGAGTATGCCACGATCACACGATGGTGGGGCGGTGGCGTATTCAAAGAACGAGGTGAGTTGTATGAATAAAAAGCATTCTAGCTAGCCTCAGCATCCAACCACCTCCAAAAGATTTTCGTATGACACTACACGTTGCGCACGTTTTCTACATCGTTTTCCTCGACGCAGTGATATATCACAATCACACGATGGTGGCATATTGAAACACGACGTGAGTTGTACGAGGTGTCCACTCCTACCTGACCCAAAAGATGTCCGTATACCACACACACGCTGTGCACGTTTCCTACATCGTTTTCCTTGACGCTGTGATCATGCGATGCGAGTGTATACATATACCACCGAACGAAATGAATGTCAACGAAGATCGAACGAAATCGAGCCCACGGATTTTGGTCCGTAAAGCCTGCCCGTGGCCCATTCGTTTCAGCGAACAGGCCCACGCGAACTGGACTTCTTCATTCACACCGGCACATCGAGATCCACGTGCGCTTATAGCTGTATACTTCCCTTTCGCTTTGCGTGATTTTGCACTGCTAGCTATGCTTGTCGTACCGCACGACTCGTTGACGTCTCGACACCGCGGTCGGTTGTATCTATCACTAGCAACGTACTATAAGTTGGCCAAGTACCCTGCCGCGGCGACCACACGACAAGCTTAGCGCTCGATTTTTCGTCGGCCGGACGATCCGCCAGTCACTGACGCCGATCTGCCTCTGCTGCTGCTGCTCACGCCATTGCCCACCAGCGGCGCAACCCGTCGTCGTCTCGCGCCACATTCCGCACCACAACGTTGCTCACGCCATGATATATGCTGCGTTGTCGATCGGTCGCTTTTCCACCGCCAGAACCAGGACGGACGACAAACCGGTAGCAGTACGTACTCACAGCGAGCGAGACCCTAGCAGGAAATTCCGCGATCACATCTATAGCTGCCTGCCTAATCCTACCTAGGCGCCGCTGCTGCCACCATCATATATATCCGGCACGTACGTCGTCGGTCGATCTCTCTCTAGCCCCCCTGACCTGACCTGACCTGACCTGACAAATAAAGCGCATCGATCGTCCTCGCACGCAGGCGTGGCAACACTGCACAGGCCCGTGCCCCGAACCACTTGCACAGTACCACGCATCTGCGCAAATTGTACGTGCAAAAGCTAGCTAGCTGTATGCGCTATCCGAGATCGATCTCACATGTTCGATTCCTTACAACGACGCGTCCTTTCGAAAATCCACTCGAGTTCAGGTTACCTGACCGAGCTTTCCCATCGAACAGAGAGAAGAACGAAATGCATATATGCATGCCCTAGCGAAAAAGAAGAAGAGAGGATAAGCGGAAAAAGAAGGGCTACGCAAGGTACAACATACATACTCTCATCTCATCATCCTTTTGCAAGTTGGCCGAGAGAGCGCAGAGAGACGGAAAAGAGAGAGAGAGAGAGAGAGAGAGAGAGAGGGCTTCAGATTCGATCGCGATCTTGGTGCCATTGCGACCGGCCCTGCGCGCTGGGGCACACACAACAGCTTGTACTAGTACATGCCAGGGAGAGTACGAGTACATGCCAGGGAGAGAAGAGGAGAGGAGAGGAGAGGAAAAAGATAGGCCCGCGTGCGCGTGCGCGTGCGCGTGTACTAGTACGAGTACGAAGATCTTGCGAGATCAGAGAAAGCTGCGCCCTGTAGGTAGGCCGCGATGCACGGCTCCCCAGGAAGATTTGGTTCCTCGCTAGATTTCAGGGCACATGCATCTGCTGAACCTGTGGGCTTCCGTTCCCGCGTCGCGTGACGTCATGCAGACAAAACGGTCGGCGCCATCATGTACCGCGTGGGTCCGGTACCCCTGGAACCTCTCGGAACCTAATGAGCTTGTTCGCCTCGCTGCTTTGCAGCAGCTGCGAAGTAGTAGCAGATACAGTGTTTCAGTTATTTCTTCAGCAGCAACTACAGTTTTCGTAGTTATCTTCAGCATCCGCTACAGTAAAACAGCTGCAAAACAGCCTGCCGCACAAGCCGAATGTTATTATGCCATCTCAACTTGTCTAACTTTTTTTTTATTAAAAATCAAACACATTTTTTTATATATATATAACTGACTAACCAACTATATAGAAAAAACACTTTTCTAATTGATCAAAGGTTGTGAGGGCTGGATATATGCTCTCAGTTACAGTGTTATTTACAATCTATTGATAAAAATTTTAAGTATTGTTCCTCATACATTTAGCACTAAAGTTCAACATCCCCTCTCTCCCGTACATGGCCTTAAGGCTGGCACAACTTGAGCTCACTATGCTAAGGTTGTGGATGCTACATGTCCAATTGTTACAAGGTGTTGCGGATTACAATATATAAGAAAAGAATGTACCCTCTTGGATTTTTTTCAATGTGTGATGTTGGTTATGTCAATGTTATCCTTAAAATGAACATTGCTACAACTTAAAACAATGAATGTCATACAGTTAAAACTGGAGGGAGCATAATTGTAAACATAGCAAACAGTCTTAACATGAAATTTCCGATAGAGTCAGTATGTCATGAGATAGGAATGAGCAATTCCATCTGGTATGGACGGTGCAACCGTGATATTCCAGTATCATGGTGGTGTCCTTTTGCTTTAGATCATTGCTATTTTTAAGTTCTTTTCAAGGCTTTTGTATTGCTTTTGTTATGACAAGATCAGAAATAATAATGATAATAACAACACATATAATGTACGAGCATAGTCTTTTTTGGACAGCACAAGTTAGAATTTTCTTTACATGTAAATACTATTCCTCAAAACAATTTGACAACATTATTGCAAAGTTTACACATGCATATCAAAATCCTAGAAGTTTTGCATTCTTCTTAGGATACTTTTAGAGTCAAAGCGAGATTCAACTTAGAAAGTAATCCTCTTAACAAAGACAAACACGATCAATTCCCGTTACTTATATCTTAGCATTTTTTATTGTTATTAGCATATTATTAGTGGAGTAGTTGTCTGCAATCCATTGTTAATATATGTTAATCCCATTCGTCAATAAGTCTTGCTGTTTTTTTTTCTAAATACCGAATACAATGTCATCATCTTAAGATAAAATAGCATGGACATAGAATGATTGCTGCACATTTGCAAATTGACATCAAGGGTTGAATATCTAGTAGCTTCTGCCCAAACAAGGAAATAAGAAAAAGGGAAAAGGTGTAGATATGTGAAAGAAATAACAGTGTCCGCTTACATTCTAGGCAGTTATTCCTCTCACCTTTTGATTGGCTAAGCCGCACTCAACTTTGGAATCGTTACTCTTTTCTGGTAGAAGTCGTTGGACATCACTCTTACCAATGGGCACCCAGTAACAAAAGTAGACAGCTGGATGTACTGAACGTACATCCATCTATTATCGGCAATAGTTCTTTTGTTCCTGGAGAAGCTGAAGGCCAACGCCACTGTCATAGACGATAAAATGTGTTCTGCTAGCGAGCATCAATTATATGCCCCACTAACTTAGTTTGAAGTTGGTTAATGATCATGGGTTCGATTTTTTTCCATAAATTTCACTGATGACAGTGCCTTTATGACATGATCAAGTAAGCATCTGGATGCACAAGAGATAGCACAAGTGGAGCTGCAGATCTTTGGAGTTTGGGGTCAAGCCTGGCATAGTCATGGTAGCCGCATTCGCATTTCCCCCGCTGAGGTAAAAAAACTCGAAAGGCATTGCAAATCTGGGAGGAGATACATATGTCGGGTTGAAACCCCGGAAAGGGCAGACCCAACAACCGATCCATCACCTCACGAGATGCCGTTGAGGTGCGAAGGATCATCGTGCATGTAATAAAGCCTGTGGTCTCGTAGCCTCGCTTATTTTTACCCTAGCATGGCGAGGTGGTGAAAAAAGTCGAGTGAAATCTTGCTTCTTTTCGGTGAAGATTCATGAACAGCGCCCCTTTCTGGAGGGCAATTTGATCTCATATCTTTGCCTATTGGCTCCTTTTGGTGACATCTGTACACTGTGCTTGTCGCTATTGTTCTTGTTATTATTCTCTAGCTCGTACATGTAACGTGTTAGTATATTATTAACTGGGCTGCTATATATGTACGCGTAGTGAATAATATAATGCATTAATTTGTTTAGTGTTAGAACTGCATGCTGACCTTTAGCTGGCGTTAGTCAGAAGACTTTATGCGTACGTGGAAAGCAAGGTGGCAAGCATCCTGCTGACTCAATGGTTTTGTCCAAAGTACTTCAATATAACAAGTACTAGCAGTGATCTAGTTTAGTCAGACGACTCAGCCTCTAGTTTATATGATGCACTCAACTTTCATGTACTGCTAGTAGTACAAGAAATCTTCTGTGTTCAGATGCTAATTGCCCAGTACAATAACATATCGACGTTCGGATGCTTCACCTAGCAAGATACCTGCAGTACAGCTATATGTCAGCAAAGATATTTAAAAGTATACGTAGCAAGAAAGCCAGTCACCACTATATACACCACCGTTTTGATGCCAGTGTAGTGCTTGACCCTGATGCGTTGAATTTAATCAATGATATTGCGGTCGTGAATCCGTTAATTGCATTCTTGTAGGAGAGTATATAGATATAGTATAATCAACGGTAAGGTCTAGCTAGTGACCGATCATGCATATTACTACGTTGACAATGGTTTGGGAGCTGCCTTTTGCTTAGGGCAAAAACAAGTGCTTTTAAAAACAAGGCCTCTGAACGTGACTAAAGCCTAGGGCATCCAATCGCGTAGCCCTTCCTCGCCATCTTTTGATGCCCGGTATGTGGATGCTTCCAAAGCTGGCTCCTTTAATTAGTGTGCAACTCTCATCACCTTTCCCCGTAAATCCTATCCAAATTATCGAAAGCGAGCAACACAATTGGAAAAGATGATCGTTGTCATGCATCAGCTCTAATTCCTTGGGAGCTAAGGTTTTGCTCTCTCTCTCAAATATAGACGCAAATGGGTAATAATGTTTGTGCTTCATGACTTCAGCATCAGTAGCTAGACATGCATGCATGCATGAACAATAACTAATATATACCTACCCATAGTCTTATAGTACAATTTTAAAACACGAAATGCACACCGGTGGACCTGTGTAGTCTGTAGAGAGACATGTAGTATACTACTACTGCATGCGTGTACATACGCTTAATTAGCTTAGTCAGGAGAACCCAAAAGGATTGCAAAAGCCGGTCATGATTGTTGCTTTTCTCTGCCGGCCTTTCCCCAAAGCCGTTTTGATTCGCCGTGGGGGGAGGACAGGAGGAGGAGCCAGTACGTAGCCCAGCTGCTGCTACCTTTACAACATTTTGTTCTCGACTTCACTGGCCTCGCGCTTTAGCCAAAAGCCCTGCCCTGGTGTGGTGTGGTCTCCAACGGATCCTGAATATCTTATGCTTGCGGCCTTTGTTGGGGTCTCTTTTCTTCATCCCAGCAGCAACTTGCCTTTATAGCTGACCCCTGCCGCCACCGCGCTGGCTTGCAGCGCATCGCATGGCGGCATTGGCTGCTGCTGCTGCTGCAAAACTGGCCTGCAGGGTCAGTGCCTCACTCTTCACCAGTGGAGTACTGCGGTACTCGCAATTAGTGGTCATTGCTTACAACTAATCCAGGCACGTACCACGTGCTTTATTGGCGATAGATCTGCGACGCTGACGCATGGTGCCATTTGGAGCATAGTGCGCCAGCTGATCAGAGGATTTTTGAGCTAGCAGTGGTCATCCCCTGCCTAGCAAAAGCTTCAACCGATCCAATTAGTTAGAAGCAGCCAATGCAAAGTAATGTGTGCTTACGTGATCCACGTTGTACGACTCGATCGTGAGCGATCCTACCTGTGATCCAAATCCGCGAGTCATGGAGATCTGCACCCCCGACAGGTCCTCGAACCATCATGGTCACAGCACTAGACGCGACGAGGCTGATGGTTTTTGACTTGAGGACGGCTCTGGCCTACACACGGCCCGGGGGGGCTAACTATCGTGTGCTTAGACGGAATGATGACGCGCGTCTCGCCGGGAACAATGCAGAGGCATGCCTGGACATGTTCCTTATCTTGCTGTCATTAGCAGACCTCAGGTGCCCGTTGGTCGAGCCGCTCCTCTGCATGCTCCAGATTGGCCAAATGGTCATGCATGTGGCGTTAGATCCTTGGATGAGTAAAATACACAGACAGTCTAAACTCATCTCAATTAAGGGTGCCATTAGATGTCTAAAGTCTCAATTGCACATTTATATCACTAAACTTGTCAAACGTACTGTCCAAGTCCAACATGCATGCCGAAAATATCGAAGTGGTTGATGACATGGTTGCTGCTTTCTGAATTTTGGACCTAGATAACACATTTAACAAGTTGAAGGACCTGGATCTATAATTTGGCTTAATTAAGGCGGAATTTGTTTTCCTTGATGTACATAAAACATGTTTTCGCTGACCATAAGTCGTCTGGTTTTTTCCTACGTAAGTTCGAAAGTTCGGTGGGCGGTAGTGCTCGGTTTTTATATTACCTTTTCTCAGCTGAATTGAACTGTTTGCTATACTTAACGCCATGCTAATCTAGCTTATTGGGCACACTTTTGGTCCCACCAATATTTTAGTATTTTCGAGGTTAGAATGTGCCACTTCTGGTGCGCCAGATTTTGGTCGCCCATGCAAACTGTCAACTGCATGCATTTGAATATTTTGTCAGTTGCATCCGATTATGCCACCTTTCATATTGATGGAAACACTAGCTAAAGGCGACAACACATGAAGAAAGTTGGGAACCCGGTGCAATCTCCTTTTTCTTTCGACTTACTAAAATTCTTGCCGCTGCAAGTGGCCATTTCAATATGTCTATCTAGTACAAAGATAAAACAGACGGTGACTCCCCTTCCTCGTGCGCGTGGTTGGATGCCACCGCCGCCAGGTTTTATCCGCTCCCTTATGTTGCAAAATATTTATTTTTATTTTGTCAGACTTCTATCTTATTTTTATTTTTCTTCTGCAGGTACTGTAATGCTCCCACTGATTTTTAATTTATGTAGTTAATATAATTATATTAGCTCAAAAATAAAATAAAAATATGTTATTGTTTTAACGTCTTCAATTGAAAATCCGAGATAGTAGCACTCTAGGAAGAAAGATCAGGAGATGAACTGACGCGGCCTACCGTCGGTATATATCAATTGATCACTATGCTCGGCGTACAGTTGGTCAACATGAACAAATCATACGTTTTTATCCTCTCCCTTCTCTTGCAAGACGTAACATTTCCTTTTTGCCGGACTTCTAATTTTTGTATCGCCTCTGATTTTTAATTGATGTTGTTAGGATAATTTTCTTAGTTTGAAAATAAACTAAAATATATTATTGTTCTAATGTCGTCAATTGAAAATTGGAGGAAGTAATACTGTCGAAGAAGAAAGATCGGGCGATGAGCTGACGCGGCCTACCTCGGTTATATATCAGTTGGTGCAAGTAGCGGTATGTAACATGTAACAGTGCAGGACAGCAGGAGGGGGGGGGGGGGGGGGGGGGGGGAATATTGGCGATGGAGAAATGGATTATTTTAGGGTATAAACCGTGTGCATGCAGACCTCATCTGAAAGGAAAGCGGGGGAGGGAGGAAAGCAGGCACATATTCGCGGTGGTCGATGTACACGGCGGGGGTGAGGCAACGCACGCACACCGCACTATAGGCAGCCGGCCACTAGCCATTAATTTTTCGTACGCCCCACATCATCACATTTCCGGGGGATTCCACGACCACCAATTGAAATCCCCCGTCTCCGTAACGACATGGCCGATGCAACTTGCTCGATCCATGGCCGTTTCTGCTGCTAGCTAGCTACCCCGCGACTGGGTCGTCCGGTCCGAAGGAGGAGGAATCGGATTCCCGTGCCTGCGCGAAGCGAATCGGATGAGACGAGGACGTCCGCCCGCGTGAAACCCGAGCAAGAGCGATCGGCTCACGGTGCGGTGCGGCGCGCGCGCGTAGACGGCCGGGGAAGGAATATACCGTGCCTGCTCCTAGCCCATGCGTTGGTGTGGTGTGGGGGCCGGCATTGGGGAATCAGGATCTTTTTTCGTGGCCGGCGCGCGGCCTCGCCTCCCGCGTCCACGTCCGCGAGCCTTGCGACGACGATCCATGGACAAACAGCAAATATTCGATCTCCCGGCCGGCGGCAACTTGTTACGACGGATAACAAGCTAGTGCTGTGGAACGAAAGCTCGACGCCGGAGAGCGCGGACCTGAGGTCGATCGGCACTCGCCATGGAATGGAATTTCCGCTGCCACGAGTCCAAAGCGACACCTTGGACCTGTAGGTACATGGCGCCGCCGTCCCAGCGTCCAGACCAAGGTTTTCAAAACCGACGAAAATCGGTCGGTTTTCGCGAAAACCGGACTTACCGGTCCGGTCCGGTAAGTCCGGTTCACCGATTTTTTAATTTCGAATTTGAAATTTTTTGAAAATTTGAAAAAATTTGGAACAAAAAATATGTAAAAAAACTAGAAGTAATTTAGAGAAGATTGGTGGAAACCAATCTCAAAGAATCGTTCATTTGATTGGGCAAAAAAATCGCCGAAGTGTTCTGGGCGAGAAAAATGAAAAAAAAAATAAAAACTCACCTTATCCACTCCCTACTCCATTATTGGTCCCCCACGGCCAAACTCCTCGGTCCCCCGTCGACTCCCCCACGCCGCCGCGCTCGATCCGCCCGTCGCCGCGGTCGAACCGTCGCCGGACCGCCGGAATCGGCCGATTCGTCGGAAAACCGAAGTCGGGTCGTCGGTTATCGACCGAGACGGCTCGGTAACCGGTCGGTTGCGCCGTCTCCCAAGCCGCGGGCCGAGCCGGCGCGGCGGCGGCGGCGTCGGTAACCGGTGAAATCGTCCGGTTACCGACGATTTGGACTCGGTTACCGACGCTATCGCCGCGGTTTCGTCAGCGGCCGCGCGACCCCGAGGTGAGGTGCTTGCATTTTTTTTTTCTGATTTTTGAATGATTGTATATCTTATCAATGAAGCTCGTAGATGTCTGATGGTATAGTTTGAAAATGAAGGATTGCAGTTTATCAAATTTTGGTATAGCTCGCAAAAACTAGGGATTAAGAAATACGACATGTCGATGATATAGTGAATTGCTTGTGCCATTGTGGATGAAATTTCGTCAACAACTATGTATCGAACATTTTATGTTGAACTTCGTGTGAATTGTGGTATGTTGTATGAGATTGATTGGTGCAATCTTTTATCAATTCTATGTTCTCAATGTGTGGCTAATCATTTTTATAATATTTCACCAAAAACATGCAAAAAAATTCAACATTTTAAGCCTTTTTTTTTTGTCAATTTTCACTTCTGCGTCAAAAATCGACAAAACCGACCGGTTACCGACACAAACCGGTCGGTAACCGGTGAAAATCGACCGGTTTCGTCGATTTCCAATTCGAAATTTCAAATTTGAATTTTCCGTCGAAAATCGACCGGTTATCGCGAAAATCGGTAAAACCGAGGTTTTCTCGAGTTCGTCGATATTGCAAACCTTGGTCCAGACAACAAATATGCCTCCTCTTCAACGACCCCCCCCCCCCCCTTGAATTTAATTTAGTTACCTGCTTTTCATGTCACTCAGGGTGATCAGTACCCGTGTTTGTGTTAAATACGGGTTTAAATTTGACCCGACTACTAAACGCGTTTAATTTAAAGCGTGCTTGCTACAATCTCGGCACTCTGGGGCTTAATTTCAAGCATAACTCTCTGGTTGTCCCTATGAGAAGCGTAGCACCTCGACTATCCAAGCTAAGCTAATTCTTCGCATTAGCAGTGGCGTCAGATCCCATTTCGGAGAGGTTCACATCATGCATCCGCGTGTGCTGCACGCTCGCTCGCACCTATACCATCTCATCTTTCTCTTGTTCTTTTGTTTCCCCGTCGTCCTCCTATAAATCTACATTTTAGCTGCTAGCCATTTATCGCAAGCATCATGTTGAGATCTTCAGAAAATGACAGATATATCTCTGTCTCTCAGCTATGCCTGCCTGGTGTTAAACATCAAGACAGAGTTAGAAGCTCGTACGTGTGCATAATCATGTCCATGCAAAGCCGTATCATAGCTGCCTCAACAAAGGGAGTAAAGACCCCGATTAGGCCTGCTTTTCGAGACAACTCAATCTGATACGAGGAGTAAGTCTATGGATTACAATACCCGGCTTTTTTCGAGTGCGCACCACGTAGCAGCGTGTCGTTTCGACGATAATAGTAGCAAGCTTCAGTGTAGCAGTTTTGCGATTCGCTCCTCTCTGTATATATACCAGTCTAGCTAGCTATTGATCTGACATCCAACAAACATCTTCTTCTGCATATGAAAATCACGGGCGGTAACATTTGTGACAATTGAGTACCGCCCTTTTCTACTTCTTTATTATGGGAGGAAATCTATTTTCTTTTCAGAAATAAAATTTATACCTCTTTATATGGTTAAACACTAAGACTGAGATACGGAAGAACATGCTTATAGCAACTCGTCGCTGAGCAATATTTTTGTTCTCATAAAAGTCTGCAGTGTCAACTAAAGGGTTGTTTAGCATGGCTCCAGCTCTGAGATCCATGCAGGAGCTGGCGTTTGTAAAATAGATTAAAATATTTTATTTTATTAGTTTTAATCTCAAACACAAAAAAAAAAAGAAACGACTCAACAAAATATCGTTAATTTATTTATAGCTCCAACTCAAAAAATTTCTGAAGCTAGCTATGAGCAGCTCCAAAAACTTCACAAAATTTTCTGGAGCAGGCGCCATGCCAAATTGACCTCATGGAAACAAGCATTCAATAGATTTATGGATTACTTGCGTATTTATTGATTGTCCCTCTCAAATTCCATTTTATCAATGTTTTCAGCGTGAATTGTTTTTAGCTTTCCGATGTGTGTGCCGTGAAGAGATTAATTATCTTTGTACAACTTTTGCTAGGTGTAGAAACTGAACGATAATAATATGACCCAAAAAGAAAAAGGAAAGGAAAACGAAAACTGAACTAACATGACAAAAGCAGGAAAGAGTTTTCGTCTTGTTCGGTAGTAAAGGAAACAAAAGTGTTGTCGCTATGTTACATTTGTGCGTGAAACACTGAAGAAAGATGAGAAGGCCGGGCGCTGTGGTGCTTTCGCCTGATCGATCGAGCTAACAAAAGCAAAGCGTTGCACAGGCACAAGCTACGAGAGCGCGCCAAACATCCTTTATCGGCGGCTGAAAGGTGTTGGCTTCTCTCACGGGAACGGCATGCCTCCGTGGACCATCCCGGCTCGGTGTCCTGCCACCTCATTGTGGAGAATCATCAAGTCCATCACATGAGGACATGCGGCGTAGCGCGCGTGACAATATCTTGGCCTTTTTAAGCTGATCTGAGCCGATGGATCAATAATATCTGCGCTCCCAGCTGTCCGAAGAAACGATACCAACTTGTTGTGTCCCAGCACGAGAGCATCATCGATCGATCGACATGTATATTTCCCTGGCGCTATGTAAAGCTACTAGTGTTAGCTTTGCGTGTGGTAGGTCCTGTACTTGAGTTTTTGAGTACTTGCGCGGTACAGTACAAAGGCGAGCACTGCAGATCGATGCCATGCACACACTGATCATGCACGCACCTAACTCGAGTCCTTTAACACGATCTTTTGTTCCCACATTGGTGCAAGCGCGAGCTGAGCTCCGTGCGGTGGTGGATGCATGGTGCCGAGCAGCAAGCTTGCATGGAGCCATCCATACGTCCATGCAGTTGCATATATCCAGCCGTTCCAATCTCGTGTCACGCTGTATCGACCGCACGGACGCATGGGTCGCGCGCTGCCTTGCCGGCCGCCGCCTTAATTTGGCTTCCGGTATAATTAAGCTGTGGGTCGATCGCTAACTAACGCGTGCACCTCAGGCTAAGCAAACCGTGCACGAGATGATTCGTCTAACGTTTTCTGTATCCGTTTAGATATGTCACCATGCGTGTCTCCGGTAACTGGTTTTACGTTACCTGCCTTTCCTTGACGTGAGAAGCGGCGCACGCCAGCCACCGCCGTGTTTCGTGGCGAGATAGGTAGAAGATGAATGAATTGAAGAGATAAGGGCTGTGACGCCGCGCTCACGACGTACGCGACGCCAGGCCGCACCCGGTTTCCAGGACCCAATCGCTGCGACGGACGGGTGCGTCCGCAAGTCCTGCACCGCCGCAGGCGGGCTCGCTCCTTTCGATCGTTGTCGTGCACTTTTCCCGTCGCCATCCCTAAAACACTGATATTTTGCCAGCTTCCTCAACAAAAGTCGTCGTGTCGAACCTCACTTGCACGTGGACCGCTATTCTTTTCGTTTTCACTTAAAATTAAGGACTGCAATCATGTTAGTATGATACTGCTGCTTACAAAGTCAGACACACACAGTGTTCATATGCCAACCCGCGCTTAACTTTTTTTTTGTGATTACACAGTACAACTCAGACACTCACAACGCACGCACACTCACCCCTATGAACGCACATGGAGCAAACCCTACCTCTATGAACATCTTCGAAGACTGAGCAACCCACACTTAACTTATTCAAATTATTATTCTGCAGCTTGTGTCAACGGCCTGGCAAATCGATCCTCACATCCGAGACCATGTATAATTAAGATAAAGATGGTCAAGAATGATATAGCTCATGAATTAAGTCAACATATTTGTCATGTTATTTTTCTATGGCTGTCTGTGGTTAGCATGTTCTACATATGTTGTCGTAATCAAGGTGGTTTTTGGTTTCTATGGTAATGTTGTAGCAGGTATATAGTACCTCATATTGTTGTAAATAGAGTTTTTTAGGTTCTTGTCATACCAAAGTAAATTTATGGCAAGGGGAGTAACTCTTGTGTTTTCGGGCAAGTTATCCGTATCTCAGTACAAATAATGGGATAATAAAATGCAATGTCTAAGAAGTTGCATATATATTCAACTCAAAATATGCACCACCTGAAACCATTCGAGCGAGAAAAAGTAAGTAAGAGCATCTCCAAGAGAACCTCATAAAATTGACCCCATAAACTTGTTTTTAGGAGCAATCAAAAAATTATGAGGGGTAATTTGTCCTTCCTCCTCCAACAGTCCCTCCCTAAAAGTGGATCAAAACAAATTTGATTGGGCCACATCAGCATTTGGGGCCACAAAAGCATTAATTGTAGTGAAAAAAGAAGGAATATGGGCCCTAATTTTCTCCCAGTTTGTAGCTACAAATGAGGGGAGTTTAGGGGCTATGGGAAAGTTGGGAGTTGTTTTGGGGCCCTGTTGGAGATAGTTTTTTTTGCCTAAAATCCCAATAACTAAATTTAAGGGAGGTTTATGAGGCTCTCTTGGAGATGCTATAATATTTCTTTGTTTACGGTGTCAAACAAGATAATAGTTAGTGAGAAAATTGTGGCTTATGTTATGGATGCATGCAAAAACGGCAATTACGATAAGTAGGGCCCGTTTTCCTTCCATTTTCCCAACCACAATAGTTGGAAACAATTCTAATGAAACAAAAACAAAAATCAATTGTAGCTAGCAAAACGAAAGCAATACTGATTTGATATCTTGTAATTCGAATATTTTCTTTTTGGCTTGAAACTTACCATTGGTATTTTCCTTATTTAGCCAACCTTCTTAGCTATACCCTAGAGAGGCAAAATAGTATATGAACGGCTCGAAAGGGCTTTGGCTGAGTGGTCAAGACTCAAGGCACCCTCTCAGGTCCCGGGTCCAAATTACCCAGTGGGTGGTGCCCAGTCAGGTGTTGTGGCGGTGGGCCGGCCCAGCTGGTGGTGTCTCAGGGTGTTCGATCCCTGTTAAGGGTGGGGAGGGGGGGTTCGAGTTTTTCTCGGCCTGTGAGAGGAGGTTGACTTCTTCTTAATTGAATGTCGTGGGGCAATCATAACCCCTAAGTTGAGGTTTTCTGGTATATGGAAGCCCAATCAGTAATTTCCTCTCTTTTTTTGCACAAAAATGTCACTTTTCATACTCTCGCGCACAACCCTAATCAACCAACAACCCATAATCGATATTCCCACACAAGTTGTTATGTGGCTACACTAATGCTCATGTTTTGATTCTTAACAACATTTCTGATCCACACAATATGTCGTCATCTTGAAAACCTTTTGTTTCTGATATTTTTGTAATACCAACATTGCATTTATTTTTGTATTGTTGCTGATTTTTGCTTCTGAGGAAAAATATTTGTCAATATATGCCATTGCACACTCTGGTTATCATATTTGGAGTTGACATGCATTTTCCAATGATTTAAATAACAAGAACTGATATTCATTATGTGGTTTTAAAATAACGATATGACAGTGTCATTATAACAAAGTAGGTTAAGAACAATATAGGAGGTGATTTGTTAATCATTTTTCGGTGCTAACATTGCTATTCAATTGTCTAATTGGTCATCATACCGCACATGTGTTAAAACTCATGGATTCTTTTCTAGGGACAAAAACAATTTTTATTTGTTTTTGATTGATCTGGTATGTGTTATTCAAAGTTTGCTAGTATGCAATTTACGTAGCATCATGGATGGTGCTTGTTGGTGGTAATCTTTAGTGACCAACTATATGGAGAGCGGAGCCGATAGTCATGAAGGGGGAAGATTGGGCATTAAGAAACATTGAAGTGAGCATGATGATGCCGTTTCGTTCCATTCATAAATACCAGTTTCTAAAAATGTGTTCAAACACATACGAAATGTACATTACAATTTTATAAAAATGTAGACAAAATATGATGACACAAACCCAATTTACCCTCTATTGTTGTATTATATAAAGGTAATTTCAAGAGCCAGCAACTTTTGAATGATTTTTTGCTACTTATTAATCAATCCATTAATACCGACAACATCACTATGATTTGTCGAAATAAAGGTGGTAGATATTCCCGTATATATTAACCGATTAATGGTACTTATTAATGACATTAGCTCAATTTAACTTGAACAATTTTTTTCATCGCAAAAAATCCATTAGTACCATTTTTTTTCATCACAAAAATTCCATTAGTACTATTTTTCATCACAAAACAAACTTGTACAGTATAATGGTACTTATTAATTGATTTTTTAAAAGCCTGCAAACCTGCAATGGAGTTTTGCTACTTGTTAATTAATCCAATAATACTGACACCTTATTATGATCACTTTGGCATGGGCGCATGATGATTCTTTTGAAAACATGTACTTTATAATAATATTTTAAAAATATGATATGTTCTGTGAATTATTATGGTAAAAAGAAAAATTAAGACAACTAAAGGTAAGTGGATCGGTCCTTTTTTTTTTTTGGAAACAAGGTACGTGGATCGTTGTTCTAGGCTGAAAAACTGGACTGAGGGGGTCATTGGTGATTTTGTTTGAGGCTGAAAAACTGGAAAGAAGCTGAAACGTTTCCAAAACAATTTTTTGATCCCTTGAAGCATCTCATGAAAACATACAAAGTTGATGGGTGGAGGCGTCTAGCTGGACAGCATCCTGCGCTCCCATAAAAGCCCAATCCCCCTCTCTCCCCCCACCCACCTGCATAAGGCTCGTGCTCCCAAACAAGCGTGCGAGTTCGAGCCGTGACGGCCCCTTTTGCATGTTGCATGCCGTAGCTCTGGTGTAGTCTTCTTCCTCCTCCTCCCCACCATCGCCTTGTAGCGATTCCAACCATCCTGTGTTGCCACCGACCTCCACTGCTGTTGCTACACTCCAGGGACGGGATCGGGCTCCGGTTCGATTCCCAGGAGGAAGACGATCGAAGGAAGCGGCGGGCGATTGATCCATCCATCGGGGAGGACTGCGTCTCGGAATCGATCGGGTGAGTCGTCTTCTTTCGTTTGATCTTCCTTCGAGTCCGAGGGATGCGTCTTCCTTCGAGTGCCGTTTGCTCGTCGTCCCTGACCACGCCTAATGCTGCCTGCAGGTCCCGGGCCCGGTCGGCGTCTAGCGGCGGCGGGAGTCGCGGCGGCGCATGAGCTCTGACGCCGCGGGCGGACAGCGTAGCAGCAGCGGCAACCGGACAAGGATGCCGACCTCCTCCCCCTTCACCAACGACGGCGGCGGCGCGGGCTCCCCGAACCGCATCGAGCGCATGCTCCGGGAGCGCCGCGGCGACTTCTTCGCGTCGCCGACGCCGGACGCGATGGACACCGACGCCGCCTTCGCGTCCGCGGGGGCTTTCGCCGCCGACGGCTTCCAGTCGCCCGCCAACATGGAGGACACCGGCGGCGCTTCCGCCGGGCACGCCGCGCGGCCGCCGCTCGCCGGGCACCGGAGCGGCTTCCGCCGCCTCGGCCTCCGCGGCATGAAGCAGCGCCTCCTCGTCGTCGCCAACCGTCTCCCCGTCTCCGCCAACCGCCGCGGCGAGGACCAGTGGTCGCTGGAGATCAGCGCCGGCGGCCTCGTCAGCGCCCTCCTCGGTAATTCCGAAATTCACCCCCTCCTCCCAATTCCCAAATGCGACTTGATGAAGCGATGCATGCATCGGAGCTCTGAACCAACTGCTACCAATGTTCATATATACTCCAATTCCCTGACGCTGCAGGAGTGAAGGACGTCGACGCCAAGTGGATCGGCTGGGCAGGCGTCAACGTTCCCGACGAGGTCGGACAGCGAGCTCTCACCAAAGCACTCGCCGAGAAGGTTTGTCAGTAATTCAGAACAAATTCCATGTCGTCTGAACCAATAGAACAGTGACTCTCGTTACCACTAATATATAATTCGATACATTTTTCTGAATCGACTGAACAAAACAGAGATGCATACCTGTGTTCCTGGATGAGGAGATTGTGCACCAGTACTACAATGGGTACTGCAACAACATCCTGTGGCCCTTGTTCCACTACCTAGGACTGCCACAGGAGGACAGGCTGGCAACAACAAGGAACTTCGAGTCACAGTTCGACGCGTACAAGCGCGCTAACCAGATGTTCGCAGATGTTGTGTACCAGCACTACCAGGAGGGGGATGTAATCTGGTGCCATGATTACCACCTCATGTTCCTGCCCAAGTGTCTCAAGGACCATGACATCAACATGAAGGTTGGGTGGTTCCTGCACACACCATTCCCATCATCGGAGATTTACCGGACGCTGCCGTCCCGCTTGGAGCTGCTTCGTTCAGTGCTATGTGCTGATTTAGTCGGGTGAGCATGCCTTTCCACTTGTGTCCATTTTGCCCCTTGTTGAATTTAGTTGTGCAGCTGGGGAGCTTAGCTGAGCAGCCTTTTTATGTTGGTGCTTCATTTACGCTATCGAGTACGTTTCGTGACTTTTGACCAAACTTTTCCTGCATGTTTTTTTCTGAAGACCTGAAAACATTCTTGTGGAATTGGTTGTAAAGCTACTTTGAGAGTAATTTAGAATTAAATCGTTTTTTCTTCAGACAGTCAACGCTTAACGACATAAAAGCGGTTGAAACTGAATTTCCTATTTTGACAGGCATTAAATGGATGTGTCGCTATTTAATTGACTTCTAGAGAGAAAGCAGTACTATGGATTGCGATACTTTTGTCATGTCTTATTGTCACACGTTAGGAATATATCGGTGCCACAATTTTAGGTGGTGTATTTACCCTTTTACAGGTCTAGTCAGACCAGTCTTTGTTGCTTTCAGCTGACCTGACACAGTCTAGATGCACAATTGTACCTGTTCAATTTGTGTTTTGCTAAATTTCCAAGGAATGTATTCCGGAAATGGCTAAAAAAATAAAGACATGGATTGAAGTGATCTCTGTAAATGGACTTGTCTGATTGCTCCATAAACTGTTTCATGGTTTTCTTTTCTTCAGATTTCATACATATGACTATGCAAGGCATTTTGTTAGTGCGTGCACTAGAATACTTGGACTTGAGGGTACCCCTGAGGGTGTGGAAGACCAAGGAAGACTAACCAGGGTTGCAGCGGTAAACACCTAACCAGTGTTTCTATTATCTTCGTTATATGTGTTAATGCTTATTTTACTCCGGATGGTTTATCAACTGTTTCTAGAGTTTAATTTCTTGTACTGTTTTATTCACTTCCATTCAACCATATGATTCATACACATTTTTAGTCATTTTCATTATTTATGATCTATCCAAAACATATTCACGAAAAGAATGATTATTTTCACTCATTTGGCTGAAATCTTCAGTTTCCTATTGGGATAGACTCTGATCGTTTCAAGAGAGCAATTGAGCTTCCAGCAGTGAAAAGGCACATCAATGAATTGACACAACGTTTTGCTGGCCGAAAGGTATGAAAACACTCGTCCTTTACTTAATTAGGATTCATTATAAAGATCAGTTGTGGAACTGGTTTAACACTTTAGCTTCCATCTGATTGAATTACAAAAAACATACAACAGGACCCATCACCCAGTTTTCATTTCATAGAATTGTGACTCGGATTTCTGATGCCTTCAAATATAATAGACTGTTATGGCCTTTCAATTGTGTAATATAGATAAGAAGTACGGGCAATTCCTTTTTTTTTTTTTTTTGGAGATCAAGTATGGGCAATTCAAGTAATCATATCCCATTGCAGAATAAATATCTGTATCTGTATTAATGGATTGCCATCATGAAAGAATAAGTTAGGCATGTAGCACAAGCATATAACAATAACAGATTGCTTGTATAGAAAAGCATACCTCTACTTGATTACCTTCTGGTCATGAAAACTATTAACTGTTCAGTTTTTGAAGAATAAATTTCATATCACTGTGTGATGTTTACAACATATCGAGCCACGGATGGCCACGGATCGAGCCACGGATGGCCTGTATTGTATCTGTCAATTCTTAAATTTCATAAAGTACGGGCAATTCTTAATGTATGTTTACAACATATCGAGCCACGGATGGCCTGTATTGTATCTGTCAGTGTTATTATCCTAGTGATTATTTATTTATTGGTTGAATGTAGAATGCACTACTGTCTAATAGGTTGAACGTACACTGGTTCTCTTTTCTAATTTTAGCTGTGCACTAAATTATCTTGGTGATAGAATACTGGCCCTGAATTTCTTGGTGATAGAATAGTGCTCCTGAAGTTTCCAACTTGGCTTCAGTTGATTGATAGGGAGAGCTGGTTGGTGCATGCAACTCAACAAGTTCTGCCTGTTAACCTCTGTAAAAATTTGATAGGTAATGCTTGGTGTTGACCGACTTGATATGATCAAGGGAATTCCACAGAAGATTTTGGCCTTTGAAAAGTTTCTTGAGGAGAACCCAGATTGGAATGATAAAGTAGTCTTACTGCAGATTGCTGTGCCAACAAGAACTGACGTCCCTGAGTGTAAGAGCCTTTTCCCTGTACTCCCCCTATTTATGCATAACCCAATCATTTTTGCAGACTATAACTTGGAATATCTGCGAAATTTTTATGCCATCCTGCAAGTCTAACTGATTGTTGTTGGTCATTAACTATCTAGTTGTCTATGATCTCCAGATCAAAAGCTTACAAGCCAAGTGCATGAAATTGTTGGACGCATAAATGGCCGATTTGGAACACTGACTGCTGTCCCAATCCATCATCTGGTATTTTTCTCATTTTTCACAACCTCCATAGATGTCTTATAACAAAACTTTACCTCAACATTATGTTCAAATGTTCTATTGGGTAGGCACTAGAACCAGTTACCACCACAAGGATCTGGTTTAGTAGAACTCATATTATGTTCCTTCTCTGAAGTATGACAAAAGTATCATGAATCCCGCACCTTTCACTAGAAAGGCTCAAATGCAGTTTCATTTTCTAATCTGAAATAATGTTTTCCCTACAGGACCGATCTCTAGATTTCCATGCCTTATGTGCTCTTTATGCTGTCACTGGTAATGCTAACATTTGTAATTATGGATTTGCTTTGCTTCATTGTGTCCTATTTGTATGTTCCTCCTCAGTAATTTAGTGGCTTGTCATACCTTTAAATTTCTCTGCTCTTTTTTCAGATGTGGCTCTTGTAACATCGCTGAGAGATGGTATGAATCTTGTGAGCTATGAGTATGTTGCGTGCCAAGGATCAAAGAAAGGAGTTCTGATACTGAGTGAGGTACTGATCAATTATGCATGGCGTATTTTTTCTTTTCTTTTCGGGAAGGTGCATTACTTTGTAAATGTTTTTCTATCTCAGTTTGCTGGGGCAGCACAATCACTTGGAGCTGGTGCCATTCTAGTGAACCCTTGGAATATTACAGAAGTCGCAGACTCGATACGTCATGCTTTGACAATGCCATCGGATGAGAGAGAGAAACGACACAGGCATAACTATGCTCATGTGACAACTCACACGGCTCAAGATTGGGCTGAAACTTTTGTCTGGTGAGGTGCTCGTTTCCAATAGCTTGACTGTAGTTTGATGCAGCTTTTATAATTTTTGATGATCATCCTTTCCTCTCTTGTAGTGAGCTAAATGACACGGTTGCTGAAGCACAGCTGAGAACAAGACAAGTTCCTCCCGGTCTCCCTAGTCAATCAGCAATCCAACAATATCTGCGTTCTAAAAATCGTCTTCTGATATTGGTAATACCTTTTTTCCTTCATATTTGATAGTTGCAGAGAACTTGTTCATTATGGTATTATCTGGGTGCATTCAAAAACTGATCGCTTGTTTCTGATATATAATATGTTTAACAGTCCTGTTTTGCATCTATTATTTTCACTCTGGTTGTAGCCTTACATTTTCTACTAGACTGGATTGATATATTCAACAGTAACAACATCTATTCCTTATATATTATACATATGAATGAATGTAGGGCTTCAATTCAACGTTGACTGAGCCAGTTGAATCTTCTGGGAGAAGGGGTGGTGACCAAATCAAGGAAATGGAACTGAAATTGCATCCTGATTTAAAGGGTCCTTTGAAAGCCCTTTGTGAAGATGAGCATACTACAGTAATTGTTCTCAGTGGAAGTGACAGGAGTGTTCTTGATGAAGTAATACTACGACGATACCTGTCATTTAATTACTGACAACATTACTTTCATCAGAACCAACATATATCTTCTTGTATGCAGAATTTTGGGGAATTCAACATGTGGTTGGCAGCAGAGCATGGGATGTTTCTACGCCCGACAGACGGAGAATGGATGACAACAATGCCTGAACATCTGAACATGGATTGGGTAGACAGCGTGAAGGTGTGCCAATTTGATGAAAAATGTTCCATTATAATCATTTAATTTAATGTATACCTTCTGACACCATCTATTTTCTTCCCAGCACGTTTTTGAATACTTTACAGAAAGGACCCCAAGATCTCATTTTGAGCACCGTGAAACCTCATTTGTGTGGAATTACAAGTACGCTGGTAAGTATCTATTTTCAATGCATAATTTCTCTTTTAAAACTTTGTTGCTCCACAAATATTAAATATAATATCTACTTGCCCAATGCAAAGATGTTGAATTTGGGAGGCTACAAGCAAGAGATATGCTGCAGCACTTGTGGACAGGTCCAATCTCAAACGCAGCTGTTGATGTTGTTCAAGGGAGCCGGTCTGTTGAAGTTAGGTCTGTGGGTGTTACAAAGGTCAGTGATCCAATGACAAGACTATTGTTCATGTTGATGAATAATTCTCCATATATTGATACATGTAGCTCAACTTATTTTGTTTCATCCTACAGGGTGCTGCAATTGACCGTATTCTAGGGGAGATAGTTCACAGCGAAAGCATGGTTACTCCAATTGACTATGTCCTGTGCATAGGACATTTCCTCGGAAAGGTAATTCTCCTGAGTTCATGGCCGTTTTCTTTTCTTTTTTCAGTTTAGTTATTAGGATGACGGAAGCATTAGAATCTTTTGAATGAATAAATAGAGATAGTGAAATTTGAAAATATCATTTGTTTCTACATATCTCCGAAGTTTCAGTATCTAATAATTCGTGGGAAGAGAGGTGCACTTACAGAGAAATTAAGGAAAAGGAAAGGATATTGTTGATTATTAAATACAGTGTTGTTGCTCTGTTGGTAGTCAAAATAGTATATTGGAGGAATTAGTGTGCCTTATAATTTCAATTTATTAGGCTGGTTCTAACTTCTGCTTCCTCTTTTCAGGATGAGGACATCTATGTCTTTTTCGATCCTGAGTATCCTTCCGAAACAAAAGTAAAGCCAGAAGGCGGCTCAGCATCTCTTGACCGGAGGCCAAACGGAAGGTCATCAAATGGCAGGAGCAATTCCAGAAACTCGCAGTCCAGGGTACAGAAGGCACAAGCTGCATCTGAGAAGTCATCCTCATCGGGTCACAGCACCACTAGCAGCAACCATGATTGGCGTGAAGGGTCCTCGGTCCTTGATCTGAAGGGCGAGAATTATTTCTCGTGCGCCGTTGGAAGGAAGCGGTCCAATGCCCGTTACCTGCTTAACTCATCAGACGAGGTCGTCTCCTTCCTCAAGGAACTGGCAACAGCAACATCTGGCTCCCAGTCTACTTCCGCTGATTACATGTTCTTGGATAGGCAGTAGATACATCTAGTCTCCGGGCTTTTACCAGAGAAGTATTAGCCCTAAAAAAAAATATTCATTCCTTATATGCGAGCCAGAGTTATACCTGTAGCTGTGGTTTGGTCGGCACCTGTACAAAGTTAAGCTCATGATAAAACTGCGAGAGAGCAGCAAATGAAAAAGGGAAAGAATTTAGAGAGATTTTCTTTCTTCTGATATGATTTGCAGTAATAATCGGTTGGTATCTGCAATAATCGGCTGCCCTTGGATATTTAGATATCAAATTTTGAGCTTTCTTCAAATCTGTTTTCTTATCCGTTTATTTCAAATTTGTACTAAGTGGCTTGCCCTGATATCAGAAGTTTATATTTGAGTCATATTTAGATCAGACTGTACGAGGGAGGTTTAGTGCAGTTTGACACTGAGGGAGGTTCGTTGAAGCACTGCAACCCCTGACGGAATCAACTTGCACAGGAAGAGAAAGCTAGTTATATATATTCTAATGCAGCTCATGCAAGCAACGCGCGCGCTATCTCCATCAGGGAAGCACACGCCGGGATGCCTTGCTCCCTCCCCAATCCTAACCACATTCCTGCATTGCTTGGTCAAGCAACGGGCCTTGATGATTGCTTATCCATTTGAGTAATGCCGTTTGGCGTTTGTTATGTGCTCGCTTCCGTCACTCCATGATCTGTACGCCCAATTCCATCCAATCAAGCGCGCCCCGCTATAAACGGGTATAAAACGATTCTTGCAAACAAAGAACTCCTCAAGTCCGGTTTTCCAGTACTATATATGATTTAAATGGATTCCTCGAAATATCAGAGAAATGAAACTCTCCCGTGACCCTGATGTTTCTGAGTTAGCACAAATTGCACATGATTAATTAAGTGGAGAAAGTCGCCACATTAACATCCAGATCAGGTCGTCGCATAATTAATAGTTTGTCATTTTGCAAGCATGGAAAAATATCACTAGTTGAGACGAGAGGAAATGAGAGTGCCCCGTACGTCACGTCAGACAGACGGGCCCAACCCAAGCAAGCGCTGCGGTTCTCTTACAGACATAAAATGCTCGGCTATTAGCGTAAGTAGATTCCCTCCCAGCTGCCGAAGCCAATGGAGGAGTTCCAGGAAGCCGACGTCCTGTGGCCGTGGCCGGACACGCCGTCGCCGGACTCGCCGGCTTCCGAGCTGTACGAGCGCGACGCCACCGTCGTGGGCTTCTCGTGCGAACCGTTCAGCGAGCCAGGAGTCGCGTCGTCGTTGAGCTCGGCCTCGACGTTTGACCGCTCGTCCGGGTCCGAGGACGGCTTCTTCCTCTCCGGCCCGTCGTCGGTTGCTTCCGATCTTGCAGCGTCGACGGAGGAGTTCCTGGAGGCGGACGTGCTGTGGCCGGACACCGCCGCCGACGAGCCTGACGGCGACGCGGCGGCGTTATGGTGCCCTTGTTATTGGCGCCGCGTAGAGGAGGCCGCTGCCGCCGCAGCAGCCGCAGCTTGCGGTAAACGTGACGGGTGGAGGACCGTGGCGTCGTCTCCGATCGATATACCGGTGGCCACCAGAGCCGCCGCCGCGCGTCGCCGAGTCTCGCCGTCGGCCGTGCCGGTGCACCGTCGTCGGTAGCACGCGTGGTCAACATCGGCGTGTGGTTGTCGACGTCGTGGTGTGCCGTCGAGAAATGGGACATTGTTGTGATCATTTTTGCCATGTAGGAGAGGAGAATTTTGAAGTTGCTGAGCAATTGAATCACTGGCAAGAGGTGCCGATCGAGATCGGGAGTGCAGTAAAAAAAAAATATTCTTCCATTTTTGCGACCGAAAATGTTGTTCCCGTTGGTTCTTTTTCCCATTTCATTTTGAGAATAAATAAAGGAAAAACGTCGAAGTTTCGAGTAGAGGAATGTAATTAAGTTCTTCCAGGATACATCATTCTATTCCTTGTGTTTCGTTGTTGTGTATTGGCTCAAAAGCATACCATGCCCTTGGCGAGTCCATGGTGCAATGGTTGCATGCTCGGAATTCGCTGACATTCTCGAGTGTCAACGCATTAGGCGTGAAGAAAATAATATACGAAGCAGTCGTGCATGTTATGCGCTCCAGTGCTTGAAAAATGAACAAGATCAGATCGATGCATCAACTTGAATATTGCAGGTTAGGCCAACTGAAACTTCCTACCTCTGAACAGTCCTAAAAGGATGGTCGACATGAACGACTCTTACCCCGTTAAACAAGATGCCTAATGTATGGTATGTCACTACGAGGCGAAGATGATGATTTTCTCACGCTGCAAAACTATGGTGTAGGTACTTCAGTAGAAACTAGCTAGTATAATTTTGCATGACCGCAGAATGGTAGTAGTACCATTCATCGAAGAGAACTAAACAAGAAGAAGACAACAAAGAAGAGCAAGACGATGAGAAGCCTGCAGTACCAGTTTACATGTCCTGATGATGTAGTACGACATCGACTTGAATCTTTAAAAGTGCACTGTGAGCAGTCTTAGTAGTAGTGTTATTTTTTTTTAGAGGAAATAGTAGTAGTGTTATTGTAACGTGAATGAGGACACTAGAGCCGCAGAGCGCCATGTATTCAAGCATCACACGCTAGACAAGGATGCCGCGTCCGTCTTTTCTATACTGATTTCGGTTTTTGTTTCTGACGCATGCCATTCCTTAAAAAAAAATTAAAAAAAAATCAACAAGCTTCCAATACTTGCACATCAGAAACTTCTTTGTGCTGTTGTCGCACGTTGTTACTATCTGCCATGTCAAATCTTCAGAATGAGGATTAAATAATGACATGGACGCTACTTCAAAAAATAACGAGTCGGATATGACCAAAACACATTCAGAGTACGTAGCTACTCCGCCATACTTAGCACATTACTGTCGCCTAACCTCAAGTCAAGTCCTGCTTAACATCGTTGTCACCTCAAGTCTTGTCTACACATGAAGATGGCACGTTCAGAAAGTTTGTTCAGAGTCTTTTCCGGAAAACGAAAAGATTGGTTAGCCTGCGAGGCAGGGAGCCCCATGGCGACATCGACATCACATTCCTCTACCGTTACTAGTCCGTGAAACCGCAAGCGCGCCGAGCCATCGCCCGTTTCCCACGCGCGTGACGCCATTGTTACTTACCGGTGTTCTCACTGTCGCATCATATGCTTGCTTGATTTACGCGGCACGAGCACCTCCCCTCCCCTATATATGCGCACGCAGATCGATCGGAATATTGGACACCAGCAGAGCCAAAGAACTCGAAATCGATCGTCGCTGGCTGGCATGGAGGACCAGGAGGAATTCCATGAAGCGGACGTCCTATGGCCGGACCACCACTTCCATGGTGATCGCTGCCCCGGCCACCAGAAGCAGCTCCTCAAGGGCAGGGGCCATGCTGCGTGCGGCTGTGAAGTGCGACGTCCGGCCTCGTCATCCTCGGCGCCCGTGGCCATCCCCGTAGCGGCAAGGCCCTCCGAGACGGTGGCCTCGAGCTTGTCGGAGTCGTTCGTGCCGCCGCATTTGCTGGTGGCGAGGCGTCGGTGCTCCACGGAGGAGAGGGCGGTGGCCTCGTCGATGTGCGCGGGGCAGGGGCGCACGCTCAAGGGCCGCGACCTCCAGTGCGTGCGCGACGCCGTGCTCCGCATGACCGGCTTCCTCGAGACCTGACCTGTATACTGTCCTAGTGAAACAGTTTTGCGTGTCATTCGTTAATCGAATTGCATTAGGAACGAAATTGGAAATCGAAACTGAGAGCTTTCGAGTTTGTAGCATGAGCGTGTACTGCTGCGAAATTGTGAACGAAATTGACTTATCTGAGGTCTCTTGATTCTCTTCACAAGCCAAGAGCGGCAGAAAGGAAACAACTACTGGCTACCGTGTCACTGCAAATTCTTGCTACGGCGACCACAAAAGTACGAGCCCGCACGGGTAAGAGCAACTTCAGCCAAGCTCCTACTTGGACCCTACTCTATTTTTTAGAAGTTTGAGCAAAAAAACAAACTCCAGCAAGGACCCTACTTGAGCCCTCATTTTACATGCCTATCAAATTCTACCTCAAAGCCCTCATTCCCAGGGTCCTCCAATCTCCCCCCTCATCTGTGGGCCCCACAGGTTTTTTTTATTTTCCTTTTTTTTCTCTTCTTTTTCTTTTCTTCTCCCTTCTCCCTCCCCCCGATCTCGCCGTCGACGCCGGCGCCCGATCCCCCTCGCTGCCCTCGCTGCCCGCGCCCCGAGCTGCGCAGCCATGGTGGGGGCGAGCTCGGGTGGGCCGCGGAGCCGCGCCCCGTGCCGAGAAGCTGCCCCGCTTCCGCCTCCATGACCGGCGGCGAGAAGGCACCCAGCGAGCCGACGATGTTCTCCGTCAGGATCTGGCACGAGAGCAGGAACAGGTGCGGCGTCGCCGACCGCACCGCCGCGTCGTCGCCCCGCGCGAACCCGCCCAGCACGTGCGCCAACGGCAGGAACAGGCCCACCGTCGTGCCCACCACCACGTACGCTTGGAACAACCTGTGTGTCGATCGGATGCAGAGAGTATGGAACAGAGTATAATTAGAGACACGGAACAAGTAACTGATGATCAATCGACAAAAGCAAGAGAAGAAGAAGAGATTTACTTGCTGCCGCGGAAGATTTCTTGGGAGGCGGCGGGAAAGCGGGTGGCCTCGAGCTTGCCGTGGAGCGGCGGGAAGGCGAGGCGGGAGATGACGAGGAGGTACAGCGGTGGCGACCGGGAAGGCAAGGTCGATGATGGGGACCAGGCCGGAGGCGGAGAACACCATGATGAAGGCCACGAGCTGGAGCTCGATCACACGGAGCGAACCCATCACGCCGCCCAGCATCGCCGCCGCCGGCTCACGCTCCGACCTGTGGTCCGGGTCCAAACGCGGCGCCACCGCCATCGAGATCCCCGACATCTTGCGAACCTCGCCGGCGCTACCAATTAGCTACTCACGACTCTTGTCGCCAAGACGAACGCAGCACTACAAAGTTTCAGTGATCTGGATAAGGAATGCAAGAACAGAGCAACAACTCGGAGAGGATTTGGGGACAAACCGCAGGGCCTCCTGGTTATCTACTTTGCGGTGACCGTGGAAGACGAGATGGTGTTTGGCTTCTTGGGGCTGGGTGGCGGGCGTCGCGGCCGTCGCAGGCGGCGTCGCTGAGGCGGCGTCGCAGGAGAGGGAGCGTCGCGGGCGGCGGCGTAGGAGAGGCGGCGCGGCGGAAGAGGCGGCGTTGCGGGAGCGGCGGCGCGGCGGGCGGCGCGGCGGAAGAGGCGGCGGCGCGGCGGGCGGCGAACGCGAGCGGCGGCGCGGACCGCGCGGTGCTGCGGACGAGACGGCTCGATCCGTTTTTTTTTAACTCTGACAAATGGGTCCCATTCGAAATAGTGTATTTAGGCCAGCACTGCTGGAGTTGAAGCAAGTTTTTGGACTCTTATTTTTGCATACCGGCTTGTAAAATGGAAATAAGGGCTTCATTTTGAAGTCTCTTGCTGGAGTTGCTTTAAGGCGATGGACAGAGAGTTCACCCTTTTTTTCCTTCTTTTTTGGCGAACGATACATGCACGTTCTTGTCATGCTTTTGGACTTCGGCCGCGGTCTGCATCCATCTCCGTCGCGCAGAGCTTGTTTGCTCTGCAACTGCGACGTTACCAAATGTTACAAACGTCGCATGTCAGATTGAATGAGCGGAAACAAAACAAGTGTTGTGTTTGTTTTTGGACTATACCTATACCTACCAGCTCCCGGCATAATTCCATTTTTGAGTAATTGTTTTACAAGAGTAATTAAGCCATTTCTGCGGGAATAATAATTTCTTTTTCAAAACAAGGTCCGACTTGTTTCAACAGGAGGAATCCATTGTTCGCGATAACAAAGGAAAAGTTTTAGGACGCTGCTATGTATAAACCTTAGTGTCCCGTCAGCTTATATATAATGTAGTAATCCTTGTGCTCCCGCCTGCGAAAATATCCTGCATAGCCCAGAAATGTTACAATATGATTATGTATTTATGCAGGGATCTTATATCAACAAGTCTATGGCGCAACAGGTCGCGCTCGCGCGATAGCACGCGACCGCTGTACGTGGCCTGGTCCGCCCCTCCACATGGTCCCGGTCTCGAAAACATCTAACCCGACCATGCCCCGGCACAATTACGCTTTCAATGTAACCTTTCCCTTTCTCGCAAACTGCTTCACTTCCTCTTTCTTTGTCCGAATTTTTCGCCGGGCTTGTGAGAGGCGATGAGGGGCGACGGCGAGGGAGAGGCGATGAGGCGCGACGGCGACGGCGATTCCGGCGACAACGTCCGCAGCGAAGCTCACACAGTCCCTCCCGCGCCGAGTGCTCCGCGGCGCGTGCTCCATGGGCGAGGGAACTCAGCGACTCGAGGGTCGACGAGAGCGTCCCTACCAAATCTTTACGACGCCCTCTCATGATTCATCGGCTGCAAGTTGAAGTTGATTTGGTTAAGATTTACTACGCAAAATTGAAATTGATTTTGCTAGGGTTTGGCTAGGGTAATGATTTTTCAGATGTGGTGTGGTTAGGGTTAGGTTTGGGTTAGGCTTAGGCGTTCTACTAGATTTTCAGGCTCTGTTCTTCCTGTATTGATAGTTGAATTGATGTGCTTAGTAATCTCCAAAGCAATTGAAACATAATTTCGGCAATTGAATGTCGCTACCAGGTTAGTTTTTTCTTTAGTTGGTACTGCATTCACAGCTCACAATTTCCCCTTTTTGTTCAGAGCAGAAATGGTGAAACTAGGAAGGCCGATCCACCATCTGCTGGTGACGATGTCCAGTTCTCCTTATCGTCCGGTAACAAGCTCGATGTATGTCTCCGAGCAAGTTGCTCCTAAACATGGTCCACAAATAAGGAAAAAGAACTATAAAGATGAAGGGTAATGGCTAACCCCTATGAGCAAAAGGCGGAAGATGGTGACCAAGACCCCTGCTCATCTAAAAAACAAGTTGCAGCAGCTTCAGGCTGTTGAACAAGGGTCATGTCGCATGCAGAAGAGGAAGAGAAACACTTCTATTGAGAGGAGCAAGAGGAACAAATCTGCTGAGAGAATACAGAAAAAAGAGAAATATGCAGAGAAAAAGAAGATGAAAGATAAATCTGCAGAGAAGAAGAAGAAGAAGAAAAATCTGCTGCTAGGAAAAAAGGCAGTTATTTGCTGAGAAAAGCCCTATGGAGGAGGAAACCGAGGCAAACAAAATAGACGCAGCAGTTCAATCACCAAACAAACCCAAGAAGGTACTGTTATTCAATCCAGTCTTTTTCCCCCCTTATTTTGTGATAGTAATATATATGCATTAGCTTTGGGCAAAATAGGTAAAAGAGTGACGTGCAGAAATAAAGGGCTACCCTACTCTGGGGACAGTGTTATCCCAAAAGTAGGGTAGTCCTTTATTTATAACTCTCTAATAATTTACCATGTATAACTCTCTTTCACGTTTGTCAAACGTGAAAGAGAGTTATACATGGTAAATTATCAGCTAACTTCAAATATTAGTAAGAATCTACCTCACAAGAAAAAGGAAAGTTAATAGGAACGCACCTCAGAAGAGAAAGGGGGGAAATCAAGATGAAGAGAAAAAATAAATAAATAAAGACTTCGTTTTCACTCACATTTCACACGCCATTACTTGGATAATAGTGAAGCTCACTCATATGCAGAGATAATTCACGAGTCACGTACACTTGTGTCATTTTTCTCTCTCTCACATGGTCCACAAGAACAACCACCATAAAAACCACAACTTCCAGGCTAGCCCGCGTCGCTCCCTCGGGGTGGCTTGGGCGAACCCTAGCGCCGCCGCCGCCGCGACCCTCCTCTCCCGTCGTCCTCCCACGCCGCCGCCAGAGCGGGCCGCCGGAAGTCCGTGCGGCCACAAGGATGGCGGCGGCGGGGTTCCTTGGTCTCCAGCTTCGTCCCAATCCCTGTCGCCTTCCTCCCCTCCCCATCGGTCTTGGTCACCGGACCCGCTTGGTGCTTGCCAGATCCGCGCGCTGGAGGTCCTTGGAGGCCAGATCTGCGCGTCGTCTTCCTCAACTGGTCATCGTCGTCTTCCTCAATTGGTCGCCGCCTCCCCCCCCCCCCCCCCCCCCCCCCCCCCGCCGCCAACTGGGCTCCCCCCGCGGGTCATCCCGATCGCCGCCGCCATCACTGACACGTCTCGCTTCCCTCCCTGCGGGCCCGCCCCTCGGCCTCCACAGGTCGGCCTCTCCACCCAGTCGTTGCCCAGAGCCTGTCCCTTCAACTCGAGCTGTTGGTCCAGTTTTCGTCCCCCCCCCCCCCCCCCCCGCCTGCCGTGCGCTGTCTGCGCCTTGCCGTCTCATTTCCCGGTGCACGTTGGTCGACGCGAGCTGGATCTGGAGGCCTTGTCCTCGATCCGGAGATGTCGCGCCCAGATCTGGCATCGAAAAGGCTGGGAATCCCATGTGCGGCGGTGGTTGTCGTGAGATTGGTCTGTGTATCCTGCTCTCTGGTCGTCTCCCGGTCGTCTAGTCCCACCTTGGCATGGCTACGACCGAGCAGGAAGCTCTCACCTTGGATTTGCCTCCGTACCACCCATCCATCCCCTCTCCCGGATCCACGCATGCATGTTGACTTGTCGGGAGAGGCACGGATCTCTGGGGATATGTGTGGAATTGGGTGAAAGCCTGCTAACATTTTGTTGTTGCCGGCAACGACAACACTCTAGGGTGTCGTTCTCCTCGTTGGAGGCATTGACGAGGTTCCCCGTGTCTCCTAGCCACAAGGTTCTCTCGGTGAAAACCAAGGTCTAGTTTTTAGATCGCGCAATGGCGGCATCTTGATGTCGTCCCCTTCGTGGAGGCATTGCGTTGGAGTTCCTTGTCGGTCCATGTTGGTATTGGTGGTGTGTTTTTGTGCTGTCATCTGTTGGTGGTTGTGGGGCCATGGTGGGGTGGTGGGGCTGTGCTTCAAGGCAAGGCTCGATGGTGTCATGTGGTCGGTCACCCGGGGAAGTAAAGGTCACTTGGTGGTTGAACGTCCCCACAATGGTAATCTCTTGCGCCATCTGGTTGGTACGGTAAGGTTGCTAACATCTTCCGTGGTCGTGAGGTCGCTAGCCTCTTCTGTGGTCGCAAGGTCGCTAACTTTTCCATGTTTGTTGACGTGTTGGCCTCCGGGGCATCCTCATTTCCTCATCGTTGGTCGCGTGGAGGTGACCAATCGGTCGCTCTCACCCAAGAAACTGGCTAATCTTGTAGATCTATGGGCTCTCTTGAGGTTTGTGAAGCTACGGTGGAGTGCCCCGTCAAGGCGCGCAGAAGAGGTGTAGGTCGTGTAGTCGTCTGAGGTCTCGAGCTAGCGGCTTTTGCCGTTACCTTCTTGTTCCCTTTCGTTGTTTCGTTTTCTTCTTTTGAGCCTTCGGGTCTCTTGTAATGGTTTGTGTAACTTCTCTTCTTCTTAATGAAATACATGCTCCGTACATTCTCAGGGAAAAAAAACATGGTCCACAGCACATGATTCACTAGAGCATAGAGTCCCTCCCTCCTGCTCTCTCTCTCTCTCTCTCTCTCTCTCTCTCTCTCTCTCTCTCAGTGTGTGCGCACGCGTGCGCGTGTACGTGTGTGATTTAGATCCAGAACACATGAGCGTAGAGGCTTGGTCGTCGTCTAATTTACATGAATTTATTTATGTATTTTTTTTGGTATCCTCAAAAGTTTGAGTGATTTCCATTTAGTTGCTAATTTAGTTGATTTTCTATATCAGAAAATGAAGTCAATGAAGGAAAGAAATCAAAGACCACCGGAAGCTCATGGGATGAAAAATAAAAGGGAGATATGCAGGGGTACTATATTTAACAAAGGTATGTTAAATCTCGAAGCATATTTTAAATTGTGAACTTAAGAAGCATGCCAATTTATTGTTCAAAATTGTTAGATTTAAAATTTAAAGATGAAATTGAGCTTCGTGCGAAAGTTCAGGGTCAAAAATCAACTATTTCGCCAATAAATGTCATGTATGGTTCCCTTTTTTTTTTATAGCAAAAGTCATGTTTTTTTTAGAGACATAGCAAAAGTCATGTATGTTTTTTTTTAAGTACAAAGTACAACTCAGACGCCCACAACGCACGCATACTCACTCCTATGAACACACGTACGCAAACTCTACCTCTATGAGCATCTTCGAAGACTGTGCCGGCACATCTTAGATATTGACGAAGTCACCACTGGCGTCTCGCTGTCGACGGGAGCATCGCTTACCACTGAAAGCACAATGCTGTTAAATCATAGAAAATTCGCTCCTATGAAGAGTCGAACCCGGGACCTGAGGTGCTACTGAGACTCTTGTAGCCGTTAGGTTAGATGCCCTTTCGCAAAAAAGTCATGTATGTGGCTTCATAGTATATCATCATGGGGCCTGAGTACTTGTCGGGCTAGCGGCCTGCGCAAAATGGCGCTTCGGTCGAATGGGCCGCATGATCGCAGGTTTTGCGGTTCAGCGGGAACTTGAGGCCCACCCATCGGCCTAGCAAGCGTCGTGCCCGTCTTGCTCGTCTAGGCCGAGCGGGCGTCGCAGTGTCGCACGCCTTTTTATTCCGCCCGCCGCATCGCCCACGCACGCCGTCAGACGAGAGCCGCCGGCGGGAACCTGCTTCGCCGGCTCGCGGTGAGTACTCTACACTCTCTCCCCGAATCTGCAATCAGCTCGCCAGCATCTACGCGGGCAGGTCCGTCTCTCGCTCCCCAAGACAGCCAAATCCTGTCCCGCGTGGCTGTGGTCTTGGACTTTAGTCCCGCTGGGATTTTCTAGGCGGGCTGTTCTCCGGGAGTAACGCGGGGGTCGTGGCGTGAGTTGATGGGATTTCTACCTATTTTGAAGTTTTAGCTGTGTTTGTGCACGAACTAGTGAGGATTTCTGATGGTGGTATGGTTCGGTTTTGTAGCGTTGGGGGGTAAAATTCAGAGCTGTGTTTCTAGGGTTCCGATGTTTTGTTTGGTGTAGAAACCTGGAAAGGCGGTGGATTTTTCGGCGAGCTTGTTGGTTTGGTTGGTCGTCAAACACAAGTCACTCAAACAGCTCATCCGATTGCAATTCTCAGTTTTGGCCTGAATTCCTTAGCGTAGGGGGGGAAACGTGAGAATCCAGCTTGAATTATGAACTTAGGGGTTCTCATGGTTAGATTTATATTGTGGACGAAGATTACTGTCAGTAGGATATGTGGGATGTGTATTGAAGTGGTAGCTAAACAATGCCGGGTAATTAGGGGCCAGTTTATTAGTTGTGATAATGCTTGACATTAACGAGTGACCTATCCTAGCAGTATATAGAACTTTATGGAAACCTTAGTGAACTACTGCGAGAGGGGTCTGTGGAAAACATCAAGTTGCTAATAGGCATCAGGCCTGGTAATTCGGTACGCATAGGAAATTTCATCAGCATGTGCAATGGATATGCTGTTTAGTCTCTGATTTATTTTTGCCCTTCGCCCACAAAGGAAATGGGGGAAAAAACTGTTCATCCATAGGCCTGATTGTTTTTTAAAAATTAAGGACAAGTCGAACCTAGTTCAATCCAGTCATTATTAGGCTATATACCTTGACTTGAGTCCGTGCAATTTTCATTCATGGTTCTACTCTATTTCCTTGCTTTAGGTTGCCAGGAGCTGGTGAATCCGGCTCAGTTTTCCAGGGCTTCCCATTTCTGGGCTTTCTTTGTCTACTATAAATTGACAATTTTTCGGTACCATACTATGGACAAAAATACAGACCCTTGTCCTATTGAAGGCAATGATGAGATTGGAAATAATATGAGCTCTAGTCAGAATCCTGGGACACTTGAGCAACAAGTTTCGCCCTCTACACCTCAAATGGTCCAAAATACCAATGGAGTGAGGAAAAATTATAAAAGGGCAGCCAACAGGGGTAAAAAGGACTCCCAAGTACAGACAGGTAGAAAATATACTTTGAGGCCATCGGGAAGTGATACCAGGGTGCTTCGTTCCAAGTCCAACTCAAGGACGGTGCCTGCTGAACCTGTACAGCCTCCAGAACAACCACCTGCCAAAAGAAGAAAGAGGGGTAGACCGTCCAAGGGAAGTCCGAGAAAAAGGGGTAGGCCCTCAAATGGAGGTCCATCTGATGAGTTTTCACAAATTCGTAAACGGGTTAGATACATTTTGAATCGAATGAACTATGAACAGAGCCTGCTTGAAGCTTATGCCAATGACGGTTGGAAAAGTCAAAGGTTTGCACCTCTTTTTTGCCGATTTCAATTTGATTTGTTGACATCTCCGAAATTGAGCTCTTTCTCTCTTGTAATGTTACCAGCTAATGTAAAGTTAGCACATGTATATATAGCTAATAACTAGATTTGCAACTAGATGCAACATTGCTACACGGGCTCTGTAATTATGAGTTTTTTTACAGCACTGCTTATTATGTGCTAAACAAAATTCTAAAGTTAACATTCATCCTTTTCTGTGTATCCAAGTGTTCTTTTGTCTTTTTTAAAGAATCAGGGTTTGTGCTCAACAACTGTCTAGAAATCAGGGTTTCACACGTGTTCCATTAGCAAAATTATTATGGGTTTCTCTTTCTGATATCATCCTGCACTCCTGCTTCAGAAGTTTCACTTATTTTGATTCCTAATAATATTTCTTCATTCACTCTTGTGAAACACAATGAACATTTTTTGTGGTTCAATCAAATTAGTGTAATTTATTTGATTCAGTGTTTTATCAGATTGAGTTGTAATAATTTTTACCTTTAGCTTTGCATTGCCACAAAGTGTCTTGGGGTGTTTGCTAATGCAGTAATTTTTCTTTAGCTATTGGATTTACTGCTGTTTCAGTTGCAATATAAAGTATTTGTATTCTATCACTTGTGCAGTTTGGAAAAGATAAGACCTGAGAAGGAACTTGAACGAGCCAAAGGAGAAATATTGAGGTGCAAGTTGCGGATTCGAGAAGTCTTCCAGAATCTTGATTCTCTCCTCTCTAAGGGAAAGATTGATGAATCTTTATTTGATTCTGACGGAGAGATAGCCTGTGAAGATGTATGACGGCATTTTATTCCTGGTCCATCAATGCGTGTCTAGTAGCTGTGTTCTGTCATGCTCATCATTTAATTAGAGACAATGTTCCCATATTGCAGATCTTTTGTGCCACTTGCGGTTCGAAGGATGTTACGTTGAACAACGATATCATTCTCTGTGATGGAGTTTGCGACAGAGGGTTCCACCAGAACTGTTTGACTCCTCCTTTGCTTACTGAAGATAGTAATATCCAGTTTCCCTCTATTTCCGTGGTTATAATAAACCTTGTTTAGCATTCATTCATGAACAACATTCCTTTGTAGTCCCTGACGGAGATGAAGGATGGCTCTGCCCTGCATGTGATTGTAAGATAGATTGTATAGATGTAATAAATGAACTCCAGGGAAGCGATCTCTCCGTTGACGACTCCTGGGAGGTAACTGTTTACTATCTTCAACACGAGTGAATCTGAATGATACTCGACCTTAGTACATCATTTACTTTTGCAGAAAGTTTTTCCAGAGGCAGCTGCTTTGGCTAATGGCTCTAAGCAAGATGAGACATTTGATCTTCCGTCAGATGATTCAGAAGATGATGACTTTGACCCTGATATGGCCGAAGAGCAAGTGGCTAGTAAGGAAGAAGGATCATCTGAAGAGGATGAGGATGAAGGATCAGATTCTGATGACTCAAACTTTCTTACATCTTCTGATTCAGAGCCTTTGATGGACAAGAAGAAGGCAGATGACCTGGGATTACCTTCTGAGGACTCAGAGGATGATGACTATGATCCAGCAGGTCCTGATTCTGATAAAGACATCCAGAAGGAGAAATCAAGTTCAGATGAGTCAGACTTCACATCTGACTCTGATGAATTCTGTGTGGAGATTGCAAAATCTGGTGATCATGATGAAGTTTCAAAACCTTCATTTCCGGATGATGAGGCTGGAGATACTACCTGTGACATGGAAAAAAGCACTGCTCAGGCTAACACAGCAAATTCTAGTGTCAACTCTATGGAGGCTGAAATGGACCAGAATTTGGTTTTACCAGGTTCAGGGAGACGGAAAGTTGAACGGTTGGACTACAAAAAACTGTATGATGTATGACCTCAAACCTTCACCCATGCGTATTTAGCAGAAACTTTTATGATGTGTTTAGCCTTCTGTCTTTTTTCTTTTGATATCTACCATAATGTCGTACGTGTGAAAGTTTCAGTTTTATGCAGAAAACCTGCGAAATGAAAACTTTCACATGTGGGTACTTCGTAGTAGTTATGGAGACAAACACAATCACTGGAATATGATCTTAAGATTTTTCATGCGTAAGCGTAATCTAGAAATTGGTTATATATACTGCCATACAGCTATAGGTTGTTCCTGCTGTAGCTGTTGTACTGATGCTAAACTGCTTCATTCAATTTTTTATGTTAATTAGTGAAATGAAGTTCAGTAGCTTTTACAGTAACCCAAATGTCTGGGAGTGTTGCATGAAACTACAAATTGTTTGCTATGGGCCACAGTTATGTGGGCACGATTGCATTTGAGGGTACACATGCTTTTATCTTTATGTTTTGGCCTTGACATGTTTCCTATTCTTGCTTAAAACTAAAGGAGACTTATGATAAAGAGTCATCTGATTCAAGTGACGATGAAGAATGGTCTGGAAATAGCACACCGGAAAAGGGCAATGAAGAGCCGGGTGAAGCCGAAGCAAATCCCTCTGCAGTGAAAAGCTCTAGAAGAACAAGAGTTGTGCCCAAGAATGATGAACTGACTCCTCAGAGAGTGCATCCTGATTCTCTTCATGGTTCAGCTGATCAGAAATCTGGTGGAGATCTTACCTCTAACGGTAGCAATAGTACAACTAGGAAAGGACAGTTTGGTCCAATAATTAATCAGGTACAGTAAAACATAAGCCAATTCATGTATCAGTAGTTGTGCCAAAATCAGTTTCATAAAATTAACTGGTTTATATATTCATTGATGAAATTGCTAGCACACAATTTTTCTTGCAGAGGCTACATGAGCATTTTAAGACAGAACCATACCCTAGCCGTGCTGTTAAAGAAAGGCTGGCAGAAGAACTAGGGCTAACATTCCGTCAGGTTTATACCCCTTTTGCCATGATTTGCTAATTACATTCTTGCAATTGTTAATTTTGTGTCTAATCCTCTTGTGGCTTCTGTTGACACTGACAGGTCAGCAAATGGTTTGAAAGTAAGCGTCATTTCGCAAAGGTAGCTTCTGCCAGTAAAAGCCTCAATCAAGGTAATCATAGTGCTGAGAAAACTAATAGCCCAGCGGTAGCCAACATGCAAGTTAAAGACCCTGAGAACGCAGTGATGGAGAAACCTGATGTATGCAGAATTGAAACAGAGAATGACGGTGTAACATCTGGTAACCTGAATGAAGGCTGCAAAAAACCGAGTGTATTGAAAAATAGAATCAAACGTGGGCGCAGATCGGCTGCTACTTCACCAGGAAGCAAACAAGGTCGTGCTAAAAATTTGAGCTCTCCAAAAGGTGGATCTGGAGATAATCATCACATGGATGCATCCATCAGTGATGCTACAAGGTCAAATGGTAATTCTACAGAGGATCAGATTCCGGAGGTTGACCTTGTAGATGAGACAAGGAAAAAGGCGATACAACGAGAGCTGAAGAAGAAGAAAATGGGTAGATGAAGTTTGTTGCTAAGGAGTAAGGACCGAAGATAGAATCCGAACAGTTCCTGAAATTTGCAAGTTGGGTGATGATTACCGTGCCACTCTACTGCTTGATACATTTGGTGCAAAACGGAATGATTGCTAGCAGACAGTTGGAAGTGAGCTTGCTCTCTCTATACAAAATTCCAGTCCAATCAACTAACAAGCTAAACATTTTTTTTCCGGGTTGTTCATAGGCCGCTGATTTATGGGGAGCTCTGGGTATTCATTATTCTTCAGATTATTTCAACTGAGTATTAATATATAATATTGCTGGAGGGATTCAATTGCAAAGCCGGAGCCTTTAAACAACATTGGTGTACTGTTCATCTTTGATGATGTTCTTGTGAGATGGGATGTACTATCGAACCTTTTGTAATGTTAACTGAGGAGTTCGTTTTGTTGTGTGTTGCATCCATGATTTTGTACTTGACTCTGATGACAAGAGTGTTGTGCTTTTCATGCAAATGCAATTTCAGTAAAACCAGTGACACTCTTTGACCTACATGCCACTTCTTTGGTTACCCTTTCTTTATCACGCTTTCCGCTTGCACCTTTATTTGCATCAGTCTTCACTTGCGGTGTAAGCTATGTTAGCTGCGACATCTCTTATACATGCTGCTACTATGCATCTTCGTTGAATCTTCTGTTGCATGAAGCTAATTGTCCAGATGTGCAGCAAATTCTGTTTGCGAATTGCAACAACACTTTTTTTTTTTTGAAGGAAAACTGGAGGGGAGGCCCCTACAGCATTTTATTAATGATTATGAAAGTAAGTATGTACAGAAAAAGAAAGCAAAAAACGACTAGCACTAATTCTAATTTTACATAAGAGTTTGGATCCATTCCTCTAGCTGTTGCTTGTGCCTGTCACTTGTCCTATGGACAACCATGGACATTTCTTTTAGAAAGAGCCTTCTGCAATTCTGTAGTGTTGGATCAACACCATTGAAAATCCAATTGTTTCTAGTGTCCCATATACTCCAGCACATTAGTGTAATAATCTCCATGAAGAAAGGCACCCCTAGTCTTCTTTTCAGCCATTGGAACAGCTGCAAAGGCCTCATGTGTGTGGGGATATTAATCCCAATTGACTGCCAACTATTCTTTGCAAAGCAACATTTAATGAACAGATGCCTAAGTGTTTCCTCCCTTTGCAAAATGCAGAGTTCGCAAGAGTAAGAATCCAGTGCCATATTTCTTCTTCTCAACATCCCCCTGGTGTTTAACCTGTCTATCAATATAAGCCAAAAGAAAACTTTATGTTTCAGTTGACATTTTGAGTGCCAAAGCCAAGCAAATGCAGGGTGCAGCGCCATGTGACCCATGAGCTGCTTATATATTCTTGAAGTAGAGTATACTCCTGTTTGGCCCATATGCTTCCATATATCTTTAACTGCATGTAACTGTAACCTGTTGATTATCCCATTGAGGTTGTTGAATTGCTCAAAAGCCTCTACCGACATAGGCAGATTGAAGAGGGATATTAGGGATTGCTGGATATTAACATCATTGAGGAGCATATTTTCTTTTTTGACAAATGAGAAGAGCTCTGGCATTTCAAATTTTAATGGCCTGCCATTCCAAGAATCATGCCACAACATGACTGTTGAGCCATCTCCAATCTGAACTGCAGCAACCCCTTTATACATATCTATTAGCTTTGTGATGTCTTTCCACCAAAAGGAGCCCTTTTTCTGCTGTCCTGGTAGTTTGCCATTGTTATAGTAACATTCCCATAATAATTTGACCCATGGTAAATCAGCTTTATTGAAGAACTTTTGTAGACTTTTCATGAGAAGAGCATCATTTTGCGTTTTCAGATCAATGACCCCAAGACCACCTTCTGATTTGGGCCTCCTCACCATTCTCCATGCAGCCAAAGGTGGTTTCTTTGCGTTAATGTCAGAACCCCTCCATAGCAAATGTTTTCTGTAGGTATCAATCATCTTAACTATTGTCACTGGATATCTGAAAGTGCACATTCCATAAGTAGGCAATGATGACATATATGAGTTAACCATCTCTAGCTTGCCTCCTTGTGTCAGAAATTGTGCACACCCCACAAGCCTCCTCTCAATCCTCATTACTATTGGAAGAAAATCTTGGACAGATGGCCTTGTTGTGCCCATTGGCAAGCCTAAGTAGGTAAATGGCATTGACCCAATTTGACAGTTTAAAGTGTTGGCTAGAATTTCCATTCTGTCAGCACTTACATTGATGGGCACCATGATAGATTTACTATAATTAACTCGAAGCCCTGTTGAGTCTGCAAATGTGTTGAGTAGAGCCTTCAGTGTCACTAACTGCATGGGGCAAGCTTGCATCACTAGCAGGGTATCATCAGCATATTGCACGATTGGAAAATCCATTCCATTATCCATCGGTACTGGCAGTTGGAAGAGTCCTTGGTTCTTTGCCTTGTTCATGATTGATTGCAACAAATCAGCAGCTAGAACAAAAAGAAGGGGCGAAAGTGGGTCACCTTGCCTAACACCTCTTCTGCAGTGAAACACTTTTCCAGGAACTCCATTTAGTAATATTGATGATGTTCCTGTTCTCATTATCATTTCCATCCAATGCAGCCATCTATCCCCAAGACCTTTCATTTTCAGGATGTCTAAGATTACTTGATGCTCAATTTTATCAAAGGCCTTTTCGAAGTCCAGCTTCAGCAAAATTATCTCCTTTTTTGACTTCTGGCAGATATTCAGATATTCAAAGGACCATGCAAGACAGTCTTGGATTGTTCTTGATTTGATAAAGCCATATTGATTCTGATGTACTAATTGCAGGATGACAGTTTGCAGTCTATTTGCTAGTAGCTTGGTGATTAATTTGATAGAAGAATTCAAGAGAGAGATTGGCCTGAAATCATTCACATGAACCGGATTCTCTTTCTTTGGTACCAGTGTAACATATGAGCCATTTATGCTCTGCAGACAAATTTCTCCTTGGTAGAAGGCATCGATTAGCTCATAGAAGTCATGTGCAATTATTGGCCAACACTTTTTCAGAAAATCTCCATTGAAGCCGTCAGGCCCTGGTGACTTGTTCGAAGGGAGATCTGCAACGACAGCATCAATCTCTTGTTGTGAGAATGATTCTTGCAGCCAATCTAATCCACCAACTTCAGTTAATAGCTCCCTCAGATCAAAGTGCATAGTGGTGTTGCCTGAGGTCCCCAATCTGTCTTTGTATGCCATCCACAATAAATTTTCCTTCTCCTGATGTGAGGTGACTAAGTTTCCTTGTTCATTTTGCAGACTAGTTATTGTATTGCGTCTATGATTTATTGACGCCCTTGCATGGAAAAATTTTGTTGGTGCATCACCAAATTTTACCCACTTGATGTCCCCTCTTTGCTTCCAATATATCTTTTGTTTGTGCAATAAAGACTGTAAGTGATTCTGTAGAAGACGCCTGAAATCCCATTCAGTGGCTATGAGGTCCCTAGATTCCTCAATAAGATCTATGAAATCAATGACAGCCTTTGTGTTTTCTATGACTTTTGCAAGATTGGAGAAAGAAGCAGCCCACAGTTTCAATGCAGTTCTCAAGTTTTTGAGTTTTGCTGTGATTTTCTTGGCCATATCAGTAGCTCTGACTGGAATTGCCCAAGCTTCCTGCACTTTTTGCATGAACTCGTCATGTTCCATCCAATAGTTTTCAAATCTGAATATTCTCGGCTTCGGTATGACTGTTTTAATTGAAAGCAAGCATGGTATATGATCAGAAGTGTCCCTAGAAAGAGCTGAGACAGTGGTGGCAGGAAATTCTGTAACCCAACAACTAGATGTGAAGAACCAATCAAGCTTTTCAAGCAAAGGATTTTCCTGCATATTGGACCATGTGTAGGCTCTTCCATTGACTGGTATATCAATCAGGCCCTGTGCACTTATTGCTTCATTGAAGAGGAACATATCAGATATACAACCTCCTGGTTTATTTCTATTTTCAGGATATCTAATAAGATTGAAGTCTCCAACTATGAGCCAGTTGCAGTCATTTGGCATATCAACTTCTTTAAACCATTCCAGAAAGGCTATCTTTCCCTCATGTGTGCATGGTGCATAGATGTTTGTAAGTATCCATTTTGTACCATTATGTTTTGATGTGAGGTCTATTGACAGGCCATAATCATTCATGAAGGAAAGTGTACCATGAAACTGTGAACTTTTCCAAACAATAATGCATCCACCAGAGGCACCAACAGAGGGCAAGTATTCAAATGCATCAAACTGTGAAGGACAGAATTTTCTAATATATGCCATATCAAAGACTTCTTTCTTTGTTTCCTGTAAACAGATTATATCACAAGAAGTTTCCATTGCTTTGCTTTTGACTGCATTACATTTATCATCAGCATTTAAACCCCTAATATTCCAGTTTAGCACTTTCCAATCCCGACCAACATTATGTATTTGTGTATCCATTAAACAACCAGTTCATAAGATTCACCTTCCCAACCATGATTAACATATTGGGGAACAAACAGCCAATTAACTGCAAAATTCTCTCAGCAGTACCAAAGACAATATATTGGGACCAGTTGGGATACTGGAGGCATAACAAATAAAGAACAACCAGGCAAGAGCCAGCGAGATTATTGGAGAGATGCATCTCACAGATAAAATGCCAAGGACCAGTATCAGCACTGGAATGATATAACTGACAGAGAGAGCCCAGAAAATCCAATTGCAATGATAGCTTAGGACTAGTAACAAAACTGTAGTTGAATAAATAGCAGAGATAAAAAATATCCACCACATTCATATAATAGACCCAAACTTTGTTCTGCCAACCACAATAGTACTCAATATTGTCCAGGCTTTTATAATAAAGACGAAATAAAGTGTCAGCATCTAGGTGCTGTCCTCCTGAGGCTGTGAGAGTGAAGCAGCCTCCACTTCTTAGACTTCTTTTGGTCTTGTTCGTCATTGGAACTCTTCTTCTTCAAAACCTTCTTGGTAGTAGCTTTAAGCTTCTTACCCTTGCCTGTTTCCTGATCTTTGTCTTCCTTATTTGTGCCTACTTTGGGTCCAATTGCTGTTGTGGGCTTTCTCTTCTTTTTCAGCACTTCTTTCTGTAGCTTCTCAGGTGATAAGTTACAGAAAGTTTCACCCAGGTTACGTATGATACTTGGGGATAATTCTGGGGGGTCTAGGGTGCATGCAAAGCACTGTTTGCCTGTGCAGGTATTCTGCTTGAACCCTTTGTTAATGTTTTTCAGCCTTTGACTCCTTCTCACTTCTGTTTGAACAATTGGCTCATCACATTCCAGTTTTTTCCTAAGTATCATTGCAGAGGCACTCATCTGCTGCTCATCATGATGTTTATGCAGTGGTGGTGTACTTATTCCACCCCCCTCTTCTGCATCATTTCCTTCAATCATAAGTTGTTCCTCAGCTGCCTTGAAACTGCATTCTATCTCTTTGTTGACTGGACATGTAGATGGGAGTTCAAAAATCATGCTGTTGTTGCTGTCAGAGTTCCTCTTGATTAAACCCCAGGCCTTCGAGGCAAGAAAGGACTTTGCCCATGAGTAGTTGCTTGGAGATAAAAGCATGGTTACAAAAAAGGCAACCCAGTCACCAGGTATTTCAATAGTAGCTGCACTACTAGTAGGTGTGAAATATTTTGCCCACAACCTGTAACAGTCAGCATTCAGCTTTTTGGGTCTGTTACAGGGAGTGTTATAAAAGGATTCAAAAACTGGATCTCCAGTGTATTCTTCCGCAAATTGCATCATGGCAACATGCAGGTCAGCCTGCTGATTCTGATTCTGCTGTTCAGGAACATGTGACACCAAAGCTTCTTGGTTAGCATTGCCAATGTTTTGCTGAAGCTGTTGATTTCCATCTACCATCACCTCATCCAACTGAATATTTGGAGGTAAGAAGTTCATGCCTTGTTGTGCTGGCTGCTGGGCCATAAGAGATAATCCCAGGACAACTTCATTGTGATCCACATTATCACCTTGGTTTACTGACTGCTCAGAGTTGCTTGAAAGGCCACCATGTAATAGGCTATCACTGATGTGGATACTTTGTTGGTCATCCTCTTGCTGTGCAGCATCCACATTATCCCCTTCAGCAGCAATGTTGATAGGATCATTAAGCTCTAAGAGAGCTTCCCCAGGTTGAGCATCCATTGGATGTGCTTGATTGCCTTCTTCCTCTGCAACCGGATTGTTCAGGTTGAAATCATTAACATGCTGGGCTTGAATCACTTCTTTTTCCACTTGCATCTCTTCCACTGCCACATTAAGGTCTATCTCATTTTGACCTGCAGGTGCTGCATTTTCCTGAGCTGCAGGTGCTGCATCTAGGTTCTGAAGCCAATCTCCCCATTGACCAGGGTCCTCTTCATCATCTTGTTGGTCATCTTCATTATTCTGCTGCTCAGGAGGCCCCAGTCCTGCCTGTCCATAGCCAAAGAATTCAAATAGCCTAGGCTGGCCCCCTTCTGCAATTTCTGGAACTGGTTCTTCATTTGCTGGAACAACTTGTAATAATATTTCATTCAAGATCTCACATTGAATTGTCCAGGAAAAGCCATGATGATGTTCTGCATCTGTAAACACTATGAATTGGGGTACATCCTGTAATTCAGTAACACGTGCCTGGACAACCAATCGTGACAAGTTTCTACGATCATCCTCCCATGATATGACTCTTCCAAAAGAACAAATAGCACTTTCAATGTATTCCTGCATCCTATAGTCCAATGGAAAACCCAGCAGTAATAACCAACATTCTCTATTGAAGTCAATAGCTTTCCAGTTTCTGCCCCTGTTGTGTGCAGTAAAAGAGAACTCAACGCCTCCATATGGATGAGGACTAGTGTTGATGAGACGATCTCTATCATGAACATGCTCAAATCGAACCAAAGCCTGCCCTAGGTGAGTTGGCTGCACATCTCTAATGTGGACTCTCATACGTTGCATCAAAAACTCATGCACTACATCATGTATCGCAGGGAAGAAGAGCTGCTGGTTTGGGATTGGGGAGATGCTTACGATCGCAAAGTCATCATGTCGAGGTGGCGGTCTCCTGGCAACAGCTCTAGTCATGATCCTCCGATTCTGCACTTCAATGGCATGGCAGCCCCTGGGCATGAAAGGAGCAGGGTCTGCGCGTCGATACATGTCTGCATCGACTTGCTCCGATGGAGATCGCACTCTAGGGTTGCAAGGCGGCGGCGATGAGGGAGCGTGATTAGTCGTGGCAAGCTGGAGAACAGTATCGATGGAAGTTGAAGGAGCGGTGCGATGAGTTTCAGGTGGCACCCGGGAAATCTTTCCTATTTCCATGATATCAGCTATAGTCTGTAATTTTGGTGGGCCGCTGGAGCTGGGCCCATCTGTTACAGGCACTGGAGTCCTGAACCAACCCGAGGTGCCCTGAGAGCAGGGTATGATTTTTGCAGCAAAGTTGTCACATGGATCAGAAGTGGGCTTGAAGCCTAATGACTTAACACACTTGGCCTCAATGTGCCCCCATATTTTGCATCTGCGACAGCGAATAGGAAAGGTGCAGAATTTTCTGGTGTGGCCCAACTGCAGACATCTCTCGCAGTAATGCTGAACTTTCAATTTGGGCTTGACCTGCTGCCACCGTTTCTGCCCGTTGCGTGACTGAGACCCAATCAATTTTGAACTACCTGTCAGCGAAGAACATGCCTTGTTCTTCTCCTCTGCGGAACCCATAATTGCCAGTTGCTTGGGATGATCATCCTGATTCTTTCCAGGAACTTCTGTACCCAATCTATCAAATGCAGACACTCTGGGAAATTGGATTCTGTCAAAGACAGAGCCTGAATTACCTCCGCTGTTGTTCTTGATCGGGATCTTATTAGCTCCTGTGAGAACTTCAGAGCTAGTAATCTCCCTTCCCTTCTTCGTGGCTTCAGCATAAGAGAACCTCTTTTTCCCTTTACGATTAACAGTTTGCCAGGAGTTGTCTTCCTCTGCTTCAAAGTCAGTAGATTCCCTGTTCCATTGTGCACCTCCACTGCCCCAAAGATTGAAGTAAACCTTGAAAGCATCGCACTGATAGAACTTGAGGCTGTAAATATGCAATCCCACTTTCTTGCTGGAAACTACAAAGCAGAAAACTCGATCTTTGATGTGTCGCACTTGAAATGCAGAATGAAATCCCCCAAGAGCCACTTGCAAAAGATGACCCACAGACTCCTCTGTTAGACGATACTTGCATCGGCCAAAAGAGGCAAGAAGAATGAATTCATCCTGGACTTTCCCAGTAGAATTGATCACCGGGAGACCAAACTTATTCCAGATTTCCGCCTGAAGATCCAGACCGGGGCGGAAATCCAAAGAGCTGAGATCCATTGAGAAGACTGGGGGGTTGGGCGGAGAAGAGATTACCTGTGCGCCTGGCGAGTTGATCACAGTGAAGAGGTCACTGCGATCATGAGAAGGATCATGAGAGGCTACGGATCATCCCTCTGGAGAAAATCCATGGAGAGAATCGCCAGATCGCCCATGGTCGCCAAAATCGCCGATCCGTGAAATCCGCGCTTTTAGGTGATTTTATTTGCCAAAAGACCCACTACCTTTAAATGTTTTTTCGCAACAACACTTTTGGAAAATTAGCTTCATGCAACAGGAATAGGATAGCAGGATGTGAAGAAGCCAACGAGGCATAACAATTTGAATATGAAGGCATTCGTATACGATTCACGCAGCTACTATGATCGGATCTTTTTTTGCCATTTTTTAGGCGATTGATGCCTTATTCAGTCAGTAACGTAACCCTTTTCCTGGTCCTCTGTTGTAACGATGCTTTTTTCTCTGGATGCCTTGTTCCTTTTCTCAGTGGATGGTGGTCAGTCCTATTCCACAAACCTCGATATCTCACGACATGGAATTCACTTGTCCCCAGTCAATTCCTCAACGAAGGTAACACCAAAATCACAATGAAGAGCCGTATTTTTTGACATCGGATTTCCTGCATCCGACCACTTGCGAAGCCCTCACGCGGACCAGCGTGTGGTCATCAATATTCAGTGCAGGTTTATTTCAAGGAGCCATGCAGTACTACCGCCTCATCAGAGGACGGACGGACGGACGGACACGATGCTCAGTTACTACAGCCGTGCATCGGATTCTTTGATGTCTGATGGGGCGAGGGAGAGAGAGAGAGAGGACAGTGAAGGAGCCACGGCTCACGAACGGCAGTTGTTGGGCGAGCGAGATCAAGGTCGCGGCAGAAGACGAGCAAGGCGCTGGATTCGTCCACAGAGCCGTAGCCGTCATGGAAGAACGAGAGGTCTGGTCCTCCACCTGCATGCTGGTCCACTACGAGCGAGCACGGGGAAGAACCAATCAATGGGAAGCAAGTCAACAAATCTGTAGCTGCGCGACATACGGGCTGCATGAGAAGAACACATCAACGAGACAAGAAAGCGAAGGACAACAGCGACTCCACGGTGCCTCTTTCTCTGCACTTTGGCTGCGAATTTCGTCGCAACACTCACCATGCTATTTCAAAAGAAAATCGCAGGTGAAGCGACAAACTGGATGGATGGAGCTGCTACTACTCATGCTGCATGCGTAGGTAGATGGCAGGAGGAGGAATTACTGGAGTGGACTGGAATGCGTAGTCAACGACGGCAGCCTGGTAGGCCATCTAACCGACACTGAACAGCCGCTGTCCAAGTGTGGAAGGGGGGGGGGGGGGAGTGGAGTCGAGTGTGGACAGCAGGAACGGTCAAGGCTCCAGAGAGCGGAGGCTCTCATCAATCCATCGCGGTCGGTCAAGGTTAGATGTGGAAAATGGTTGGATTTAGTTGTAGGATTGTTCTCTTTGGTGAGTCAAAGCAGAAAGGTTCAGGCAATGCCCCGAAAATGCTAGGCTATTGCAGTGCCCGGCTTTTCTATCATCACCACGACCTGGATGGATTCCAACCTGTTACAACTTGTGTAAACTTTTACTAGTAGTAGTATTGCACACGCGTGGATGCAGGAACCAATTAAGTCTAGTCCATCCGGCAGTTAGGTGTGATTCGAAATAGCAGCACGGATCGAGCGGCGAATGAGACGAGATGAAGCTACTCTATCAGAATCAGACGAGATGAAGCTACTCTATTAGATAGCGGGAACCGTCACCTCAACAACCCAAACCCAAAAGCCACGCCGGTGATGGAATCGGGTAGTACCACGCATCGCGACCGCGAAGACCGGACCAGACCAGATTGAGTGTGGTTCCAGCGATCTGGCACCGTCGCGCGGCAGGGGCCGCCGCGTCGTCGGCGGTAGGCCAAATTCGAGCGATTAGACTGAAACCGCACCGCAAGTCCGCACTCCCGGGGTAGTGGGTGGGCTACAGTACAGATACGCGGTGCTGTTTGACCCTGGGATTCGTTTCGTTCGTTGTTGGATGGATCTCCTCTCCGGGCACACCACACCACAGGAATGAATGATTAGCCCCGGGAAAGCGATCGATAGAAGGCGGCGGGGCCCCGGTGGGATTCGGCGATCTCCACACGGGTTCGGTTCGTGCATGCCCACCGGCAAAGCCGCGCTGTGCTCTGGATGGTGCCTCCTGATGTGGCCGCACGAAACCGCGCGCCCGCCACGCCAAGGAAGGCGAGCACAGTAGTGCCTTCTCTTCTCCCTCCCCTCCCGTGCCGCGCCTGCTCGTGTCCTTGAGTGAACTCACTTCACACACACACACACACACACACTTCGCCGTGCGTTCCCTGGAATTTCTCGTGCGCCTGCTAGTACAGTACTACAAAGAAAAATTGACCAGCACGATCAAGTGGCGTTAACCAACGCATTGACCGAGCGACTGACTCACCGAACGGCCAGCCGAGATGGAGTGAGTCCACACGAACCAACACTCATCGCGTCCCGACCCGACCGGACACACGCCATGAACCATTTCCTTTTCTTTCTTTTTCTTTATCCGGTCGTGGCCAGCAACATCATTTTCGTTGCCCCCTTTTCTCTCGTCCACCTTTCGGGCCGCACGCAATGCAATTGGTGTGTGCCGTGGACCGGAAGAGCCGGTGCTCAAGCAAAGCGCGGTCAGGTGCGTTGAACGGAACCGGCCGTTCCGCATGGCTTCTTCGTTCCTGGCCACTGGATGCCCGCTTTCTGTTTCATCTTTCCATCCTCTTCTGCATCTAGAAAAAACTCGGACCTGGCAAGCGCTCCGTCCATTCCATTCCCTTCTCTCTTTTTTTTTTACTGCTCCCTTTTGTGCCGGTCATCGTGGTTGCTTTGCTTCAAGATTTGTTCAGTGTTTTTTGTTCTTCCTTGGGTTAAACTACTACTACCACTTTCATGTTGATTTCGAATTGCATGAATAGTGCAATGCGACCGCGCTTGCAGCAATGCTGTGTGTCAAGTGCCACTGCTGCTTCAATTTATGCTCTCTGGTTATTGTACGGGGCTGTCCTCGCCAGCGCACTAATACGGGATTTAATCTGAGAGTTAATTTGGGACGGATGTCCTGGGAAGGCAATCAATACCAACGTTACCACACACGCAACTGGATTTCCAGTGACTTTCATGCGCATTGAGTCTCACTCCGCATTGCTCTGATTTACTGCCGTTGTCTTCTGCCGATCAAACTGGGAATTCTACCGTGCGCACGACTCGTAGGCTGTCCCGGAGACAAGCTCAGCATTGCCGATTGAGTTCTAGAACCCGGCTATGGTTCATGCATGCACCTGTGCGTATCAACCGAACAAGATTTCTCGTATTAAAAACTGAAAGTGTAATTTGCCTTTGCGTCGCGGCAGGTGCAGTGGTACACGTGAAAGAGAAGGCGCAACTCAAGTTTTTTACCACCAACACAAAAGGGCATTGGCTTCATTTAGAAAAAAGAAAGGCATTGACCGAACACAGACCAGCGGCCGGCACAGACGAGACGCCTGCCTGCCTGCCTGCCTTTCTTTGATTGACAAAAGTAAAGAAAATTCCCGTGACGACGCCGAGCAAAAGCACGAGCGCACCGCCGCCGCCGTCGCCGTCGCGCGGCGGCTTTCTTCTTCTCACCGCTGCTGCCACTTTCTACTAACGTTCACGCACCTACTAGTAGGAGTACAACCTACGACGGCGAGTACTGCCGGATTTACTGCGGCGAGTACGGCGCCGCAGGACGACTACAAATTTTACCTAGGCACCTACTCTACGTAACCATTCCATTCCGAACGGCGTTGGGAGAGATGAATGACGACGCGGCGCAGAGAGGCAGCAGAGGCCAAGGGGGCCAAGTACGACGACGCGACAGAGGTGGAGGAAGCATCTGCGGCCCACCGATTGGACAGCCTCTGCACGGGGTCAAGGCTAGGTTGTCCAAGTCAAAGCCTGCCGCATTTTCTTTTATTTTCTTTTCTTCACCAAAGCATCTTTGGATTGGACTCTTTCTTCTTCCAGCCCTGTGACCAGGTTAACTTTCCGCGAATGAACGCCCAAAAAATGATTATTGCCTAAAAGATTTAACCGAAAATCTGCAAGAAAAACCTGAACGGGACAAGAAGAGGCTGTACAGTAGGATATGGCCCTATAAACAAGAAACTGCATCCTAGAAAAAGAAACTGCAAACCACACTCCGCACGCACCAAGAGAAAAGAAAAACCAGAGGAAACTGCACATAGAATAGTCCAGTCGCTCAACTAGGAACCGAAAACCAGCAAGAAAATCTGTGAGACAAAGGACACTAGCTTCCTAGAGAGAGAAAACAGAAAGCATCCACCGAGGCCCACGCCAACTCTACATCACCGCTCGCTAACCTCTCTCTCTCCTCGCTCCCCTTCTTATTCTTCCACTCCCTCCTCCCACTGACCCTCACCTCCTCCTCCGTCAAACCAACGCCTCCCCAACAGCTCGAGACTAGAGACCTCGCAATGGAAGTTGCTGCGGCGAAGCAACTCCTCCCCAACATGCCGCGGGACCCCAACTCCCCGTCCTCCTCCACCTCGTCGTCCTCGCCGTCCTCCGCGGCGTCCCCCACCCGGCACCAGCAGCACCACCACCCGCCGCCGCCGTCGCCGAGGCCCGTGCCGCGCGTCATCGACACCACGCCGTTCCCCACCACCTTCGTCCAGGCCGACACGGCTTCCTTCAAGCAGGTCGTCCAGATGCTCACCGGCTCCGACACGCCGTCCTCGCCGTCGTCCCAGAAGCCCGCCAAGAACCACCACCACCACGGTCACCACGGCGGAAGCAACCTCTCCGGCGGCGGCGGCGCGCAATCGGGCGTGCCGTGCAGGCCAAAGAAACCGGCTTTCAAGCTGTACGAGCGCCGGAGCGGGATGAAGAACCTCAAGATGATCGCGCCGCTGGCCATGGCTGCCGCCGCGGCCGCGGGCCCGTCGCCGAGGAAGACGCCGGAGATTCTGTCGCCCAGCGTGCTCGACTTCCCGTCCCTCGCGCTCGGGAGCCCCGTCACGCCACTCGTCGCCGACCCCTTCAACCGGTCGTCGCCGGCGTCCGCGTCCCCCGGCGAGGAGGAGGCCGCCGAGCGCGCGGCCATCGCGCGGAAGGGCTTCTTCCTGCACCCGTCACCGAGGAGCGCCGAGCCGCCAAGGCTGCTGCCGCTGTTCCCCGTCACGTCCCCCAGGATGGCATCCTCACCCGCCGCCACCGCAGCGGCGCCGGCGCTCCAGTGATCGCGCCGCCGCCGCCGCCGGCCGGAGTACTGTTAGTCTGTTACTACCGTGAGATACTTTTGTTGTTTTAACTCTGTTCTTGATGCGTGATGTAATTTTTGCTCATGTCCGAGCGATCGAGAGGAAACTGAAAGAAAAAAATCGCTCTTGAGCTTCCCTGTTCTGGTGCTGTTTACTGATCCTGCCTAATTTACTCTCTCTGTCATTGACCAAGGAAGGACTGTTCGTATCATTCCGTTACTACTACTTTGCAAAAAAAAATCTCTCTTTCTTTGAGGAAACAAACCGCATCACTCATGCCGCTTCACTTGTTAAGGTATACTAGGGATCAAGGCCAATTCTGGCTGAGATCCCATCGAATTATTTGCAGTTTTTAGACATCTCCCTGATCTAGCAACTGTAATTTTCAGAGTCACAAAGATCAAAATGCTGAACAAAGCTGGGGAAAATATCAGGGTAGATGAACTGCGAAGCTTGAATCTGACCAGCTCTTTTCTGAAACTGTATATTCAATGCCAGTCAACAAAGCATTAATCCGCGCAATGAAAATCACATTTCCGCGTAGCACCACCAGACAACAGTGGTTGGACGGCTCGGTTGACCATCTCGCCGCCTTGGGAGGTGTGTGTGGTGTGGTGCGCCGGCGGCTCGCGGCCGATGGCCGGCACTCCAACCATCTGGCACACTTTAGTGGAACAGTCTTTCGGCGGTGTGTGGCGCTGTGGACTATGGCCACAGTCCCTGAATTCCTTTATTTTCATTTTCGAAATAGAGCTCTGAATTCTGATGCACCAGTATCTGCACAATAATGCAGAGGAAAGTGAAATAGGGAAAGAGAAAAAAACATGGAGTGAGATGGGGACTATTCCTCAAAGACTAAGGGCTCGCGGGGCCCACATGGTCGACCGTTTGGACCAGCTGTCCGGAGTAGAATGGACGCCACGGAGAGTGGCAGGAAGACGTCCATCCAGACCACACTCGCTCACACCTCGTTTTCGCCCTTCTCCTTCCTCCCGTCGCTTTCCTGCGGCCCGTGACCGCGAGCTCCGCCATCGTGATGAGCACCAACCGGTTGCATCGCGTTCGTCAAAACTGACGCAACTTACGGCCAGTAGCAGTTGGCAGACGGCCTCATTTCCTCTCCTATTTCGTCTCGCCTCATATTCTTCGCGTGAGATGACAGTGCGTAGGATAAAGGCCACATCGTTTTCAGGATGAAGGGACTGGAAACCTTGCCTTTCGCGTTCGATCGTGTAGGTCAGTCAACATGGTAAACTGGAAGCCGCGGAAGTTTCTTCAATGGATCTTCTGAAGATGCTCGAACTGCTACTGTTGATTCACGTCAACAAAAAGCTACTCCTGTTGACTTGCGTGCGCTCTAATCGCGTGACGGCTGTGGAGTATAATGTGAAGGATTAGGTATATACACATGTGCTAGCTTCAAATTAAGACGAAGAAATGAGGATACCTAAATTACAGGCGAAGAGGAATCAAACGCCCCCACACGTTTATTGGATTATTAGTAACCTCCTGAAAAGACTGTTCCTTTCGTAAGCTGACCATTCAGGAAGCAGCCACTAAGCTGATTGTAAAGGCTAAGCAAGACGTCTTGACATCAACTCAATCGCAGCCGCGTTGATTTCGTAGAACTGAAGAGAGTTGTATTTGCATCCATCCATATATTTGACTTTGTATGCAATGGCATTTCATTGGAGTGGATTTATAAGGAAATGGTTCGATCGCAGCAGCTGGCTGGCTTTTTCATAGACAGTGGTTTTGGAAGACGGTAATAGTCTCTATCTCGGTCAAAATGTGAAGTGAATGATCCAAGGAGCGTGCCTTGTGCTCGCTTAACCGAAATTCTCGTCCTTCTTGTAGTGAACCCAAAGGTCAGCAAAGGCTGCACGCACGCCATCGACCAACGTCAGGAACAAAGATAAGGCCGGAAGGAATCCTTACAATTATCATCTGATCGTGACATATACAATGGGGGGACTTGGATACTGGCTGCCAATGGAAATGCCAAGGCAATAAAACTTGAAGGCTGCTTTGATGCCTTTGACTTTGGAGGAGTTTTACGGTGCCCTATACTAGTGATATAATACCACTAGTATCTAGTGGTATTTTTGATCCGACGATTCAGATTTATTTCCTCTCTCAACTCTAATACCACTAGTATTTTTATAATACCAGGGCATTTTAGGTAAGAAAAACTAATGACAACATTGTAATTGTTAAGGGTGAAATCTTTTTCCAAATGAAAGGAAACGTCATCAAATTTATTTTTGGGTTATTTCGAATCAAGCCATTACAATTTTCACGTTTCTGAAAAATACCACTATAATTCACAAAATCGGGCAGAAAAAAATGAAATCGTTCGTGTAAAATGACAAAAGTACCCTTTTAGATACTAGTGGTATTATATCACTAGTATAGGGTACCGTAAAACTTTACGGTACCCTATACTAGTGATATAATACCACTAGTATCTAGTGGTATTTTTGATCCGACGATTCAGATTTGTTTCCTCTCTCAACTCTAATACCACTAGTATTTTTATAATACCAGGGCATTTTAGGTAAGAAAAACTAATGGCAACATTGTAATTGTTAAGGGTGAAATCTTTTTCCAAATGAAAGGAAACGTCATCAAATTTATTTTTGGGTTATTTCGAATCAAGCCATTACAATTTTCACGTTTCTGAAAAATACCACTATAATTCACAAAATTGGGCAGAAAAAAATAAAATTGTTCGTGTAAAATGACAAAAGTACCCTTTTAAATACTAGTGGTATTATATCACTAGTATAGGGTACCGTAAAACTTCTCTGACTTTGAGTCAGGGATCGGCAACTTGCTGGCATATATCAAAAGAACTCGTTGCGTTTCACCTGAAAAAGAGTGCATCGCCACTCGCCATTCGAGGTTGGCGAAATATCAAGGGTCAGATTACTTATTATATCGTCACAGTACAAGGTCAAAGTTAAAGCTACTGGATTATTCTACATGCGCATCGGATATGAATATGTGATCTTGATACGGTCGTACTGAAGAGTTCAGTGATGCGTCAGGTGCAATGTACTACTACGTCTGTATTGAATTGGTAAAATTCAGAGTCAACTGAGCACAGCCAGCCAAGATTGCTTCAAATTCAGACGCATGCATGTACGGTGGTTCGCGCCTGTACTGAATTGGCGTAGTATTCCAGAGTCAACTGAACACGGCGAAGGTTATATCAAACTCTGAGTTTAAATAAAGCTTCGTTCCTGTTTGGACAGGGACATGTCCGAAGAACGCATGTATATGCATTTGCATTGTTTCACCACATCATTTTCCATACGAAATATGCAGGCAATTACGATGCCAAGTGAACATAAGTATGTGAATCCTTGTTTGTTGGGATTCTTAATCTCTGGTCAAGTCTTCCTCGAGGAACACGGAGGCAATGCAAGTTTCCTACTGGACCAATATAATGGAAAGAAAACGTAAACGTTATGTGCTTTGGCTTTCAAGTTCGGGAGCGTATATTGCAAGGTCACTTTAAATTATTTTAGACCGTAAGCAGTCAATACGTTCACAACCATTCTCATCGTATCTAACTTGCAAGCGGTACGTCTCAATCAAAGAACAGCAAACAGAAGCTTACAGAAATCGGAGGTCCCACCTAGTGGTTAATCTCTCTCAGCTTCCACTCCAATGGACAAACCAGCAGCAATGCCGTTATTTAATTGCTGATTGCAAATCAGTTTGTCTTCAGTTGGAAACTACCAGCAGGTCGTCATCAGTTTATCTACAGTCTACTGACTACTGTCCAATAACATTATACTCCTTTTGTCCCCAAAAGAGTGTCACTGTTGATTTTTAAATGTTATGTTTGACTGCTTGTTTTATTCAAAAATTTTATTCAAATATTGAAACAAATATGTCATGACTATACTATATTCAATGATAAAACAAGTTATAAAAAAATAAATAATATTTACATAAATATTTTAAATAAGACGAACGGTCAAACGTGATGTCTAAAAGTAAAACATAACACTCTTTTGAAGACAGAAGAAGTAAGTCATTTTTCCGGCGATCAGAAGGCGAGGGTGCTTGCAGGAGCTAATTCGTCTAATCGGAGAGCTGCAGCTAGATCGCAGACGAGCAGAAGTGCAAGTGATAGTGTTGGTCAATCGGGACAGACGCCGGTGGCTACTGGAGCACAGCATGAGGCGAACAATGCTGAACTATCAAAGGTGCCGCAGGAGATCAGTGATGCATTGGAAACTGGAATTAAGGATATGGTGGTGGACAAGCCTTCTCTGCAACTTAATCTTCAACGACGTGACATCGGCAGCCGTGAGTATGTGTCGATGGATTCTGATTATTATCATACGGCTCCGACGTACGATTCGCTGGATCATATGAAGGGTTCACCCTCAGTTGTTAATCAGGCTATGTCTGTTAAGGGCCAAAAGAAAAAAGGAGTACAGGGAGTTATCAATACTGGGATTGCTGAGTCAATCAGAGAACTTGCGAACAATGGTATGGATATTGATCCTATTCTGGGCATGACTAAATCTGAACGTACAGAGGTGGATGGCGTGGAAAATGCAAAGAAGAAGACAAAGATTTCTATTCCAGCTGAAGCTGTTAACCTGGTGGGAGCTCATGGTGGGCCCCACCAGGCGCAATGAGTCTAATCGCCTGGAACTGCCGGGGGGTGGGGAATCCCCGGACAGTTCGTGATCTTTGCGCCCTTATCAGAGCGCATAACCCCAAGCTAGTCTTCTTATCGGAGACTTGGCAGAGTGAGGAGCAAATGAAGAATCTGAGATGGCGTCTGGGAATGAAGAACTGCTTTACGGTTCAGTCATGTCATAGAGGAGGTGGATTGGTTCTTTATTATGATGAGTCGCTGGATGTACACTTACAGACCTTGTCTGACAGACACATTGACGTGTTGGTAACCTGGGAGCCTGGGACTCCACCGTGGCGTGCAACATTCGTATATGGAGAACCTCGGGTTGAGAATCGGCACAGGATGTGGACTATACTTAGGCAGATAAAGGCAAGAGTACGCGAACCATGGGTTGTTCTTGGAGACTTTAATGAGGCTACATGGCAGTTTGAGCATTTTTCAGAAACAAAGCGCGGTGAGCGTCAAATGGAACGATTTAGGGAGGTGCTAGAGGACTGCAGCCTGGTAGACCTTGGTTTTCGGGGCCTTCCATGGACCTACGATAACAGGAAGCCGGGTAGCAGAAATGTCAAGGTGCGCCTGGACCGAGCTGTTGCTGATAACCCATGGATGTCCCTATATCCGAGCGCTGAGGTGGTTCACCTTGTATCACCACGCTCAGATCACTGTCCAGTTGTTGTACACCTACAGCCTGACCAGCAGGAACACAATATTAAGCGCATCCAGAGGTATGAAATCATGTGGGAGCGAGAACCGTCGCTAGGTGATACTATTGCCCAAGCCTGGGGAGATATCACAAATAAGGCTAATTTGGGAGATATTATGCAGTCCCTCAAACATGTTATGAGTCAGCTCAAATCATGGAGTGCTGAACATTTTGGTTCAGTTCGAAAGGAGCTAGAGGCCCTGAGAAAACAGTTGGCCGAGCTGCAGGCGCAACGTGATGAAGATAATATGGAAATGATCCGCGAAACAATGAGGAAGATGGATGAGGTGCTGTACCGTGAGGAGATGCTTTGGCTCCAGCGGTCTCGCATTATGTGGCTAAAAGAAGGGGACAGGAATACCAAGTATTTCCATAGGAAATCAGTATGGCGTGCACGCAAAAATAAGATCAAGAAGCTAAAGAGGATGGATGGTTCCTGGGCTGAGGACAAACGGGAGATGGAGTACATGGCCAAGACATATTTTTCAGAGCTCTTTATGAAGGACGAAACGGTGGATCCAGAGCAGGTTATGCACATGTTTGAGCCCCTCATCTCGGAGGCTATGAATGAGGGTCTATGTAAACAGTTTACAGAGGAAGAAATTGGGGATGCGCTGTTTCAAATAGGCCCACTAAAAGCGCCGGGGCCTGATGGGTTTCCTGCCCGGTTCTTCCAAAGAAACTGGGGTATTATGAAGCATGATGTGATTCGTGCAGTTCGGGCTTTCTTTGCTGAAGGGGTAATGCCAGCCGGAGTAAATGATACATCTATTGTTCTTATCCCTAAGAAGGACCACCCAGAGACACTGAAAGATTTTCGACCAATTAGCCTGTGCAATGTGGTCTATAAGGTAGTCTCTAAATGTTTGGTTAACAGATTGCGCCCATTGCTGCAGGATATTATATCTCCGAACCAAAGCGCCTTTGTGCCGGGACGCCTAATTACTGACAATGCTCTGATCGCATTTGAGTGTATACACTCCCTGCAGCAAAATGCTAGAGAGGACAATAATTTCTGTGCATACAAGTTGGATCTTACCAAGGCATATGATCGTGTGGATTGGGATTTTCTAAAAGCTATTTTGTTGAAGCTGGGCTTTCATAGCAAATGGGTACATTGGGTCATGAGTTGTGTGACCACTGTACGCTATTCGGTGAACTTCAATGGTGTCCTATCTGACACCTTCCAACCCTCACGTGGATTACGCCAAGGTGACCCGCTTTCACCATATCTTTTCTTATTTGTCGCTGATACTCTCTCAGCATTATTGAAGCATGAAGGGGATTCTGGTGGTATCGTGCCCATCAAAGTATCTAGACGTGCACCTCCTGTATCGCACTTGTTATTTGCCGATGACTCGCTGCTGTTCTTTAAGGCTAGTGTTGATCAAGCAATCAGGGTGAAAGAGGTACTGGATGTATTTGGTCACGCGACAGGCCAGCTGGTTAATCCGAGCAAATGCTCAATCTTGTTCGCTGATCGTTGTCCTGACCAAGTAATGGAAGGTGTGAAACATACACTGCAAGTGGAAACAGCGAGCTTTGAACCAAAATATTTGGGCCTCCCTACCCCGGAGGGGCGCATGAAGAAGGAAAGGTTCCAAACACTGAAGGAGAGGCTGGGCAAAAGGGTTGGTGCATGGTGGGAGAAGGACCTGTCATATGGGGCCAAGGAAGTTCAAATAAAGTCCATCGCACAGGCCATTCCTACCTACACAATGAGTGTGTTTCGTCTACAGGATGGCCTGTGTAATGAGTTGGAGCAAATGATCAGAAGATATTGGTGGGGATCGAAGAATGGTAAGCGGAAGACACACTGGATCGCATGGGAGAGACTGCTTAAGTCCAAGGCTGACGGAGGAATGGGGTTCAAAGACTTGAAGATGTTCAACCAGTCGCTGTTAGCTCGACAAGCTTGGAGATTGGTGGAATTTCCGGACAGTCTTTGTGCTAGGATTCTAAAAGCAAAATATTATCCCAATGGAGATATATTAGACACTGTCTTCTCGCAGAATGCTTCCCCGACATGGCATGCAATTGAGTACGGGTTGCAGTTATTGAAAAAGGGTCTGATTTGGAGAGTGGGGGATGGTAAAAAGATCAAAATCTGGCGCTATAACTGGCTGCCGAGGGCTGTTGACCTGGCTGTAACTGGAAGGAGGCGACCGTGCAGGCTAAAGTGGGTTTCTCAGCTAATGTCACAGGATGGCAAACGATGGGATGACAGGCTACTCGATAAGTATTTTCTTCCTCATGATGTTGACATGATTAGAGCTATCAAGCTCCCTGATGCTCCCAGGAATGATTTTGTGGCGTGGCATTACGAAAAGTCCGGAATTTTTACTGTGAGGAGTGCTTACAGGCTGGCAGCACAATTGCAGCTCTTGGAGCGCCATGAGCCAACATCCAGTTCTAGACCTTTGGGAGGGAGAGAGTTGTGGAAGAACGTCTGGAAGCTTGAAGTCCCACAGAAAGTGCGCATTTTTGTTTGGCGGGTAATATGCCAGGGTCTGCCTACTAAGTACAATAAATGGAGACGTCGGCTGGAAGTCACAAATACATGCCAGGTATGCGGTGTTGAACCGGAGACTGAGCACCACGCTCTCGTGGTATGCCCCCATGCGAGGACGCTGCGCGCCGCAATGCGCGAGCTGTGGCTGTTGCCGGATGAGGAGAAACTGAAGTTCGGTAGTGAGGAATGGCTGCTAGTACTGCTCGATAGCATGGACTTAGAGAAGGCGTCATACTTTGGATTGTTGCTATGGCGCACATGGCATGTCAGGAATGACATTGTCCACAATGCGAAGATCATCTCTATCGCTGCATCAGTTGGCTTCCTGAGAAATTATGCAGAGCTCCTGTTGTCAATCCGGCAACCGTCAGAAGATAGAAAAGGGAAGCAGCCGGTGCAGCCGCTGGGAGCGCCGAAAAGCAGAACAGAACATACGAAGGTAAAGTGGGTTCCTCCACCTGATGGCTGGGTGAAAGTGAATGTGGATGGGCCTTTTTCTGCTGAAACAGGCAAGGCGGGCATTGGTGTGGTGATTCGTGACAAGCAGGGCAGTGTAGTGCTAACATCGTGGCGGGTGATTTTTAATGGGCAATCTGCTGAGGAGGTTGAAGCTCTGGCTTGTCGAGAAGGGATGAATTTGGCTGCTGATTGGATACAGGAGCCGGTGATGTTGGAGTCTGACTGCGCCAATGTTATTGCAGCACTCCAGAATAAAAAAGACTCGCGCTGTTCTTTGAGCTTCATCTTAGCTGATGTTAGGGAGTCTTGTAATAGATTGCCGGAGGTTAAATTTCTGGCTGTTAGGAGAGAACAGAATGAAGTAGCACATGAGCTAGCACAATTGGCGAAATGCACTACTCACACCGCTGTGTGGCGTGCGCAGGCTCCCCAATGTGTCCAGCACATGATCACTAGGGACTGTAATTCTCTTATGTGATCAATGAATTCTCTCCTTCGCAAAAAAAAAAAAGTCACAGCTAAGATCAGAGTAGAGGGATTTCTCTTGCGAGACACAGGGAGCTTCATATTCCTGCTGCAGTCATTGGCATCTCCTGCAGACCAAATTGCAGGGAAGCTGACCACAGCTCAAGCAAGGTCCCCAGCCACCGCACCGCACAGGTCTTCTCCTACTGCAACCTGTCCGGCCGGTTGCAGCACTGAAAGTCCAATATGTCGGTTAGGCGGGCGCTTAGCTTTGGTTACGCGCCTTTAAGAAAGACATCGTGCCCTGGTTTTGGCGCTCATTAGGGATCGGGTTAGATAAACAAGGTGGGATTAATTGCTTTTGATTCTTAGTCTTTGGGGGTTTGCGACACCTGTTCATCCCGCGGCTTCAGATGAAGCTTCGTGCTTTGGATGAGCACTGGGATATGTATGAATGGCTCCAAATCTACACGTGTATTTCTCACATGATTTGCTGGGCGGAAGTGTTTCGTTTATGTTCAGACTTCATAGCCTGGATCAAGTAATCAACTGGGGAAACACTATAATTTGCAGGGTGCGTTTGGTACGGCTCCAGATTCACTGAGAATCAGAAACGTTTCAGATTCAACCCATAAATGTTTCAGAACCTGAATCAGAATCACTTCAGAAACCGTTTGGCTCGTTTTCTGGTTTCAGTTTCAACAAAGAGAAAAAAAGAATCAAAATGACTCATTTATCCTTGGTTGGACCATGTTGTTTTTGAAAACAGAGCACATAGACCATATAAGAAAAACATAGCACATCGTACTCATCCCAGATATTATTTTTTTAATCCTCAAGTCATCTCAGATTTTGAAAACAGAAGAAAGAACTTTTTGGATATATAAAAGAGTGAATTGCACAAAACTACAACTATTCGTGTTAAGGTTTCAGAAAAATACAACTTTTGGAACCTATTTCAGAGAACTACAACTATTTTGACCATGGGTTTCAGAAAACTACAATTTTTGTGTTTGGTCCCACATGTCAGCCTCACAGATGGTAGTGTTCTCAAACTGAGATTGACATATGGGGCCAGAAGCAAAAGTTGTAGTTTTCTGAAACACATGGTCAAAATAGTTGTAGTTCTCTGAAATAGGTTTCAAAAGTTGTAGTTTTCTGAAACCTTGACACAAATAGTTGTAGTTTTGTGCAATTCACTCTATATAAAAACCATCCCATGTAATCAATAAATAAAAAAGGCCCACCTACTCATCCCAGCCCACCACGTACTATGCATGTGAGCCCACTAGGCCCAGCCCACCACATACCTGTTCATCTTCTTCCTCACGATGGAACTTAAACGGTCAAACCCACACAGAAGAGAGAGAACGAACACAACGGGGGGCTGGTCGGCGGTGCCCCGGCGATGAATCCGAAGAGGAGAAGTGGGGAAAATGATGTACAGAAGTAAGGTTGGATTTGAAGGAGAGGCATGGGCGGCGCTCCCGACGATGGCGGCGGCGATAGAGGTAGAGCTGAACAGACAGGGCAAAGGGGTAATCGGAGGAACGAATCGGTAGGGAACACCTCTTCAGCCATTTCACGCTCGCAGTACAAAAACACGAAATGATTCGAGGTGTTCCGGGCTTGGAACGATTCTCATTTCCTTCGTTTGGCACCGTTTCACCCGATTCAAGGCAGAATCCGAAACGATTCTGCTAGCCAAACGCACCGAAGCTTCGTGCTTTGGATGAGCACTGGGATATGTATGAATGGCTCCAAATCTACACGTGTATTTCTCACATGATTTGCTGGGCGGAGGTGTTTCGTTTATGCTCAGACTTCATAGCCTGGATCAAGTAATCAACTGGGGGAAACACTATTCGGTCGGAAGAAATATTAAGTTGACTGAAAACTAAAGCTGTAAATGTTCAAACATTTGCGCGCACTTGCAAATGTAAGCGGGGAATTGCTGCTAGCTTGTGGCTTATGCGGCCCAACGAATATTCGACCCAACCTTATGGCCCAGTACGATGCACATTATTCGCTCCCGGCTCAGCCCACACACTGCGCCCACTCGCAGTAGCAGGCGCAGTTGCGCAGCGGAGCCGCCGCAAAATTCCCCATTCGGGAAGGCAATCCTCCCGCCCAAGCCCTAGCGCCGCCGTCGCCATGGCGCCATTCCCGCGCTGGGCGGACCTGCAGCCCGACCCCCTCTGCCGCATCGGAGACCTCCTCGACCTCAAGGACTACGCCAGCGCGCGGGGCGCCTGCACGGCGTGGCGCTGCTCGTTCGCGCCGACCTCGCCTGCGCTCCTCCTCGCCGTCGCCGGGAGCGACTGGTGGCGCCCCTACGCCGCGTCACTGCCCACGCGAAGATCCTTCGGCCTCAACGCCGTCGCCTTCGGCAGCCGCTGCGTCGGATCCAGCAACGGCTGGCTAGCGCTCACCGTCACGAAACCCGCGAGGCGCCCCGTGTTCATCCTCCTCAACCCCGTCGCCGCCGTCGAGATCGTCCTCCCGCCGCTGATCTATGAGAGTAACTGGGTCTCCAAGGTCGTCTTCACCCCCAACCCAACCAAGGAGGACTTCGCCGTCGCAGCCATCTGCGACGTTGACAGGATTGCCTACGTCACCGCTGGGGCCAGGAGGTGGGCAATCCTGGGCCCCATCGGCCTCACAGGCGACGACCAGCTTACCGACCTCATCTACACCGACAATGGTAAGGTGTACTGCCTCACCAAGTACGGGGACGTGCATCTGCTCCGCCTCCCCGAACGCCGCCGCCGGAGAAAACCGACCAACGCTGATGATGCAGGCCCCTCCGAGCCGGAGTTTTCTGTGATCCAGCGCCCTACGGCTCAGGTCCCGAGGATAGTGTTTGGCACAGACAACGCAGGCACTCAAGTTCCAGTTCCACCGGAATTTCAAGGGCTCAGCAACGTTTTTTCGGAATCTCAAGGGCTGCACAGACAATGCAGACATGACAGTTCCACCAGAATTTCAAGAGGTCCACTTCAATTTCAAGTTCCGGTGAGAGTTCCACTTCCACCTGAATCTCAAGGGCCGGACATGAACGCACCGGCGACAGTTGAGCCCTTCTTGTGTGAGGCCAACCTCCCGTTCAAGCCTGCTACTGTCTTTGCTACACCGTACGACACCGTGTCGGCGTTCACTAGTGCTAAGAATTTGGTGTTCTGCGAGGGTAGTTTGTACCAAGTCTGGAGGAATTCAAGCTGCACTGTTACCCTTCAGCTGCCGGGAGGTGGTCAGTGTCGCGTATCGGACAATGAGATCTTTGTTCTCAGGTACTATCCCCAGCGTCAGCCTTGCTGGGATGGGGTGAAGGACTTGGGGGGTTACTCTTTCTTTGTGGGAAAGAACAATGCAGTGTCAATGTACGCAGAGGGTGTGCCAGGATTGAGGGGCAATTGTGTGTATTGGATCGGTGGCCGCGGCAGGGATCAGGGCATGGTATTTGACATGGCAACCGGACGGTCTACACCATGCCAGGCTCCTCAGATTGGTGTTGCACCTGGGCATGTGCCTAGCACGGTCTGTTGGTTCTTCTTGAGTGATTTGGTGAGCAACAGCAGCAGCAATGGAGGAAGAAGAGACCTGAGCATATCTGATGTAAAATCTTCAGGAGATCAAGAATGATGTGTCGTCAGATTGTGCCGTGACATAGTGAGCACACACAACCCTTTGTGATGGAAGCGTAGTAGTTTGATCTGAAGATGAAGCATACTCTTGCAGTATGAAGTGTTGATAGACTGGTTGACTGATGTGCGTACTGGCTGATTTTTCATTTTAGTACTGGCTGATGGAACAGATTAATTTCTTTTTAGTAGCTAGTAGTACAGTTTAATTCTGCTCCCTTCTAATGCATGAAGTACTGAGGAACTGCTTGATCTAGCTGATCCTACTGTAGTATTTTTTCCCGGTAATTTTTATTTCCTAAATACAAAGTACTGTCATTCAGTCATTCAAGAAAAAAAATTGCAACGAAAACGCTCGGTCTACAGTATCCAAGGCCCAACCCACCACGGGCGTCGGCATGGTGATGATTGGTCCGTCGGCCGTGGCGGCACGCGATGCGGTGGAGCCGGTCGGCTTTGTCCCGTAGCTGTTGGATCAAGCTTCTGAGGTCACCGCCGGGCCCCGGTGCCAATGAGACCTGCCACTTGCCTCCGGGAGGCCCACGACGGCCACGTAACAACAAACGGGAGGAGCAGGCGCCCCACGCCACGCCACGCAACGCGCCCAATAAAATATCACGAGCACATCTCGTTCGCACACCGAACCCCCGTATTGGGATGATCCCAGCCGTCGGATGCGCGACCGCCACCGATCCTAAAGTCGCCGCGCATGATTGACGAGTATACAAAGCGGCGGCGGGCCCCACGCCACCCGCGCCGTACAACGTGCACGCATACGGCCGTACGACGGCCGCAGGGAGAGAGCGTGACGGAGTCCACGCAATCGCGCGTGCGCCTCGGCGTCCGTGACTGGGGATGCGCATCTGCTCTGCTCCCGGTGACGGCTACTTGGCTTCTCCATCTGGCAAGCGATCGAATCAGCCTCCGCCTCCCGCAATTCCATCCATTCCCACCCCCGCCTTTCCCGTGCCCCTGTCATGTGTGCGTCCCCTTCTCTCTCATTCGCTTTCGCTTTCTGGAATTCTTTCCAGTGGTTGGTTCAATTTGTTCGCTGCTCGTGTTCTTGATTTCAGTTGCTTGCTCCGTTCGATCGGGAGGTATAATTCCTCGTGCTGTGCCGTTCAAATTCGATTTTGTTTGGTTTGATTCGGAAACGGGGGGTTGTTGCCGAGTCGTCAGAGAGGGCGAAGCGTGGGGTGGAATGAGCTTTGAATCCCGGGGCAGTAGCCGCCAGAAAGAGTTGCGTCTGCTTTGGAGCGACGTCTCTCGCTTTCGCTTTCGTTCCTGTGCGTTGTGAACGACAGTCTCCGAGCTCTCCCCACCAATCACCCAGCACCGGTTGCACAAAGCATGTACGGCCCATCGCTAGTTTGGTCCACACCTTTTTTTTTTCCCCCATTCCGAACTTATTGCGTCGAGCGATTAAACTGTTTTTCGCTTTGTTTGGTGGGAAGAATGGTGAGCTTGGGACGCGAAAGCTGCGATTTTTCTTTTTGAAGTTCCTTTCGTGTTCAATTCAGTCGAACTGATTGGGGCTCTTGCTTGTTGATTTGTTCAGGAGGAAGACGAGGCAACTGACGGGCTCTGATCGGATGGCGCTTGAGATTGGAGCAGTGGGGCTTGGGGGATTCCGAGTCCTTCGAGAAGGGATCGAATGCAGCGCCTGCTCAGTGGTTTGTGAAGATCTCTAGTGCCACTTCTCGGCGCTTTGCCTGTTTAGGTTCTCGTCCTGATTCAGTTCTTGCTTCAAGTTGCTACTCAAAGGTGGTGCTGTCTAGATTCTTAGAGATGGAAGAAGAGGATTACTCGTGGGTGCGGCGCACCAGGTTCTCGCAATCCATCGTCAGGTCCAGCTCCGTCAGGGAGCAGTTTGGTGCGTTCGCTGAGCAGTTCAGCCGCAGCACTGCTCTGAAGAAAAATGGGTTCGATTCAGTGCGGAGGATTCCACGTCCGAGTCCACAGCCCATCACAAAGGGAGCCGTGGTCTCGAACTCGGCGAGGCTGCCCATTCCCAGGCCGAAATCCTCAGTTAGTCTGTCTGAAAGGAAGCTGAAGCATACTTCTTCAGATGGTCAACTGAACCAAGAGAGGAGAACTGGTGGTGATCGGTCACAGCAAGAAGCATCGACGAAGCTGGATCGGAAGGCAAACGGCCTGAGCTTGGACATTCCCCAGCGGCATGTGGTTCGGCCACCCACGGATGAGAGCCCGGGCTCCCTGGAATTCTCTTTCCACTCTGAGGAGCAAAGCTTGCACTTGCAGAGAGTGTGCTCCAGCCCAGCTCCATTCTACTCGCAGGATGCAGTAACACCAGTTGAGGACTCCAGAGTGCGAAGTGCGTCTTCTAGGACCATGGCAGAGGTGTCGAAGCCGACATCAAAGCCGAAGCGAAGATCAAAAACTCCTATCCCCACTCATGTCATTTCCGACGTGTTCAAGGAGGCGAAGGCTGCTAGTAAGAGGTTCTCCAGCCCACAGCGGCAGAGGAAGAAGCCCAGTTCTCCACGGTCACCTGATGACAGCCCCCCATTCGGCTTTGCTTCACTGAAAACACCGAGTAAACTGAAGATTACTAGGAGGACCTCCTCCTGGCCAACAAGGAACCCTGACAATGGAGTGTCAAAGGTTGCTGCACTGGAGATACTTGAGAGATGGACGGTTGATCGCTCACAGTTGCTCATCGGCCATAGATTTGCATCAGGGGCGTATAGTCGTTTGTTCCATGGGATCTACAAGGAGGAGCCTGTTGCTGTGAAGTTTATCAGGCAACCTGATGATGGTGAGGATGATGAGTTGTCTGCTCGGCTTGAGAAGCAGTTTACTTCAGAAGTTACCATTCTTGCTAGGCTCCAACATCGTAATGTCATTAAGGTAACCATATGAATTTCCATTCAATATTTACTCTGATGCTTACCCTCAGCATCGGCCTGGAAGCAAATTAGTTTGTTGTATTCGTTATAGACGCTTCATGATAACTTCTACATTGTTGTTTGGTTATGCTTATATTCATGGAACAATCCAACATCCAGATATACTAGTCTATCCTATTTTATGGTTGTTCGGTCAGTATGAAGCATGATTCAAATAATTAACAGACACAACTCTCATCAGCATTACATAGTATCTGGGCATCATTTGAACTTTAATCATGTGAGAGATGACTTTTTTCTTTTTATTTTTTTCCTACAAACATTTGTTTTCTGCATAAGGTCCTCATTGTATTTTCCAGAGGAATGATGCTTAGGACAATGCAGGCATATTCCCTTAGAGATAATAAGTGCATTATAGGAATAAATATTCTCTTTCATGCGTTGACTTTGACTCGTTTGTTGGACTACTATGTCATTTTAATCAGAATCATATGACATAGGAAGATAGAGCTTGTTGATTTGCATGTATCCTCGACTAAGAAAAAAGAAGCCCACAGATTTTGTTATTAGCTATCAGATTTGTCAAACATCGGCTTTGCCATGAGACTGAGAAATGTTTCAGCACATGGCTTCTCTTGATTTCAACATATTACAACAAAAAGCTGTTTGTTTATTCATTCTTACTGTTTTGTTTAGCTTGTTGGAGCGTGTAACTGCCCACCAGTCTTTTGTGTTATCACTGAGTTCCTGTCTGGGGGATCTTTGCGGGCTTTCTTGCGCAAGCTGGAGTGTAAAACTCTTCCCTTGGAGAAGGTCATCTCTATTGCTCTGGATATTGCACGTGGTCTAGAATACATTCACTTGCAAGGAGTTGTCCACCGTGATGTGAAACCTGAGAACATTTTATTTGATGGAGAATTCTGTGCTAAGGTCGTTGATTTCGGAGTGGCCTGTGAAGAAGCATACTGCAATTTTGCTGAGGATGACCCTGGTACTTATAGATGGATGGCGCCGGAGATGTATAAGCACAAACCTTATGGTCGGAAGGTTGATGTTTACAGCTTTGGGCTTATCTTGTGGGAGCTGGTTACCGGCTCACTACCTTATGAAGATATGACTCCGGTCCAAGCAGCTTTTGCAGTTGTTAATAAGGTATGTGCCCTTCTACTTTCCCATCTTCCCAATTCAGGTTATGTATCAATTTATATGTTATTCATATACGGTGTGGAAGTCCTCTAAAAGAACGGAATAATAAATCAGTGTACCCTTTGCTATTTTAGGCTCTACTCTGTGATGGCTGACGTTCATATCTGATAATTCGTTAAAAGAAAACTATCATATCCAATAATTCTACTACTCTCTTTTTATAAACTGTTTTTTAATGAAATACTGTGCTGATGAACTGGTTGAAATGAATTGACAAATATTACTTTGATTTCAGAACTTGAGACCGGTTATTCCTTCGAGTTGCCCGGCACCGCTACGACTTCTGATTGAGCAATGTTGGTCGTCTCAACCGGAGAAGAGGCCCGAGTTCCGGCAGATAGTTCAAATCCTTGAAAATTTCAAGACAGTTCTTGACAGAGATGGAACACTTGACGAAATCCCAAGCTCCATCCTGCAGGCCCAGGAATGTAACGACCAAAGCAAGAAGAAGCTTGCCAACTGGATCCAGAAGCTCTCGTACAGTCAACCTGATTTCTACTCTGGACCTCCACCCCCAAAGTTCATGTAGTTATGTGTCTTCTTGTTCCCGTAGCTTGTTGTCTGGTATACAGCAGTCTGTAAATTGAATTTTGCTTTTTCTCCTTTTGTTGAGAGTTCGGTAGTTTTTTATCGGTACATACTCAGGACACATTACAGAAGAACACTTTGTTTGGCTGGCTCAACGTGTCTCGTCTTTATGATACTTGCATGTTTACAGAAGAACTAAGCTAGAGCACCGTTTGAACCTGCTCCTGGCCGGATGGAATAATGAATAGACGTGACGATCCTCCATCCAGCAGAGGAAGCCCAGTTCTCCACGGTCACCTGATGACAGCCCCCCATTCGGCTTCGCTTCATTGAGAACACCGAGTAAACTGAAGATTACTAGGAGGACCTCCTCCTGGCCAACAAGGAACCCTGACAATGGAGTGTCAAAGGTTGCTGCACTGGAGATACTTGAGAGATGGACAGTTGACCGGTCACAGTTGCTCATCGGCCATAGATTTGCATCAGGGGCATACAGTCGTTTGTTCCATGGGATCTACAAGGAGGAGCCTGTTGCTGTGAAGTTTATCAGACAACCTGATGATGGTGAGGATGATGAATTGTCTGCTCGGCTTGAGAAGCAGTTTACTTCAGAAGTTACCATTCTTGCTAGACTCCAACATCGTAATGTCATTAAGGTAACTATATGAATTTTCATGTAATATTTGCTCTCATGCTTACCCTCAGCGTTGGCTTGGAAGCAAATTAGTTCCGTTCTATTTGTTATAGATGCTTCATGATAACTTCTGCATTGTTTGTTTAGTTATGCTTATATTCATGGAACAATCCAACATTCATATATACTAGGTCTATCCTATCTTATGGTTTTTCAGTCAGTATGAAGGAGGATTCAAATAATTAACAGGCGCAACTCTCGTCAGCATTCCATGGTATTGGAGCATCATTTTAACATTAATCATGTCTCCGATACTATGGAATGCTGACGAGAGTTGCGCCTGTTAATTATTTGAATTCCTCTAGGTCTATCCTATCTTTTTGTTTTTGTTCTACAAACTTTTTTTTTCTGCATAAAGTCTTATTGTATTTTCCAGAGGAATGAGATGCTTAGGACAATACAAGCATATTCTCTTAGAGATAAATAAGTGCATTATAGGATTATTCTATTTGATGCATTGACTTTGACTTGTTTGCCATATGGCATTGACTATTTCATTTTAATGACAATCATATGGCATAGGAAGGTAGAGCTTGTTGATTTGCATGTATCCTCAATTAAGAAAAAAGAAGCCCATAGGTTTTGTTATTACTAGCTATCAGATTTATTGAGCATCGGCTTTGCCATCAGACTGAGAAATATTTCAGCACATGCTTCTCTAGATTCTAACATATTACAACAAAAAGATGTTTCTTTATTCATTCTTACTGTTTTGTTTAGCTTGTTGGAGCGTGCAACTGCCCGCCAGTCTTCTGTGTTATCACTGAGTTCCTGTCTGGGGGATCTTTGCGGGCTTTCTTGCGCAAGCTGGAGCGTAAAACTGTTCCCCTGGAGAAGGTCATTTCTATTGCACTGGATATTGCGCGTGGCCTAGAATACGTTCACTTGCAAGGAGTTGTCCACCGTGATGTGAAGCCTGAGAACATTTTATTTGATGGAGAATTCTGTGCTAAGGTCGTTGATTTTGGAGTGGCCTGTGAAGAAGCATACTGTAATTTAATGGGGGGTGACCCTGGCACTTATAGATGGATGGCACCAGAGATGTATAAGCACAAGCCTTACGGTCGCAAGGTTGATGTTTATAGCTTTGGACTTATCTTGTGGGAACTGGTTACCGGCTCATTGCCTTATGAAGATATGACTCCGGTCCAAGCAGCTTTTGCAGTGGTTAATAAGGTATGTGCTCTCCTAACTTCTTATCTTCCCAGTTCAGGTGATGTATCAATTTATGTTATTCATATAGATTGTGAAAATCCTCTAAAAGAACTGAGAAACAATCAATTTACCTTTTGATGTTTTAACTCTAGTTAGTGATGGCTAGCGATCATATCAGATAATTCCTGAAAAGAAAACTATCGTCTCTAATCTCTCTACTTTCTCATTTTGTATGAACTGTTTTTTTTAATGAAATACCGTGCTGATGGACTGGTTGACATGAATTGACAAATATTACTTTGATTTCAGAACTTGAGACCGGTTATTCCTTTGAGTTGCCCGGCGCCATTACAACTTCTGATTGAGCAATGTTGGTCCTCTCAACCGGAGAAGAGGCCTGAGTTCCCGCAAATAGTTCAGATCCTTGAAAATCTCAAGACAGTTCTTGACAGAGATGGAACACTTGACAAGATCCCAGGCTCCATCCGGCAGGCCCAGGAATGTAACGACCAAACCAAGAAGAAGCTTGCCAACTGGATCCAGAAGCTCTCATTAAGTCAACCTGATTTCTACTCTGGACCTCCACCCCCAAAGTTACTGTAGAAATGTGTCTTTTTGTTCTTTCCAGTAGCGTTTTATCAGGCATACAACAGCTCTGTAAATTGAATTTGCTTTTTTTTTTCTTTTTTTCTTTTTGGTTGAGAGTTCAGAAGTTTCTTCATGGTATATACTCAGAACACATTATAGAATGTTTAGAGGAAAAAACTTGTTTGGCTAGATCAACAGGTCTCGTCTTCATGACGCTTGCATGATAACGTCCGCAGTCATCGTCTACAAATTCATCGTCGGACTGCGTCACCACCGTCAGGCTCTCCAGGCGGCTGGCTCTCTATGCCATAGACTCGTCTCCAACGGCTCACGGGCTCACGGCCCTCAACTTTCCGCCGCCGACTCCCTCGCCTCACTCAACCATCTGCAACGTCAACACCACAGACCCCACTACCCAGGCTCTCGGTTGGCGTCCTACTCTACTAGACAATCCCGACGACGAGCTCACCGACGAGGTCGTCGCAGCCGTCCTGTGACCCTGTCCACCACGAGGCAAACATGTGTTGCCGCGTCGCATGCATAAAATGGCCTGTTTGGATTAGATTCTAGAAGTACTTCGGCTATGGAAAAACAATGAACCCATCAGACGGGCATAATAATTTTAAGGGAAAATTAAAAAAAAAAAACACTTGCAATCATATACCCACCTACAAGAAATTTTTTGCAAGTGTTCATTTCTTTTTGTAATCCTCATAGATAACTTCTTCTTCATAGCGTAGTTATCATTTAATTATATATTACACAACAAAAAATTAACATGCTAACATCAAAAAGTAAGAAGTTATGATAGATCACCCGGAACTCCATCGAAAAACATACCAAAGATTTTTTGCATGTGAGTATATATGAAGACCCCCTGAAACGTAGGTGGGTTTTTGAAATATCCCCTAAATTCAAATTCGGGTGTGCGACGCGTGAGTTTTACCGAGTGAATCATAGCAATTCCGTTCAAAAAATAAGGACAAAAAAATGTAGATGTCGCTATGCAAGGCTGCCGATAGCATTAAAAAAAGTTCATGACCATTTCATATGATACGTAAACGCGTTGACTCCAACTATATAAAATTGCTAAGACAAATTTGTAGTCACTGGAATAAACTCCAGCAAGTGCAGTGCAGAAGCAGCTAACTCCAACTGGAAGTATGACAAATTCGACATTCTCACCAGTGAGTGTCTGATTAGGTTTAACTGCAAACACAGGAGCAACTCTAGCTACAAATCTTCACACTACCAGTATGACAGATCCGACCTTCTCAAAGACCTCGTGTTTCCTGTTCATAAGCATGCTAGTCCATGTGACCATAACTTGCAGCTCACAGGAACCTTGTTTGCAAATACATTCACCATCCAAGTGTCCGAGAGTGAGCTTAAACTCCAGTGCAGCTTCATGATCCCCATCCTGAACACTAATAGCCATCATCAATGCTTGGTTCATTGGGACAACTACTAAACAGCGAGTCAAATCAACAGATCCATCAGCTCCAACTTCTGTTGACATGCCTGCCACTTTGCTGTCATGAAGAACGATTTTATTCTTGTTTCCACTAGTCCAAGCAGTTACCACACCATTGAAACTTTGTAGACCTTTCAAAACTTTGATTGCAACCGTAGCTTCCAAAGCACGCGGCACATATGTGTAAACTAATTGTACTGTGCTCATCCAACTAGTCAGCCGCCTAGTCACAAATGCCTTAGTGTGGCAGCTATCAGTACCACAGTGTTCAATTACACCTTTGCTAAAATCTTTGTCGCCATCATCACCCTTAATCTTTAAGTTAATCTCAAAAAACATATTATCTGTAGCAGAAAGTCCTCGAGATGGACCTGTCAGAGTCAACGTATCGTTCTGCACAAGCGTTAGGGAGAAAGAATGTCAATATATGAGGGAATATCAACTCTGCAAATGGATGAAAGAAAATAAATGTAGAAATATTTATGGTAATCAAGGTAAACTCCCTGCTAGTAGCAAACCTACGAATCACTAGCAAACATATGGCACACAAAGCACAGCATTTTTGTGAGCAACGACTTGTCAAGTTCAAATTAACAAAACACAACATTTTTATTTTCAATAAAAGAAGATTGTCAACATTATGAAAAGGCATATTGTCAACATTTATGGTTCAAAATTACCTCTACTGTGTTTAACAAAATAAGCAACCATGAAAAGGCATAGTCTGATAAAAAAATTGGACATCATAATAGAACAGTAACATTGACAAGATAACTTGGACATCATAAAAAAACATTAACTTGAAAATATAATCCAAGATAGTTTAAAATGATGTTATTGTCATGATTTATTTCACTGAATCAGGGTAGCATGTGACTGATCTATTTTCCGGTTTTTTTTCCAGCATGTCTCAGATCTGCAGGCGGTGTCTATCAAGTTAACTTTACAGTCCCAAACTGTTTCAATTGTTGTCATCAAGAAATCGAGCTAGAAAACACTTTATGACCTATGTATTTGAATTTCATTTTACTTTCGAATGTCTTTAGGCAGGCATGCCCTTGGGTGCCTAGCAAGATCTTACAGGAAGGTTGTGCTAGTAAAGCAGATAAATATATAGAAATCAAACAGTATAGCAAACTATAGGGAATTTCACTATTGTTGACAATTTGCTTCATAAATATTGGAACAGAATCTTAAGTGCAATTTTTTGCAACAAGTACAAACAATAGTAGGATGCAATTTTAACATGGGAAAGGCTTTATCAGCAGATTTCTAAATGCAACGAAGGTAGATGGTATTGATTTATATTTAAAAAATAATCTAGTTAAACGATGAAGGAAATTAATACATACCGGGGATGTTATGACTTGAGGAGAATCCCTGGAACGCCTGAACAGATAGACACACTTGAAATCAACATCATCCCTTGCAAGTATGGTGCCGAATACGCTAATCGGGTAGCCCACATCAGATTCAGGTACAACCAAAGAAATGATGTTGATTGATGCATCCAATAACGTCTTCTGAGAGTCGGTTAGCTTGCTAAGGGGTTCCCCAAGCCCAGCCAAAGCTGTAAATTAAGGACAACAACATAAATAAGCTACGTGAGAACAAAAGACCACTGAAGAAAACTAGACTACATGAGAGCATCCAAATTGGTGTACTTCCCTCCGTCCTGAAAATGATGGCGTTAGGACAGTTTATTTAGTTCAAAATTGAACTGAAGCCTTTCTCCTAACGTCGTCATTTAAAGGACCCAGGGATTTTTTAAGGGTTGTGCATAAAATTGTGGGACATACAACTTGGCAATTTTTTTCATGGTGTTGCATCAGAATATCTCAAGTGTAGACACTTAATAAACTGGTGCATCAGAGGTTGGAGTAGTTACACCTGGGCAGAAGGTTTTTTTCCTTTCTATCCATCTGTACACGTATATGTGTGGATGAAAACTGGATGCATGAACAATTGGATGAATGAAAAATTGCAACGATATGAATGGATACACTCAAAAGCATAATCCCTTAAGATGGGCTGAGAAATTGAACTAAACTGCACCCAGAGTTAACAAAACCAATTAATGCTGAAAGGAAATAAATGATATGGTTGAGAATAAATATACTCACACTCTTTCTCAAAGTCGAAAAGGGCTATGTTGAATTGGCAGAAGCGGGTTGGGACAGCAAAACCCAACTTAGGGTCAACTTCAGTAAACTCTTGGCAGCGCACTATGTGAAGAGCCTCCACGACATTCTGCTCCTTTGACCACTCTGGAACATATTCCATTGCCTCCCAGTAAGCCAGGTCACGAGCCAGCGCCGCCTCCACAGATAAACAACCATCATCATCCTCAGTAGATGAACCACAATCATAGCGCTCCACAGACAAGCCACCATTATCATCATCCGTAGATGAACCACCATCACTGTCATCCGTAGGGGAACCACCATCATCGTCATCTGTAGATAAATAGTCCTCCGCAGACGAAACGCCATCATCATCCGCCGTAGATGAATCATCATCCTCCACATTCAAAATACCGTCACTGTCCTCCACAGAGTATGACACATCCACAACCTTAGCTGTAAAACAAGGAATATGAGGATTCTAGGCATCAAATCCAGCTATTATGCCTGTGACGAGCAAATCAAGAGCGCGTTGTGGATTATACACTTACAATCTTTCTCCAGGTAGTAGCGGTTTGATGAGCCCGAGTGCGGATGAAAGACCGTCATAGCACTCTCCTCGATTGTGAGTTCATTCAGATCCCGCACCTGAAACCTCTGCTCCGAAGTTAACTCCTTAGGATCCCACCTCCGAGGTTCAAAGAAAGTAGGACACGAGGCCGTCCTCCGACCGACGGGATTTGTGTCACCATCGCCACTGATGACTGCAGGGGAACAAGAACGCATGCACACACATCAGATTTGGGGGTCCGGTTGCCGATGCCCCATAAAACGCATCACGCAACAAGAAGTTGGGCAATTGCATTACCTCGGAAGCGAAAAGGATCAAGGAGCGTACCGAGAGCCATCGAAGAGTTGATATGGTCACCGGACCTTTTCCTCCTTTTTTTTTGACCTGTTCCTTCTTTATTTATAGAAGAAGAATCGCGTGTCCTGGTATGAGCAAACCGTGTGTGGCCGACTCGGACGCACCAACAAGCTTCGGGGTAGATCGGCCGAAGGCCCACTAGTGCGGCGAATCGGCCCAGTTAGTGAAAGTCAACTTTGCTATAAAAAAAATACTGTAAGTCAACGCAATTGCCACAAAACGCATCTCTACTCTCCGTGCAGACCGACTCCAACAAGGAGAGTCAATTTAGAGATGCAAAGTGGTATTTGCCTGGCGTAAATAGTAGTTTGCCCCTTGTTCTATTAGCACTATCTCCAACAAGCAGCTGCATCTGCATCTCCATCTCTCCACCACGCCACGCGCACGCGCCGCGCGAGCTCGCACCGCGCTCCTCCGCCTCCTCGCGCCGCCGCCTTCTTGCGTCGCGCCCACAAGCCCGCGCCGCGCCGTCGCGTTCCCACTTCGCGTCCGCGAGCCCGCACCATGCCGCGCCGGTCTTCCCACGCCGCACGCCGTCTCCTCCACGCGAGCCAGCGCGCCGCCGCATCCTCCACGCGCACGCCGTCTCCTCCACGCGAGCCCGCGCGCCGCCGCAGCCTCCGTGCGAGCTCGCGCTGCCGCCTCCCCGTGCCCGGCGCCAACCGCGCGTGCTTCCCCGGCTCCAAACACCACCGCGCCGCTGCTCCCGTCTGATGCCACAACGCCCTGCTCCTGTCCGCCACGCCGCAAAGACGCTGCTCCCATCTGAACCACATCCAGGTTGCCAAAAAGTTTCAGAAACAAAGAATTGATCTACACAACCGAGCCAAACTGCCATCACCAGCGTGTGGTTGTACCTCCGCTCGTTTCTTCATGTGCTTTATCTCCTAATTGCTCCCTAATAACTATCCTAGAACAGCAATTGAATGGCAGAAATATGAAATCCATTGTATGAAATCGGGGCTATATCGAAGCCTCACGAGATTTCTGAAATCCAGAGAATGGGAGAGAAAATCTTGAAGGCGTGTTCAGCTTCCATGGTGCACGCCGCAGGCCAGCGCATCTTGCCGCCGCCGCACTCGCCGCGAACGTTTAGTTACGAGGATGCCGGTTCCTCCGTCCACGGTGAGCCAGGGTTCGATTCCGTTCGGTGTATGGCGCACAACTCGACGGTGCACACCCCTGACCCATTCTCTTCGTGAATCCGCAACTGACCTTGTCGGGAACCGTCGTCCTCCCCGCCGCCGTATTCGTGTCCGTCACCTCGACGACGACCTCCATCTTCCGTGCTTCGTCCACGTCGACATCATCGACGGTGAGGCTCACTGCGGTCCGCGCACGCACGTGGACGACCTGAAACCTACACGGCGGGCGAGGCGTTGGACGTCGACGACGAGCCCGCTCGCCTCGCGCTCTGCTGCGGCCCCGCTGCCTCGTCCGCGCCACCTCGTCCCGGCTCCCTCCCGCAGCCCCGCCGCGCCGTCGGCGCTCCTCCGCCGCGCCGCGCCCACCTCTGTGCCCGCCTCTGCCTCCGCGCGGCGCCCGTCGGGCCCACCTTCGCACCCACCTCCGTTTGCCTTTTGAGGAGAGAGGGAGTGCATCTTTGCAGCGCCTCTCTCCTCCTAGGCAGTTTGCTTCCTGGCTTTGCATCGTCTGTTGGAGAGGATTGAGTGGACCACAGTGTCAATTCGTGTTGCATATATGCATTTGCAGCTCATTGTTGGAGTCAGTCGACTGCACCGTGCGACTGCGTCCGTGCGTCCGTGCGTCGCATCCCTCCTCTCCCTCTATAAAAAAGAATCGGCGCCGACAGGTGGGACCGCCTCCTCTCCGCGCATGGTCGCGCACGCCGGTTCGCTCGCATCGCACGCCCGCTCCGCCGTCCACACGCCGCCTTGCTCCTCCCCGCCTCCCGCCGGACCCTACCCAAGGTAGCCGCCGCCCCATCCACGCGTTGTCGCCGCACGGCCTCCCTCGCGCCACGCCGTACTGAGGCTAGGTTTTGGGTGGAGGGGAGGTGCGGGATCAACGGCGGCGAGCGGGTGCAGCGCGGAGGGTCGTCGGGCGAGGCGTGGAGTTGAGGCGGCGCGGAGGCATGGAGTGAAGGCGGATTGGAGCGGCGGTGCTGGATCAACGGCGGCGCGGCTGAGGGTGCGCGCGGCCTCTCTCCCCGTCGCGCTCTTCGCCACCCTGCGGACGGAGACCGCTTCTCCAGCGGCCACATCTTCATGTTCTCTACGGCGTCGGGCGCTTGGGTGGCTGAGCGTGGTGTGTGGCTCCGGCGGGGACGGGGAGCAGGGGCAAGGGAAGTAGGAGGAGGAGAAGCGGAAGGAGTAGGCGGCAGCGGGGGACAAGCAGGCGGAGGAGGGCGGGGCGGAGGCCAGGAGGAAGCGCGGGGTGGCGGTGGCGGTGGCAGCGCCTACGGGCAGAGGGAGCGATCCATGGTGCTCAACAGCGAGGGCCTCGAGGTTCGTCACACCTTCTATATATCTCTCGCTCACGCGCACGCACAGTTCCGTTCTGTTTAGCGATGAAGAAAGCTGCGATCTTTGTTTGCCTCTGAGTGGACAAAGATCAACGTTTTGAAAGCTTGAAATTGCCAAATTGGCAGTGTTAGGCACTGGCCCCAACGTTTTGATTCATTCTGCTTTTAATAACTGAAACTAGGGACATGAGTAGAGATTTTGCTAGCTGCAGTGGTGAAACAGGGCAATCAGATTATATCATGCATATGTGGCTGCGTGGTGCGAGCTTAATTTGGTTCTAATTAAGGAAAGTATTGGTTTTTCTGGTTCACTGATGGTCCATATCAATGCACTCAAAAAGGAAACAAATTAGGTTCATTGATGGGATTCACTGCATTAGTACGCTTTGTGTTGGTTATGTATTTATAGAACTTGCAATTTAATGGAGGACCTTTGTCCACCGTCAACTGAAGAACATTTGACCAGCATCAACTGTCAATACAGTAATCTTTAATAGTTTGACATGAATGGTACAAGGGAAAAATGCAGAAGGGGTCCTAAATAGTTGTGTAGCTGTAAATGTAAACTTTATCTGTAGAGTGTTATAATCTAACACTTTCCACGTATATGTTCCATCAATCTCAAGTCAAATGTGATGAGATTCATTTCTTGTTTCCCATAAATAAAAAATGACTATTGGTGATTCTGCAGTTTACAGTATATGCAATCAGTCAAATCGTGCATATGCTATTAGCACTTCTAAGCTTCCATCCTATAAGAAAAGAAAGTAGACCTTACGACCTTGCATATCTGAAACAATCAGCTTGTGTAATGACTGTTAACTGAAAATATGATTAAGAGATTAAGATAAGAGAGAAAAGCTCAGAGCCTCAGATGCTTCCATGCAAAAGCAATGAACAAATGCATATTATATATATATATATATATATATATATATATATATATATATACAGATCCTCTCCGGCGATTAATCCGCACGCCCGTTGCTTTATGATTTTCCACCGTTGACGGATGCAATTCAGCTGTTCGAAAGCATGCGCTTTTTTTGTGCCTTGCATAAGACTTTTCTCTATTCGTTTTCCTTGCATCTGTTCACTCTTTTGCCTCTGAGGATCCTGATTTATTTGCAAGTGCTGAAATGGTAATATGTTTATACTATTTTAAGACGTGACATATTGTGAATTTTGAGCCTGAATATGAACCTTACAAGTCATGATCACTTGGCTTGCCCATCTACATTATGTTTCTGCTCTCACGTGTCAAAGGAAGTGTTCATGCTTTGGAACCGACATGTAAAAACTAAAATCAAAGTTTGCTGCTCTTCAGACCTTTGATCTATTACTGTAGATGAATTCATTTATGCCGTCTCTGAGGATGAACGATCACATAAACATCGAATTAACACTCAGCTACTGCAATTTTGTGGACCTTCTGTTATGCAGTATTTAGTTACTATCAGAAATGCAGGATAAACTCAGAGGTATGATACAATCTCGGATTAGTTCTTCAGTTTATTTCCACATCGGCTTGTACATCGGCAATCCTTTTGATGTAGGATCTTGTATTGCATATTCCCTGATCAGATGGTAAATGCATGGGGTGTTCTTTGATTAGGATTTTTTTGATTTTCTGTCCCATGTTTCATGCTATCATTTAGACCTAATGATATGATCTTATGGGCCTGCTCTCCCGATTTCCATCTTCGCTGCAATGTTCTGCAGCTGCAAGGATAGAAATCAAGAGGGATATCGTGGAGCAGTTCGAAGTTCGGAAGGAGGTGGTCACTAGCGCAAGGGCGCATCCACACAGGTGAAGGATTCATTTGCTTTTCTATGTTTTTCTTTTATTAAATTTGTTTTTCTCTGTAACACATTTGATAACTGCTGCCTTTTTTCTATGTTCCACTGGCATCTATCTATGTTTCTCTTTCTAACTGCTGCTAAATTTGATTGGACTCATTACAACTATAAGCAAGGTTCTGTTCTCTTTCCAATCCATGCTAAATTTATTGGGTACTTTAAAATTTATAAGTTGCGGACATTGTCCATCAAGTAATGATCTATCTTATCCTAGCAGACTGCATCATTTTGTAGAATTCATTTCAACAGGTCTGGAAAATTCAAGAATCTGCTGTATATACAGAGTATTGTGGTTTAGAATAGTATAGATATGTGTGCCTTCTATGAGCTCAGGTGATCTCCAGATAAACATATGATAAACACATCTGCAATTGGGTTCTATGAATTCTGTGCTCTCCTCCTGATACCCCAATGTTATAGGCTTAACATGTTCTGAATATTAAATAAGATAATTTGAATTAATATTTGCCACATGGTGGTGTCGATGGAGAATGCCTGCAACAGCTTAATCTTCAACTTGAGGTTAAAAAAAAAACTTGCTAGGATGAATGCACATGTGTATACTGTTCATTTACAACTCCCCACTATGTTTTTGTCACGTGATCATAAGTAGACACTAATGCCTGAATTTATCTGACAGTCAAACTAAGAAACAGGTGCAGCAATTTATCTAAAAAAAAGGTATTAACCAGGTATTCTCCACCTTATCACATCCAAATTCAGTTGCTGTTCAAGCTGCCATCAACAGGTTGAATTTGTTGAAATTCTTATGTATCTGATGTCACAGATACATATGAATTTGTTCCTTCAATTTGAGGTCTATTGCTGCATTGGTCTCATCTCCAAGACTGAGAAACTTTAATATGATTCTCTAAAATCTTCAATACAGGTGCCACCGAAGAAATTTGTTGAGGCGCTGAAGCTGATGGAGAAATGTTATGGGGCAAAAGACTCCACGTACTAGAGGGTTCATTCATGGACGATAGTGAGTAAATTCCCTTAATTCCATTCCATGCTTCCAATTTGTAAAAGTTCCCTCTACAGAAACATAGTTGATGCACTTTTGCATATCTGCAGTCTTTTGCTAAGCCACTTCTTGGAATTGGGGTGTGTCCCTCCTTCTAAAACCTCACTGCGTGGTCTTCATTGAGATTGATTTGCAGGCACCTCCTAGGCATTCTGGTGATGTTCTTCAATTTAAATTGTTGGTTTAAATAAAACTTAAAAGTACTCTATAATTGTTGATCAGTTCATGAGAACGTTACGTCTGCTTGAGATTTGTACCGTCTTGAATAGCATGAACTACCTTTGTTTATATCTCACTCTACTTTTCTTTCAAAACCATGTCTTCTTTGTGCCTTCGTTTCTGTGTGCTATGGACATGATGAAGAAATGGACATATATGACAGCGACAAAGCCGTCTGCAGCACGGTCGCTATCACTCATCATTTTTGAACTCTAATTGAAATGTTGGTGCCGTGGGGAAGCACTGCGTCTAATCTTGACTTAAGTTTTTTCTGTTCCACATCTAGAATATAATTTTCCGCTGGCTGTTCCTGCTACCTGGATGAAAATGGCTATGTTGCTGTGTTGTGCAGAGAAGGGAAGTGACAGGAAGAAAAGAAGGTAGACAGGGTGACCGATAGATGGAGGAGGGAGGCAGAAGCCAAAAGCCAGAAGTTAATAGAATAGCCTATGGATATAAATTTACTGTTGTAACTGAGGTTTTGCATTTGATTAGCCATCGTCACATTGAAAAAAAATTGTAGATAGTGGATACACAAGTTTTGCATTTGATTAGCCATCGTCACATTGAATTTTTTTTTTTTGTAGATAGTGGATACACAAATTTGGATATCATGAATAGGTTGGATTCTTGGTCATTGTAGCCTGTAGGAGTGCAGAAAGATATCATGAATATGTTGAATCTTTGTACATATATATGTACCGAGGATTGGATATTACTTAACACTTTATTTTTCATCTTTCCCTTTCATTTTGCCATTGCTTTACTATAGATCCCTCGATGACTTTAGGGGTTGGCCTGCTGAACCCCTAAAGATGAATACTATAGGGATGTTATATTATTATGTCTTGGTCATTGTAAAGTTTTTTTTTTGGCCCGTAGCAACGCACGGGCATATTTGCTAGTAAATAAATAATGCTGCTAATTTGGTTACATAATATCTGCAAATCATGCTGCTAATTTGGTCGCACAAGGTTTTTCTTAAGTCGAAACACACCACGGCGAAGGTGTGGGTATGGCTTGTGCCACTGCCCTCAATCTCATCAGTACTTCACGTGGGAACAGATTCCCCAATAGGTGGACGGTAAGATGTGCCATACGGGAGTACGACATGACTCTCAACATGTAGAGTAGGTAAGACCACTGTTTTATTTATTTGACCTTTAGGACAAGGAGTCACACCAATTTTGGTGCAAACTTCTAGTCTTAGTCGTCATAAAGAAAAATGGGAGTAGCTTACGTGACTCAAGTTAATCGCAGGCAATAGCGGTCAAAGAGGAAAGTACAATGTACACAGGGCACCACGCTCAAGCAGTATATAGCGGGATGTCATCATAATGGAGCACAAGAGTTAGTCCTACAATAAAATTTGCTGAGCAAAAAAATCGGCCCTCGCAAAAAAAAAATGCTGGGCAAAAACATGCCTTTAAGCAGAGCACATAATACGTGAAAATACACCCAGGCTACGCCAGAGGTATGTGCAATAAGAAATACCAGACTGGCAAACATGATCACACAGAGCATAAGCAGAGCACATAATATCTGAACCCAATACAGCAAGTGACAACTACCACAAATATAGCTCCATGTCCCGAAATTTTTTTCCCCCACACCAGTTCCACAAATCCAACACAATCCCCCAAGGGCTCCACAAATCCAACACAATGACATTCCACAACCACTGTCGCGAGAAACTTCCAAATGCAGCACCTCACTGATGCTTGCACTCTACAGGTCTTGCTCCCTGCTGTCCTCAATTTTCTTGCCCTTCAGTTTCAAAGACAAGGAAAAACAGTAAAGAAACATACTGAAACTAAAAAGACAGGGTGTAGAGGAGCTCATTCTCTGACAGATTTGCATACCTTTTCATCACCGTCATCGTCTTCCTCTTCATCATCTTCATCGTCTTCCTCTTCGTCATCATCTTCATCGTCTTCCTCTTCGTCATCCATAATGCCTTTGAAGGCCTCATCTTGAGAAGCTTCTCCAGTGAACCATGAAACAGCATGTGGGATAATCTTATCTTTGATTATATATCTGGCAACACAGGACAAAAAATTAGAAGTAGCAATACAAACTCTAAATCTGTGTCTGGGATTAGTATAATCTATAACAGGATAGCAACCACTGCATATAATCCATAGGATAAAAATAGACTTACCCAATATTGTAGTATTTCTCCATTTGGTTCAGCAATTGTTCAGCCTATTGAAAAGGAAACACAATCTCATTTTCATGCACACAAGTTTAACCATAAGAGGGGACAAAGAAAAACTAAACTTACTGTATCCTCATCATTTTCCTCGTCATCATCAGGAACTTGAGGCAGACTGAACAAGTTGAAGAAGCTCTCACATTCTTCAACTTCTGTAATAGTTTTGGTGTTCCTTGACGCCTTCCATGGCTTCTTTTTCAGCATCTTCTGGGTCAGGCACTTCCCAGGATACCATTCAATTTCAGTACTGGAAAGAATTCGCCAAACATAGGCATTAGAATAAGTTTCAAATCATGCAGCAGAAAATAGAGATCCACATGAGCGAACATCATAATTACCCAATGGTTTTCTCTAGGATTGGTTCATCTTCATCGATCCTGTGAAGCACCGAGTTCTTGAAGAAAGGATTTGTCTCAAAGTAAAATTCAAGCTTAAAACCCTTCGGCTCACTTATCCTGTACCACTTAATGTCCTTGAGGTACCTGAGAGCTTCCTCATCCCTCTCCTGGATCTGAGGCAGAAGGACCGGTATTATTTACAGCATGCAAATGGAAATTATGTACAAAAAGAACATTGCAACAAGTTGGCCTTGATAATTGACAGTTATATAATAAAGTATGTGCAGAAAGACACAAGTATTCACCTCCTCGGCCAGGATCTCATGGTTTTTCATTGCATTAAGCCAGAAATCTGGCACACCCTTTTCCTCTGCAGGGACGCATTGTAATTGAAGTTAAAATAAAGTTAGAGATGATGTTTTACATCTTAAATACAGTTTCATTAACCAGTTGATACAAGACATCTTAATACATAGATTGAATGTCACCTTTTCCCTCTTCATCTGCAGGTTTTTGCTCTGCGGGGGATTCATCTGCACTTTCTTTTGTTATGCCTTCAACCTCGACCACGCCATTGACGATTTCATAACGCTGTCAAATTCAGGTCCAACAAAGTTGTCATATCAGAAAAATCCTGGCTCATAGCATCATTAAAGATGCTGCAGTATTTAAGATTAAGAGTTTGCATTGTATGGAAGTATGTAAAATACAAAATCTGGTTCTTATGTGTACATGCTAATCTAGAAGCAATTGGTATGGTGGAGGTGAGAGCTGCTCGGCAGGAAATTCAGAATAAATTTGGCAATGGTCTGAACCTGAAATCCAACTTATACAGAAGAACAAAAGATATCAAGACAAAGCAATTTTACCTTTGTGTAGAGTGGTTCATACAACTTCTGATATTTAGCTTCAAGGGCAGCTCTCTCCTCGTCCTCGAAAAACTTTGCCTCAAGCTCATCATGTTGTCCCTGGCATACAGTAAACAATGTTAAGGAAACCACCAACAGTTTGATATAATCGGAATATCACAAAATACATTATTCAAACTGCACTTCTTAAAAGATTACCATACAACCAAAATCAGTGGCACAGCCGGATATGCAAATGGAAATTATGTACAAAATAAACATTGAAAATGTTAGCCTCAAGTTTTGACAGTTATGTGCAGAAAGACCCTAGCATTCACCTCCTTATCCAGGATCTTGTGGTTCTTCATCGCATTAAGCCAAAAATCTGGAACACCCTTTTCCTCTGCAGGGATGCATTGTAATTGAAGTTAAACGAAAATTTGAGATGATGTTTTACATCTTTAATACAGTGGATAAATGATAACCTAATATATAGATCAAATGTCACCTTTGTCATCTGCAGTGGTATCTGCAGGTTTTTGCTCCGTAGGGGCTTCATCTGAATTTTCTTTTGTGATAACTTCAACCTCGGCCATGCCATCGACAATTTCAAAACGCTGTCAAATTCAGGTCCAACAAAGCTATCATATCAGGAATATCCTGGATCATAGCATCAAAAAGATGCTGCAGTATATATGGATGAGAGTTTGCATTGTATGGAAGCATGGAAAATACAAAATCTGGTTCTTCAGTGAACATGCTAATCTAGCAGCAATTGCTATAGTAGTGGTGGGAACTGCTCAGAACAGTTCAGATAATTCGAAATAAATTTTGTAATGGTATAAACCAGCAAGACAACATATGCAGAAGAACAGAAGACAAAGCAAGTTTACCTTTGTGTAGAGTGGTTCGTACAACTTCTGATACTTAGCTTTATCTGCAGCTCTCTCCTCGAAAAACTTTGCCTCAATCTCATCATGTTGTCCCTGGCAGACAGTAAACAATGTTAAGGAAACTACCAGAATATCACAATACATTATTTGAACTGCACTTCTTAAACAATTACAATATAACAAAAATCCATGACAAAGCCACATGACATTATGTAGCCAAAAAGGAAAATAAAAGCATAAAAGGTATCATGCTGTTTCACAAATTATTCTACAGAATCCTGAGAACAGGGGATAAAGCTCCATTTTAGCCAAAAAAATCAATAGTTGACTGCTAGGTCCATTCACAAATAACATCCAATGGATGATACTCAAGTATGACCAAAAGCAATCCACGAAGGCAAGAGATGTAATCACCATTGAATACAGTCCATGTACCGATTAGAGTTGGAAATCCTGGTACTATGGCGCATCAAGCAGTACCGTTTCAGGAACAACACAAAAGACATACCTAGACGCAATTAATGATACATAGATACACAATGATTCCTACCAGTGTGAATCATTGAAACAGTGACAAAACAACGGCATCGCGTCATGAGATTGGAAGCATGGTATACCTGGATCTCCCTGAGCTTCTCAACGCGCTTCCTGACCTTGGGGTTGAGGCTCTTAAGCACGTCTGTGTGCCGTGACGCCAATCCCAGCAGCGTGTTCTGAACAAACGCAGTGCCGAATCAGCGGAGCCCCCACAAACAACGTAACTGCCAAAACCCAGGCCCAAACAAATGAACCAAAAGAAAATGTAACAGAAATCTCACCTTGGCCGTGCTGATCTCAGCAATCTCTGCTTCATCCTCCACTAGAAGACCGCGTTTTATTATGCCCATCATTGCTCTTGCTTTTCCCATGGTCAGATGAGAAAGAAATGGCACGTCAGCCAATTGCATCTGACCCTTCATCACATGAGATAGCTTACCCCAGTAGTTAAAAAACATGCTCTGGGTTTGAGGCACCCGCATATCATAAGATTTAAGCGTTCGCTTCACAAAGACTTGGTGCTCCAAAAACCTCCATGCTTCAGAGAATCCTACAACTGGTAGAGCCAGGGGACCCTTCTTAAGTGCGGCCATCCCTTCAACTGTTTGATGAAGTTTTTCCACCTTCAACAGATGGCAAATGCAACTGTGAAAGGCTAAGGGGCCAATAAGAATATCAGATCCTCCAACCCCTCTATAAGAGGATCTTGTCTTTAGATAAACAACTTCGGAATCTTCATAAGGGAGTTGGGACTTCGGGGGTAAATCAGCTTCAAAATCAAAGAACCTATACCATTTCCCTACATACAAAATTTGTTTCAGAAGAACACATATACCGCTGGATAACATGAAAAATATCACTGATCCGAACAAAAAGAAATAGGATGGATTCGTGAATGCAAACCTTTAACGTAAAACGAATCAAAATACAAGTCTTTAAACCTGTATAAGAGATAGACATCACCATCCTCCCCAGCAGATCTATCACCTAATATCCTCACCATGAATGCTCCTTTTAAAGGTAAACAAAGCTTGCCGTTGATGCGAATTGGCATTTGCTTGTCTTCTTCAAGAAACTCATTCTCCTTCATTATCTCTTTAACCACCTCCTTGGGAACATCAACCATTACTCCACAATAAGAAGAATGTCGACCGTGAAGATTGCGAAATGCTGCTACAGAAAAAAAAAACATTGAACATGGAATATAAAATCCACTGTCAGATCCAAGCGATTCGCTCTTTTACCTCTGGCACTTCAGAATTTGTTGGGTCTGCAGCCTCGGATTTCTCATCTATGTCCAGTGGCCCATCTGATCTTTCAGTGGTATCAACTGTTTCGGACTGCATCTTCTTTAATCTGGTACGGTTGTTCTCTACTTGTTCCTGAGTGACCTTATTTCCCTTCTTCTCCTTCTTCTTTTTCTGGTTCTTTTGTCCCATATCTTCATTATCACCATTCTCGGTATGTTCCTTTAACTTGCCGGCCTTCTTCTCAACCATCTTCTCCTTCTTCTTCTTCTTCTTCTGGTTCCTTTGCCCCATATCTTCATTATCACCATTCTCGATATCTTCCTTTAACTTGCCGGCTTTCTTCTCAACCATCTTCTCCTTCTTCTTCTTCTTCTTCTGGTTCCTTTGCCCCATATCTTCATTATCACCATTCTCGATATCTTCCTTTAACTTGCCGGCCTTCTTCTCAGCCAATTCTTCCTTTGGCTTCCCTCCCTTCTTCTCAGCCAAACTTTGCTTTCGCTTTCCACCCTTCTTCTCAGCCAAGGCCCCCCTTGAATTACTCGTCAGCTCCTTGTTCTCTGAATCGTCAACCCCCTTTCTCAATTTACTGTTCTTCGGAGCCATGTTGGTTAGAAGCTTTGAGCTGTACCTGTCTGTGTATGTTTACCCTGATGAAAAAACCATTGTGATACCAGTATTTCCGATTTAGGACCTGTAACATGTGTTGTAATATGTGCATGACATAAATTTGATACAAAGCAAATATTTCAGTTTTTTAAGCCAGAAACTGAGACATTTAAATGCAAAATTTTATTGTCAATATTCACAAAGGTACATTTGCTCCCAGAGCTAACAATCTCATTCACCAACCCACGCTCACGCACGCACGCACGCAAATCCCGGTGCTGCATCTCAAGTTCTTCAGCGGACTTCGTAATATAATCATGGGTATGGCAAAAACACTGTTCCACAAAACCAGCTTCCAATTAGTCAAAATCCCAGAATAAAACATAAAAAGGTAAGAAAGTTGCTATTGACAGCAGTGTTGTTTGCTGTGTTGGTTGTAAATTAAGTGAAGCTGCAGCATCTTCTTTGAGTTCTTCTAGCTAATGTGCATTTTAAATGTGACTATTAAATTGCAAAACTGCCAGATCCATGTATGAGTTGAGTTCCATATTAACTAACTAGTCAACAGGCTCTCTCATAATAATAAAAACGTTATTCAAACTGAGCTCCTCTTATATCTCCTAATTGAACTGGAGGACGTGATGCGGATGTTTAGTGACTCGGGTGGGGCGTTGATAGAGCTAGGGTTTGAATCAGGGGGCGCGGGTAGAGAGATAGTTCGGTTTGCGGTATCAGTGCTGCAAATACAGATGACATGAAGCTGTAAGTGGAGGTACCTGTGGTCCTACAAGTGCGATCGGCTGCGACAGCGACCCAGGGCTCACCGGAGTAGATGGAATTGAGGCCGCGGTGCTCGTCGTCGCCTCCGCTTCTGCTCGACCTCTGGCGCGCGACCGATGACGCCTCCTCGAGCGCAACAGCCTCCCGCCGAGGAAGCGCCCCGCCACCACCCGACGAGGACGACGCAGCGCCTCTCCGCCCGTCGCCGAGCCACAGAACCCGATTCGCCGAAGCTCCGCGCCACAAAGCTTCAACGCCGCCGACCAAGTCCGCGCCGACCGCTTCTTCCACGTCCCCGGAGATCCACCGGGCCTCCTTACTCCCGCTGTCCTCCTTCACGTCCCTCCCTGGCTGTCGTCGAGGCCCGGGGCGGCAAGCAAGGAGGAGGAGGAGGTAAGGTTCGGGCCGGCGATGTAGGTAGAAGACTAGGGGTGGAGATCTTGCCACGGGTGGGATACGCACCTTGGCCGGCGACGAGCTAGCGCGGCTGGGGGGCAGATTTTGCCCCGCGGCGGCGATCTCGGCGGTCGTGTGTGTGGGAAGTGTGGGGGAAAAGAGATGCGAGGCAGGCTTGAGTCGTGAGTCGTGAAATGAGGGACGGTTTAGTGATTTGCCCCCTCCTTCCAACCGTCTTTTAGAGATTTGGGAATTACCTCTCTTCTAGATGGCTTTAGAGTCATCCTATATATGCTGATTAGATTAGAAATTTGTCTCTCTTTATGCCACATAGGACTGATGATGTGGCCAAAATTTAACAAATGTCTGTTTTGCCTTCCTACTTGAACAGCCATCTCTTCGACGTCAATTGCAAGATCAATTGATGTCCACTAGACTATAATGACTTTTCCCAAACAATTAATTATGTTAAATATTTCTTCTTCTTTCTCTGTCCATCTGCTGTAAACAATCAAGCACGAGGCATAGTATTGCACATCGTTCTACTTCTAAGGAAAACAGTCACCCAGCAAAAGTGCAGATACAATAAGTAGTCAGGAGCTCAATGGCTCGCGCTGACGCTTAACTTGCAAATCTGCGGCCAACAAAAGCCACACGTAACCTTAAAATCAGGAAAAGTTACTATTTTAAGCTCCCAAGCTTCTTAGTTTATTTTAGAAAATCTCTTCACAAAATTGATCAAGAATCACTTCTCTTGAAAATAAAAGCCGGTATGGTTTACAAAAGCCTGAGTAGCACATCAAGTTTTGAGTTTGACTTCCCACAGGAGCAATTTTTTTAAAAAAATTAGCGGCATTGTGCTTTCACTGGTAGGTAACATTTTCCCCAAAAGCGAGGCCTTGTGGTGAATATGCTCTTAGTTGGAGTCGGACAAGACTGGGCAAGAGGGTCAATTATATATTTCATGACAATGTTAAGGTAAAAAAAAAAAGATTATAACAGGAAGAGGTGTGCGATCGCGAAACAACCATCTCATAATCTACAATTTAGGTTGTAAGAGATGACTTTCCCGTACGAAGTTTAGCTATCATGTGACTCCTAATTATTATTTTCTCATTCCTAATTTAGGATATTATGAAGTTATTACGAGATAACTCAAAATTCAACCCATTATAGAGGTTGTCAAAATAATGAAGAATATATCGAAGTGCATATCATTCCTCTCATACATCAATAATTGTGCAAGAAATTGTTTCTTCATTTCCTAGCTGTCATGCACGTAGACTATACGATTATATCATTACATCAATATTAAATATTTCACTTTAAACAATATTCATTCAAGCTTGTTGAAACTTAGTATCAATAGCATCTTAAAAGTTAGCTTAGAAATATAAAAATCATATGCAGGTTTGACTTGAAAATTACTTAAGTAAATCATACTTTTAAGCATGGCTGGTATTATCACTCTATTTCAATACTAGACAACAGTGATCGATGAAAGTTGGATACAAAAACGATAGTCAAACCGACAAAAAATCGATCGTCACACTAGTCATACGACCTCGACCGCTGTCCGACCACCGAAGTCGAGCGTGAGCATGGACGCCCTGAACTTTGGCTGCTTCTCCGGCGAGCCGACCGGCACCGCGGCGCCCGTTCCTGTTCCCGGCGAGACCCGCTCCGGCGTGCTCAGCCACTTGGCCTCCATGTACCGGTGCTTCCTCCATGGAGCCATGTGCATGTTGTTCTCGCGCGCGCACTGCTTCGCCGCGGCGCACATGACCTTGATCACGGCCTTCAGCTTCTCCGTCCGGCCGACGAACACCTCCGGCAGCGCCGCCACCAGCGACTTGTACTCGGCGCCGCCCCGCGCCATGTCGAACTCGGCGCGGAAGTTGAGCTCGATCAGCACCCTCACCGCCTTGCCACTCTTCGTCGGCACCACCACGTCCACGTAGGTGTGCTCCCCTGTCCACACACAACAGCACAGGCTCATCATCAGAAGCAGATACACACACACACACACATGTGGATATGAAAAAATCGGAGGTCAATCTATTAGTTTGGTGGTTCACATTGGAGAGACAAATTGACATGTTCTGCTCACTGCAGTTGCTTTTCCTTTCTTGAGATGTTTCAGTCATATTGTTTGATGTAGTACTTGGCTGTGCTTAGACGGAAGCAACTTCTATTGTGTGGTTGCTGGTTGGTGATGAACATGTGCATCATGTGAGTTTGCAGAGTCACACCATGACACGCTACAGACAATAATAATTCTTGACACAACCTGGACCCTGGGTCCTATTTGGAATATGCCGAGCCAAACATAAGGAATTTCTTTTTGTGGGGCATGAAGAAACATGTGGATCTAGAGGTAGAAGCCTCCTAGTGATTGAACCAAACACAAAAAAAGAGCAAATGGATCATGCCACTTGGCACTTGCAGCCCGTGTATCTGAAAAGTGCAGCAAGACAGATCCGAGATAAGCTACCCCTAAAGAACAACAGTTCACCGCTAGTTCACCCCATTTGGCCTCCAATATCTTGTTCATCACCATATATACTCTGCTCTACAAATTAAACTGTACTTGCAACAAGCAAAACGATCTTAATTACCTGAAGGGATGTCCATGGCACGGGACCACTTGGACCTGCAGATGGCGCTGTTGTACCCGGCGTCGCGCAGCCGCTCGGCGACGAACCGGAGCGCGCAGCCCCGGCAGCCGCTCGCGCGTCCGGAGCAGGAACTGCAGACGCCGCCGGAGGTGGCGCGCATCTGCGTGACGGCGTCGTCCGTGTCCGCCCGGATCCGGCTCTCGGCGGAACTTGTCTTGGCCAGCGCTTCCTACATGCCCGCAACAACGTACGCATTTGTCACGGCTAGGTGCTACGCATGATTCCAGAGACGCAGCAAACAACACACAAATCAATTCCAGAGATTTGATCAAAACCCGAAGTGGTATTTGCTTGCAGACAATTCAACTTGTTGACGAATGCTTCTCAAATACTACTATATACAAGCAGAAGTAGGGAGACCAAAAATTTGGATCAACACGAATGAGAGGGGACGAATTAAGCAACTTACATGCAACTGGGAGTGTTGCTCCTGCCAGAACGCCCGGCTCTCGGCGTTGTTCCCGCCGGTGCTGGACCCCTCCTCGTCGCTGCCATCGCCCGCGTTGTCCTCCGGCCAGTACCTCTCCCTTTCGGCCTCCTCGTAGAACCCGAGCACCATGTTGGACAGGCTCATCTCGTTGCCGGCGGCGGCCGCCTCCCCAACGACCATTTTCGATGGCCTAAGCTTTTTGCGTGGTTTCCAGCTGCTTCGCTCGATGGGACTCCTTAATCGCCACAAATTGATCTCGCCGTGTTTGTGGCTGCTGGCCGCTTCCCGGCGGCTTATATATCCGGAGATGTGGGGGACGTGGCGAGCCGGCACTGGTTTGAACAGTAGGTGTAGGACCCGCGTGGGAATGGATCAGGCAATTTTGAGGGAGACGGCGACGGGAGCCAGGCTGGTTGGACTAAGATTGAACAGCGCGGATCCACGTCGGGTGGTGGTGACCCGGACGGATCATATCGATCGTTTGCTGTCGCGTGTACGTTCTCGAAAGACACGGGAGTCACTGGCTCCGTCTCTTTCATTCATGGATCATCTATGATCGACATGGAGTCACCTCGATCACTGGGGTCAAGGTAAGCCGGTTGTTCGAGAGAAGAGAGAACGTTGCGCTGATGATGGCAAATCGTCTTCCACCTGCCGCAACGACCGCGGCATGTGCAGCAGAATCCCCCAAGCTGAAACGAATCCGTCGCCCACGTCAATCCCCCGCGTCCCACGGCCCCTCAATAATTCCGTGCTTAGCTTCACCTCGTCCGTGCACCGCCCGGCCAACCACCGGCAACGCACGCGACGCTCCAGAACATGCCATGCGCGGCGAGAGCGACACGAGACGCGACGCCACGCCCGCGCCGGTCGCGACCAGATGCTTCCACGCGGTGCTCGCGCCTCCTGACCGCCGCTGGCACGCTCCGGCAACGCGCGCGTAGCATAGCGTGCGCCCGTGCACGGCACGTTCCATTTTTCCTTCCCGGCAAATGTCGAGGTGTACGTGGTGTCGGCTCGTGGAACGCGGGTACACGTATGTATGGGGCTCGTCATCTGCACGTATGCATCTACCTATCGTGCCGGTAACTTTGTGATGGAGATGTGACGAGTTTCAAAATGGATCGCGCGCGGGTCGTCCAAGTTTCCACGTAGAGCGTGGTCGCGAACGAGAGCACCGTCGTGCTTTTGTGGGATGCACGACTGTTCTTGGTGTGAACACCCAGGGCCGGTCCTGGGGGAGGGCCAGCAGGGCGGCCGCCCAGGGCCCCCGAGTCCGAGGGGCCCCTTCCCATGGCATGAGTGTATATATAGATGTATATGCAGGCCCATGGCTTTGTTCAAGCTAAAAATCCACCCAAACTAGCTATAGTAGCGCATGGTAAAAACTCCATCTAGCAGTACGTACATGTAGCCTGCCTCTGTAATCTTTTATCTATAACCAGCCTCCTTGTCATCCAAGCCCGGTCAATATACGTACATGAACCAACAACAGGTAAAATGCTTGCTTAGGCATCCAAAATCTCGTGTTGTGTACACATAGCTAGTCCACTAACTTGTGAGCAGCGATTGATGCCGAGACGGCGCGTCCGCTAGTTGCACTGTAGTAGTACAAAGAGAGTCGTTGTTCTCATGCCATCATCATGTCCCGCCATTCATTGGAGAAGATAGGTATACTGTCTGACTCCTACGCCTTTGTTATGCCCTGCGTTCCTAACAGCATGAATATGAATACATGATTTCTTAATTGATTAATTTACAAGATCATGGCAACTCAGAATTCGTCCGACACTGAAAAAGAATGAAAAAGAGGTAACAGATAGATGGGCTGATAAAATCACAAAAACGAGCCATTGATAAATATTTCAAGAGCCAGTGAATTCACATCTAGAAATGTTAGAAAAAACCTTAAAAATATAGTATGTACAAATAATTTAGTATGAAAATATTACTTGGATATGCATTTATTCCACAATAGATAAATATAAGGTTAAAATTTAAATTTATACAGTAGGCCCCGGATTTTAGCTTCGCCCCGGGCCACCGAAATCTCAGGACCGGCCCTGTGAACACCCGTGACCGAGAAACTGTATTGGTCCATTTGACCGGAGGATATATTGCTTGTTGTGTATCATGCTGCAGGTTCCGATCCAGATCACCAACTGATATCGTCAAGATGCGTTTACATATCGTTAGTAGGCATGTGAAAACCACTCTACTGCCCAAGATGCTGAAAGCCCATAGCCACTGCGAGCAAGTCTCGTGCGTTACTTTGGTGCCAAGTCCTGAAACTTGCTCGTCAGGCTGTTTTTTATGGTACGATTTGGAAAGCTCAACTTTCTTGCTAGTGGAAAGCTCACCAGAAGATTGCGTTTGTTCCAACAAACCTACTCCAACCTACGCGTGGAAATGTGCTGCCACGAAAGAGAAACTGTATCAGTTCCAATAACTTCTGCAGGACTTTGTAAAAATAAAATCCTCGCATTTCAAACGGTGCATTTTAAAATTCAGAGATTCTCAGAGTGCATTATGAAACTATTCGGCTGAAATTTCTCGGACCACCGGTTCATTTCACTGCGCACTGTGGCAGTGCCGTGCGAGGCCCAAGCCCCGTGTGCGTTCGGGCCTAATTCGACCAGTCGCAGCGAAGGGTATATGCGGAAGTTGAAAAAATTCGAGGGGGAGCCCGTGCACCGCCGCACTGCACCGCAGGCAGCTGCTGCTGGATCCGCCCCTGCCACGACGGCGGTGGCGGCATGAGCGGCGCGGCGTCGCTCGGGCTCAGGTCGTCGGGGAGCTATGGATCGCTGCAGCAGCAACCAGCCTGCCAGTCGCCCGCGCCGTCTCCGTCGCCGCCGCTCGCGCCCCGGAAGCCCGCCAAGATGTCCCTCGGCGGCGCCGGCCGCGGCCTCCTCTGCGCCCGGATCTGCAAGCTTGCCGGGCGCCGCCAGCGGCTGCTCCTTCTCCTTCTCGTCGCTGCCGCCGTGGCAGTCTGCTTCTTCTTCTCGTCGATTGTCAGCAGTAAAGGTGATGCTTGTCTCAACTCCTAGTGCTCCATTTCTAATCCATGCGGCTGCTTCAGTGACTAGATCAAGTTATTCGTTTTCCCTTTATGCATCGTCTGCTCATTGAGTTAAGAGTAATGACGCAATGCAACTTGCAAGTGACCGATTCACATGAATGCGTTTTGTACCTTATTCACAGACATGGGTTTTAGGATTTTAGCGACTGTTAATGTGCATTATTTATTTTTTCTCATCATTGATTTTAGGTGACTGACATGATGCCAAGAGAATCAGTATAGTATTCACTAGCAATGCAGGTCTCCCTGAGCAGTTTACGTTGATGTAATACTGAGCCAGAGCATCTGCATTGAGAGATACTCTATAAATGACAACAATGTGGTTTCTAGTCAATGTAGGTTATTCTTAATGAAATACATGCAATGCACACGTTCTAGAAGAAAAAAAGAAGAAGCCAATCTAGGTTAGGTCTTTCTAAAATTAGCATGAAGGATGGAAGTGCCAATGATAATGATGCTGTTAAAGTTTGGGCGTCTGCTGGATGGATGGATTCATATTACTAGATTTAAAAAAAAATAAAAATAAAAGTCCTGCGGTCAACCGCTACTGTTTTCATTTCACCCCTTATGTTTTCAATGACATCCTATTTGACTATTGATGACCGATGTATTGCCATCTAATAATTCACTAGAAAATTGTTGGTCCTTCATTTTGTTTAGTGCACAGTCGACATGGTTACAATAACAATAGGTTGGTTTGGAATTGTGATGCAGTCACGGCACTCCAGTGCATTATATGCTCAACCTCTTAGAAGGTCTCTACAGTCTTTCATCTTGTTTTAAATTTGTTGAATGGAATAAGATTGAGTTTCACCCTCCTTTGTTGTGACTGTTATACATCAACCATGAAATTTGTCCGCTGTTCTAGTTAACACCATTAGCATATAATACCTGTTGTCCAACCATGATGGTGTAGCCTGATACCATAGTTACTTGTTCACTGTTCAGTGCTAACTGTCATTATATTGAATAACCGAACCAATTCGTTTTTCTAAACCATCATACTGAAGTATGAATGTATAATGTTATCATAAGTTGTATGTATGCTTATTTGTTTTTAACCATCATACATTTATTGCAATACTAAACTACAAAATTTGCTTTCTATGTTTTTTTTTTTGGGGTCTATTTAGAGGAAGATGCACCACCTGGTACTGAGATCAGGGTTGGATTTTCTGATCATGTCAGAAGTTTTGTGAATCCTGGTTGGACATCTTCGGGCAGAGCAGTAGCACAGGGAGATTCTTTGAGTGCTAATGGTCTGAATACAGCATCAGAGACAGAAAAAGTTCAGGATCTCTTACCGAGTTTCCCACCAGCAGTCGTTCTCGATCATCATCCTTGTGAAAATTTCTCATTTTCTCCTCCACCTATGGATAGGAAACGCACTGGGCCACGACGTAAGTTTACAGTCTTGATTAATCCATTCAATATTACAGAAGTTCTCAATCTAACTATTGTATCTTAACTTGTAGCCTGTCCGGTTTGTTATGTCCCTGTTGAACAGGCCCTGGCATTGAGGCCAGGTGAACCATCAACATCTCCCATCCTTCAAAGCTTAAATTATTTGGTTGAAGAGAATTCGATTCCTAAAGACTCAAATGGGGGCTCATTATTTGGAGGTTATCCATCTCTGGAGGAACGAGATAAGTCTTATGACATAAAAGACTCGATGACAGTACGTTGTGGGTACGCCCATAAATCTCATCTGTGTGTTTCTAGTTCATAGCTAACAAATACCAGTAAAATTGTTTGCTGTAGCCTGTAGCTAACTTTATGTTCATCTTCAGATTTGTGAGAGGAAATATACCTGGTCTCAATACCGGGTTTGATATAGATGAAGCTGATCTTTCTGAGATGCAGCAGTGCCAGAGGACTGTCGTTGCTTCTGCTATTTTTGGTAACTAATACTACTATGTATTTCAGTTCTAGATTCAATTGTACTTTTGGTAAAATTTCTACTTGTTCCTTTTCAGGAAATTATGATATAATGCAACAACCGGAAAACATCAGTGAATTTTCAAAGAACACAGTTTGCTTCTTCATGTTTCTGGATGAAGAAACTGAAGCTGCAATAAAGAACTCCAGTACTATTGATCATACTAAAAGGGTTGGGTTGTGGCGGGTGGTTGTTGTTCGCAACCTTCCTTATGCAGATGCAAGGCGTAATGGCAAGGTACCTGTTGATTTTGTTATTTTGTTTTTTTCGTCAGACTACTTGAGTACCAGGTACTCCTGTCATGGAGTTGTATAAGTTAATATTCTGCCCATGCAAGTTATCAGTTCTTACTGTAAATTAGATTTATTCTACATGTATGATGTTTGTATAACAATATTCTAAAGCAAAACACTTCTTGATCTAGATACATTGAGGTGTGTGCAAGTCATTAGAATCTTCACTGCATTGTATGAGTACTATAAATGGTGGATTGTCATGAATGCTTTGACGATGAATATGTTTTTCATTCTTCTCCAAGTGAAGATGTGAGAACACGATTGCAGATTCCCATCATCCTTGTCATTCCATTCTAAAGTTTGCATGACTTGAAGCAACTTTATGTTGTCATTCCATTCCGCTCATCAATAATTTTCGGTTTTTCTTCTATCATTGATGGGCCATGTGTTCTTTTCCTCGAACAGGTCCCAAAACTACTACTTCATCGGCTCTTCCCTAATGTGCGATATTCAATTTGGATTGATGGAAAACTTAAACTAGCGAGGGATCCTTATCAGGTACTGGAGAGGTAAAAATCTTAAACCTGTTTTAACTGTATTCTTGCATCTTCATGTAGCTAAAAAAAACATTTTTTTGCGCCGTCAGAAAATAAGGTTTCCAGTCTCCAATGTCACTAATGCTCCATTTGCTGTGTTCCATATTTAAGCTGCACTATAATTTTATTTGCTGTACTTCGTTTGATGCCAATGTTCTGTCTAATCTTTGTGATCTCATTTTTATGATTTATAATGCATTATTATGTTACAGATTCCTGTGGAGGAAGAATGTTAGCTTTGCAATTTCCAGGCATTACAGACGCTTTGATGTCTTTGAGGAAGCTGAGGCCAACAAAGCTGGTGGAAAGTATGATAATGCTTCAATTGATTACCAGATAGAGTTCTACAGAAGAGAGGGCTTAACCCATTATTCATCAGCTAAGCTTCCTATAACGAGTGGTAACTGCTTTGACTAATTTCTAAATTATTAAAAATTTCAACAGGCCTGCCTTCTTTCAATAATACTATGACTATGATTACCAGATGTCCCTGAGGGTTGTGTGATAATAAGGGAGCACATCCCCATAACAAACCTGTTCACATGCCTTTGGTTCAATGAAGTTGATCGCTTCACCTCGAGAGATCAGCTAAGCTTTAGCACAGTGAGGGATAAAATAAGGTCAAAGGTTAATTGGACTGCAGACATGTTCCTAGATTGTGAAAGACGTGATTTCGTTGTCCAGGTATTTCCAGTTACTATTTTGTTTGATTTACTTCTATTCATTATCTGTACGCAGTGTTTGTACAATATACAACACAAATGGAGTATAATTCTAGGATTAAGCTTCAGAGAGAAATGAAAAGGGAATGATGATGATATTTTTCATTTTACTTTTGTGAATCATGACTTGTTTATTCAAGAATGCATAGCTTCGGTGGATGTTTGTTATTAATAACATTTTTTTGGTGTACAACATTCTTACTTTACAGTCATACCAGTATTGCTACAATACAAACACACATGGAGCATAATTCTAGGATTTCTCTTCAGAGATAAATGAAAAGAGAAACAAAAATCATGCTTTCTGATGACTTTTCTTTTCTTTTTTTTCTTTTTTTTGCAAACCATGATTTGTTTGTTCAAGAATGCATAGCATGCGTGGTTGCTTATTATTGATAACTCTTTTTTTTTTTTGTACACTGTTCTTACTTTACAGTCATACCATCGAGAACTGTTGGAACAAAGACAGGCTGCCTTGAGAAGGCAGCCTCCCCCGCGGCCTCCAACGGTGCACGTGCAATCTAGAAAGATGCTTCCCGACAATGCAGCGAAGGACCCCGGGAAATCTTCTGCAACTAAGAAGTTACCAGCAAAGCGCACACGCGATAGGAAATCAAACTCGAAACGAACTCATCGAAGTAAAGTCACTGGTGTCAAAGAATCAGTGCAACTGTAAATCTCCAGGCAATTTTGCTCATATATCATTGCTGATCTGACAAACACCAATCTTCATAGTCCCTCCCAAAGCCTCAGAAATTTTGTTAGGAACCGTCGATAGAGAACTAGAATTCTTTGTTGTAAATAAACATTTTTAGATCATAGACAGATTCAACGAGCAGCTGATTCAATTCAAATTGTTTGGTTGAGTTTTGGCCACGGTTTCAAATACACTCAAGACTATCCTGATTAATTTGGTACTCCCATGGATTTGATTACTTGTCATTAGAATAAGGAATCTGGTTCTCTTTTGAACAAGTAATCCAATCCGGAGGGAGTATCAACTATTAAGATGGCTTGCCGCTTTGAAAGTACACCTTGTCACTCTGTCGCATGCTCAAGATGGCATATGCTTTGCAGCTGTGGATCCAAGATGTATTTCAAGAACTATATTCAGGGAAGAATAAATTTCATCACCGCTTGAAATTTTTTTTATCATTTTATACGTTGTAAACATGAAAGGTAATTGTGATTTTTGAAGCGTCAACTCTGTTCGGCCATGTCGCCTCGCACATTCTTGGCCGGCAGCACGGCCCTCTGATCGGCATGCCCTCCCTCACCGCTCTGAGCGTATGCTGGTTTAGCAGGCTGATCAGCCCTGCTGCTCTCCCGCACGATGCAGTGATTGCACGTCTTCTCCCCAAGAAGTGGATTTTGTTTAATTCTGGGGGCAGCGAATTTAGTTTTTTTTCCCGACTAAATTCACTTCCCTGAAGTCATCAGTTAACGTTTGGAGGGAACATCATTATTTCTTCTATTTTATCTCTTTTTTGGGGGTTTCTCCTTTCTCTTGGTAGAATTTCATTTTTAATTTTGAGATGGGCTGTGACTGGAAAGTATATCCACTCTACTAAGGACATAACTGAATCTAGATTTCATAGATTATTGACAACCCGAATCATGTAAATTACATGAAGAGAAGAGAATATCTCCGAAATTCATAACTGGTTTTAACTGGCAGGTCGCAGCCAAGGAATAATCGCTCTAACTTCCGAAAGCCTTTGAACACTAAAGGAACGACTGGATCTTCAGTGAGGTGGATTCAACAGTGACGGGTTGTGCTGTTCAAGATTCGTCATGGTTACCCTTCATAGGGTGGAAGAAGTTATTTCTCTTTTATTTATTTTTTCTGCTTTTGCTTTCGGTGACACAATTTGCCCTCCTCCCCCCCAAAAAATTCGCTTGACAGCGGCATGCGTTAACATCCAAGTCCACAAGAACAGCCAATGCTTTGTTTTTATAGAGGAAAAAATATTCCAGGTTACCCAAGGGCCAAGAGAAGCAGACCGGTTCAGCCGTGACCAAGACATAACAAGTCAAGTGACCAAGACATAACGCCTATTGCGTTGTGCACACGCGCACACCGTGGCCCGTTGATCGCCGTCTCGTGGACTGCAATCGGCGGCCGGCACCCTCGCTGCCGACGCTGCTCTCCGCGGGCGTCCGGACGCTCCGCGGTTTGTCGTTAATGACAAATTAGTTCAAGGTCACATCCATCTCCTCCTTACAGCGGTTCTTGATCTTGCACAAGATGATGGTCATACTCTGTTTCAAGAACTGATATATATCTTGCAATTCTACGGGTACATCAGCAATGTTAAGCGTCAGGACGAATTTCAGAAAGACTCGAACAGAACAATCCTTATACACACGAAAAGATGAACAAAACTTGTGGCCCGCGGTTGCTCGCCTCGCGCGTTCTTGGATCGATCGCCTGGCCCTCCGAACTCATGGCGGTCCTCGCACGCCTTCATCTCTGCTCGGAGCGTTCTTTCCCCGGCCAGACCTTGCCGCCGCTGTGTCCTCCTTGCTGCCGTGTGCCAGACCCGGCTTCGCCTTGTTGCACCGCTGCTGCATCCATCTCGCTTCGTTCGTTCTGTTCTCCTTGGTCGACGCACCTTCCACGGGTTCGCTTCAGGACTTCTTGGATCATCATGATGCGCATCGGCCCCAAGTCTCACGCCGCACGGACGACGGCGCGCTGGTGGGCGACGCCACGGCGGTCGTCTTCAGCCTTGGCCCACACGACGGACGGCACGAGCGCGCCGGCCCAGACGCCCGGGTACAGATACGCCTGGCGGCACAGCGTGTGCGCCACCATGTTGCCCTCCCGGTACACGTGCCGCACGTCGCGCTCGGGGAAGCACCGGAGTAAGGCGACGATCTCCTGCTGCATCGCCACGGGGATCCGCGTCTGCGTCTCCTCGCCGCGAAGCAGCTGCACCAGCACCAGGTCGTCGCCCTCCGCCACCACTGGCATGCCCAGCCCCAGGCCTCGCGCCAGCTGCAGCCCCCGGATCAGCGCCCGTGCCTCCACGATCCCCACCGTCGAGTGTTCCGTCTTCTCGGCGAACGACAGCACGACGCAACCCATGCTGTCGCGGATGACGCCGCCGATGCTCGCACGCCCGGAACCGTCGTTGTGGACGGATCCGTCGAAGTTGAGCTTCAACCATCCAAAGGGCGGCGGCGTCCACCGGACCATGACGAAGCGCGGCGAGGGAGGCGACGGCTGGAACGGGCGCGCCGCCGGCGACAGGTGCAGGCGGCGGTCGCAGGTGGGCAACAGAGACGTGGGGCACGCCATCCTCACTAGTGGCTATGCTCTCCGGATCCAGGTGAATGCGATTCTTGTGGGGATGACACTGCCCTTTTATCGACGAGGAGAACCGAACCGAGCTCGACTCGGTCTGCCAGTCAGCCAAACGGCAGTCGGAGGTGGTTCTCCGACTCGGACAAGAAATCTTCGTTGACGCCTTAACGTAACAGCTGTCTCCCAACTCTTTAAACTCGGTTTCTCCACGAACCCGGCAGAGAATAACCAAACACGATCGACGCAATGTGACACCCCGTGTCACTGAATCGCTGTTAGTGCAAACCCAAACTGAGCAAGGACTGAAATCAAACCAAATTCAAAATTTCGAAATTCAAAGTTCAAACAAATTTCAAACCATGCTTGTGAAGCAACTCAAATTTTTGCATAATAACTTGGACAAAAAAAAATACCAGTGAATGGCCCTACTCAAAAGATAATTTTGGAGAATTTTTGGTGATTTTACAAATTCATTTGATAGCTCAATAAAATCCCCAAAGCTGAAAAAGTGCTCAACTTTGAAATGTTTCCATTTGAAATCTCTTTGGATTCCAGATGTGCATGTTGGCCAGTGGATAGAACTTTTCAAGAGCTTTCCAATGGTACCAAAATTGCTAATTTTGGAGCCTGTTTGCTAGGGCAATTTGTGTGCCAAAGATTGGGGAAAAATCAGAGTTTGAATAATTTGCGAAAATAAAAGATGCCGCCGGGCCCACCTGTCAGCCTCGTCTCTCTCGCTGAACGTTGCCGGCGCCTTTACGCCGCGTGGACGCCGTCGTACGGCGCTGCCGCACCGCCCTCGCCGCTCCTCGCTCGGACAAACCGCGGATAAGGCGCCCCTCTCCTGTCCGAACGTTTCCGCGTCTCCATTTTCTCTCCACCGTCGCACTCCTCTCCGTAGCAGAGCCGCCCCATCGCCATTGCCGCGCCTCACCGAGCTCAACGCAGCGCCCAGCTCCCTCGCTCTCTCCTGCAGCATCTCTTCGCCCTCGTAAGCTGCGCCTTGACGTCCTCGAGCATCACCATGGCCCTCAGCCCTTCTCCTCCACCGTGAAGCGCGAATCGAAGCTTCTTCCCCGACCCCGGCCGCTGGAGTTTCCTCGACGCCGCCGCACGATTCTCCTTCTCCGGTGAGCCTCTCGCCCATCTCATCGCATCCGCAGGAGCACGTCATGCTCGCGTGCCCTCCCTCACTTCCTTTCACTTGAATCCGCAGCTCGAGTCGCCGGATTTCAACTTTTCCCCATCGTCGTCGTCGAGCCGCCGCGCATTGCCTCCGGTGAACTCCGTCCCCCGGTCACCCTCGTCACCAACTTGTTGGTCCCCGAGGTGCTCGTCATCCCTGTGAAGCCGGTACGCCAGCGCATGAAGCTCCTCGTCGACCGTAGCGAGCCCGCGACGTCGCCGCACCTCCGCCAACCGCCGTCTCTCGTCGTCGAGCCATCCCCGGCCATCCCCACTCGCTCCAAGTCTCCGAGGTGAGCTCGCCTACTCGCGCTGAGTCTCCCGGTGCTCAGCATGCAGCAAATCTTGGCCGGAAACGCCATTCTGGCGAGAGCGCCGCCGCGCTCCGGCGACGGCGCCGGCCAGCGCACCGTTGGCCACAGCGCCGGGATCCCGTGCGACAACGCCGGATCCCGTGTGGCCAACTCCGTAGCCCCGCGTGTGTTCCTGCACGCGAGTGGCTGGATCCGGTGTGGCACAATCTGGATCTGATGCGGCCAAGACTCTGCAGCCCATTTTGTGGCCCAGATCTGATTGGCCCTTCTTTTTCCAAACCTTTTTCGGATTAGTTTAAATTCCAGAAAATGCACAGAAACTTCAAAAAGGCATAGAAAATAAAATACATATCAGGAAAATGCAAATCCAATTTTGTTAGACTCCTGGTGATGTTCTCTATCCAACAAAAATGAAAACTCATACACTGAACATTCTGTATTTTCTGTAAAAATTAAAATGGACAGAAATTGTTTAATTAACTATAAATTCTCTGTTGATCCTTAAATCCTGAAATTTGGCAGACTTGTTAAGCTACTAATTACACACATACAGAGAATTTTTCCACTGTCACATGTTATCTAATTATTTTCTTATGATTTAAATCGTTCTCTGCATTGTTTAAATTATTGTAAATTATTCATGTTACAATAAATCGTCAAACTTCACTATAAATCACTTCCAGTGGTGACTTTCACCAGAAAAACGCCACTGGACATAAAGTAATTCTCGAAAATAAATTATTCATTAAATCAACTTAGGTTGATTAAATGGTGAAATTAATTAAAAGACAACGAAGGAAATACTCCAGACGAAATTAAGTAGAAAAGTTAATCATTTGCACTTACAATGTAAATGACTGTCCTATCAAGTAATTAAATCATTAATTGCATCATATTCTTGCATCTAACTTTGCATTATTTCCTTGTCATAACGTGTAGTGACAGAGACGACTCCGGAGCCGCTCGACTTCCAGCTGCCGGAGGAGCAGACCCAGGAGGTGCAGGAGGAGCAGCCGCAGCAGGACACTGACCCCGCTGACCCTGTTTGCTACGCTCCTGAGCCAGGCAAGCCCCGGTGCATGCCTCCCTATTTAGGATTTTTATTTTCGCACTTGATTGGGGCTAGTCAATGTTTGTGCATTAGGTTTATTAGGAGTTGATGTGAAACCTTAGAAATGCATTAGGATTACCCTTCCATATCCTACTTTGTGTCCTATTTTTAGTAGATGTGGTCTAGGTTACGTTAGAACTTGCTAGGCTTAGTGGCTAGCGGACGGTAGAAGTCGAGTGGTAGGTCCCACTCGCGAGGTAGGTTCACCCTGAATTGTACTAGCTGGATTTAGGATTTGTTGAGACCGGACGAGGAATTGTTTGTGTAGGATGGTGCGAGAAGGCGGGGCCTTCACGGTGGTAGCCCCGTCTGTGTCGGTTAAGGACCGTCCGTTGTTGGCCCTGTTGAGCAAGTTCGAACGTACTGATCATATGCTAGTGTTTTTATGGGCCTAGTAAACTTAGTAGCTTAGGTTGCACTGGTGTCTTGCGGATACTTGCACTTTCTATCATGGTATTCGGGAGAGAAGGGATGCTTCCCAATCGGGGCGAACGTCTGGGACGGGGACCGTGCGGGAAGGCCTTTCTCGGGAGGTGTGAGACCCAGCCAGCTTTAGGGGGACCTTTGCGAATAGTTGCCACATGCGACTTTACGCGTGTGTGGCGTATGGTCAGGTTTTCTCCTGCAGGATGTACATCGATGCCGCCGCTCTCGGTCAAGAGTAACCTTGCTCACTGCGTCACATCGTAGTGTGATATGATTGATGATATGATGATGCTAGTCTATTTACATTACTGTTATTTACATTTCTATATATATACTGTCACTGTTGATGTATTGTTACTTATTATCTGTTTTAGAGATATGCACACTATTTTCCGGATAAGTACTTAACTTGAAAATAAAACTTGAAAGTAAGGATCCAATAATTAGTGCGAGTTATGCTATTGAGTCAGCCACCTCTTTGTAGCCTTGCATATTAGGAGTCGGCTGTAGATAGCCACGTTGACGGGTAAGACTTGCTGAGTATTAGTTGCTCAAGGTTTGGCTCTTTATGTTTTATTGCAGGTAGCACCTTTATCTCTGACTTTATGGGTGGAGGTGGACAGTAGGATGGCCAGCTTCCCTTTAGTTGGACAGCCCACTGGGAGACTGATGAGTGATCTCCTCTCGAGTCCGCATTTTCATGGCTTTGGATGCGGGTTCTTGTGTATCGTGAGTGCGTGCGCTTGTATTTCTTCTAACTTTGGACTTGTACTTGTATCGTTAATTTCCGCTGTGCGACTCTATGTTTTAATTGGATTAATATAATCACTTAAAGACTTAATTTGTGCTTTTTATATGTTGTACTGTTGCGTCTATTTGTCAGCGCTTGATCAACTCGATCCTGCGAAAAGGGAAGACGCTTCACGCAACGTCGCGGGTCCGATGCACCGGTGTGGCCGCGCCGTCGCGTGCTTCCTGGTAGTACCAGTCGGCCTCCTCTCGCGCCTCCACGTTGTTACAGCACGGCCCGCTCCGGCGGCATGACGTTCGTTCGATCACCTGCAGGACGCGCGGCGGGGCAGCAGCGTGTCGGGCCTGGCCGAGCTGAAGAGGTACCTTGCCAGTGCCAGGTTCGGGTACCTGGAGCGCAGGCCGGAGCACGACGACGCGTTCGACGTGCACACGGCGACCGCCGTACTGAAGCGGTTCCAGTTCAGGCTCAGCCTGCCGGTCACCAGCCAGCTCGACTCAGCCACGCTCGATCGGCCGGATCATGTCCCCGCGCTGCGGCGTCGGTGTCCCTATCAAAGTCAGCCGCCAGCAAGTTCGCGTCTCGCACTGACGTACACACGGACCCTATGGAAGCCACGGACAAAGGCGATGACTGACAGCCGCGCACGCATTGGCAGGAGTTGGGAAAGAATGGCGGCGTGGCAGGGAAGAGAAATTAAAAGACTCGCAGAACATCGTTTCAATATTCTTGAGTAATATGGTTCTTGAAACAAGATATTTATGGGAAACAATTAAAATATTGTACTTTTTTAGCACTATTAAAATATTGTATGACTGAATCAATATGCAGAGTAGATCATGATATATAACATGAATGTATTTTGAAACATATATACAGTACTAAAGCTATATTTCTTTCTCATGTGATTGAGAGTCATTGGATGCAGATCCAAGTCATCTTGTTCTCCTTTTAATCTTGTCATATTTGTAGAAATACAAACGATGTGTGTGGAAACACAGAGAGGCGGAAAACTATATACAAATAACATGAACATTTCATCATCAACAAAAATGGTTCGAACTTTAAAAAATATTGTTCGAGATGTGCATTTTTAATTTGTTCCAATCACACCTTCTTTTTTTTTCAAAAATGCGACTAACAGATTTAACGAAATATGAGGCCTTTTTGAACAACAAATCTCCTAAAATCACAATAACAATACAAGCTTATATTCTATTGTGGATTCTTAGTAAATAATTCATTTATGATACAACATATGCAAAAATATAAATTCTTAGACAACATTGTGTACAAATGGGTATTTACAATTTTGATTTAATTTATTATTAGACTACAAATATTCAACTGATTGTGTTAAGAGGATGTAGAAAAGAAAAACTAACTCCATGTGTCATAACTAAGCTTTAGAGTTTGAATGTCATAATTCATTATGTTTATGCGGTATGTTATCTTGATCCATTCAAAAGACGGGAAACTCCATCATATCAAGACGTCAGAAGAGGACAACATACGGCTGAAGCGATCATGCCAATCGAGTCAAAGGTCCTGCATCAATGAAGAAGGATGTGTGACAATCCATTCAATCTCTGATTCTGAGCCTTGTCTTTTCATTTGTAACATAACTATTAAAGGTTAGTCGATCACATCTCTTTCTAACAGTTGTTGAACGTGGTCCCAAGGATCTTTGGTTTTGAGAAATTACAATAAAAGTCCTTGATTTCAATTTTTTTTAAAAGAATATACTAGGATGGCCTCCCTTATTAAATCTCTAAACATAGCAACCCCCCCCCCCCCCCCCCCCCCCCCCCCCCCTCCAACTCTCTTTTAAAATTGTCCAAGCTCCCCCACTGGTCCTCTTGTGGCCCATTAGGTGTGTGGTTTGAGCTTTTCCGAGTCGAGTTCTGCTTACCTTTGCACGTAGCGATCTAGTAGTCCAACTAAAGCGTTTTTATACTATATAACTAGTATGATGATGGCTATTATTGTGTTATATTAAAATTAAATATGTACTGTGGACTTTGTTCATAACTACAAAGGTGGGTAATTTTTAAAAAATATGAAGACATTTTGGATTAATTTTCTATAATGATAATGATAGATAATATTAAAACACATGGATGGCATTTTGAGCTAATTTTATCACAATTGCATCAGTGCGTTAAATTTTTCTTTCCTTTTTCTTTGATTAATGTGGTAAGATCTTGTCTTCAAAAGCGAAAATGGCAACTTTTATCATAATAGCAATGATGAGTAATTTTTCTTTTTTTTATTAATGTGATAATTCGTAGCCCTTAGCATACATAGTGACCCTGTTTCTTGACTTTAATTATTACTAGATCATAAACCTTTTTCACAACATGATCATAACCGTTGTTTTCACAACATGCTCCAGTGTGGTCGCGCGGTTGCGTGCTTTCTGTTACTACTACTTGGCCTTCTCTCATGCCTCCACGTAGCCGTAGAGCGGCCAGCTTCGGCAGCCTCAGGGCACCGGCGGCCGGAAGGCCCGGCATGGCTCTCGTTTCGTGGACTATTATCGGCGGCCAGTAGCCTCGCTGCCGACGCCACCGTTGGCGACCACGCTGCCCCCAGGTGCTGCTCCGGCTCCGCGGGCGTCCGATGATGCTCGTGGAGACGAAGATGAGCTCCACACTCGATCAGCGCTCGCTAGCAAAACTGTTCGTGTTTCTGTGTTGTGCACGACGTGTCAGCAGGGGCGAAGCTAGGTGCCGGGTATTGGATGCAAATCCACCCACAAAATTTTCAAATTTACTTGTAATTGTCTCGTTTTCACCATGTAAGCACCTATTAGATTCAATGTTTTTACACCCTTAGGCAGCTACATAAGTCCTGTCATTTGTTGCATCTCACAACTTTTGTTCTAGTTCGCCACTGCGCGTCAGGGCACGAAGAAACAGTAATGCCAGTGTCAACGGCGAAGGATGGTGTACCAATGGACCTCAGATATGCTGCCACCACTCATACATGCGCGATTTTTCGTTAATGAGAAATCAGTTCATGGTTTTTTTTTTTTTTTTGCGACCTCAATTAGTTCATGGTCGGAGCGTTGTTGCACTGACCAGATCTGGCCGCCGTTGTGTCCTTCTTGCTGCTGCCTGGCTTCGCCTTCCCGACAGCTCGTTTCACGGCCCTTTCAGTCGTCTCTTCCGGCCGGTTCGCTTTAGGAATCAGCACTTCCTAGCTGGATCACGTTGCGTTCCGGCTGCTAGTCTCACCATCTCATGCCGCACGGAACATTGCGCGCTCGTGAGCCACGCCGTGGCCGTTGCACGCCTCTCTCTCTCTCTCTCTCTCTCTCTCTCTGCTCGGAGCGTACGTTATTGCACCGCTGCATCCATCTCGCTTCGTTCGTTCTGTTCTCCTTTCCGCGACGCACCTTCCACTCTCCAGGTTCGCTTCAGGACTTCTTGGATCACGATGCTCATCGGCCCCAAGTCTCACGCCGCCCGGACCACCGCGCGCTTGTGCGCCGCGCCACGGCGGTCGTCTTCGGCCTTGGCCCAGACGACGGAGGGCACGAAAGCGCCAGCCCACACGCCGGGGTACACATACGCCTGGCGGCAGAGCGTGTGCGCCACCATGTTGCCCTCCCGGTACACGTGCTGTACTCTACGTCGCGCCCGGGGAAGCACCGGAGTTAGGCGACGATCTCCCGCTGCATCGCCACGGGGACTCGCGTCTGCGTGTCCTCGCCGCGCAGCAGCTGCACCAGCACCAGGTCGTCACCCTCCGCCATCACCATGCCCAGTCCCAGCCCCCGCGCCAGCAGCAGCGCCCGCGCCTCCACGATGCCCACCGTGGAGTGCTCCGTCTTCTCCGCGAACGACGCGACCCGTGCTGTCGCGGATGACGCCGCCGATGCTGGCACGCCCGGAACCGTCGTTGTACACGGATCCATCGAAGTTTATCTTGAACCATCCAAAGGGCGGCGGCGTCCACCGGACCATGACGACGCGCGGCGAGGGAGGCGACGGCTGGAACGGGCGCGCCGCCGGCGACAGGTGCAGGCGGCGGACGCAGGGGCTGGGAACAAAGAAAGGCGGCGCGGCGGGCAACAGAGACGTGGGGCACGCCATCCTCACAAGCAAGAACAACTGGCTCTGCTCTCCGACTCTAGCTAGGTGAATGCGATTCTTGTGGGGATGACAACACTACCCTTTTATCGACGAGGAGAACCCAACCGAGTTCAATTCGGTCCGCCAGTCAGCTGAACGGCAGTCGGAAGTGGGTCTCCGACTCGGACAAGAAAATCTTCGACGACGCGTTAGCCAAACTCTTTAAAACTCTATTTGTCGACGAGCCCGGCAGAGAATAACCAAACACGATCGATCGACGCAGCGTAGCGGCTCCGATGCACCGGAGTGGCCGCGCCGTCGCGCGCTTCCTGGTACTACTACTTGGCCTAGTCTCGTGCCTCCACGTTGTCACAGCACGCCCCGATCCGCCGGCCTTAAGACAGCACCGGCGGCCGGACGGCGCGGCATGGAGCTCGTTCGAGCACCTGCAGGACGCTCCGCGGGGTAGCAGTGTCCAGGGCCTCGCCGAACTGAAGAGTTACCTTGCGAGGTTCGGGTACATGCAACCCAGCCCAGAGCACGACGACGACGCGTTCGACGAGCACATGGAATCCGCCGTCAAACGTTTCCAGTCCAAGCTGAGCCTGCCGGTCACCGGCCAGCTCGACTCCGCCACGCTCGCCCGGATCATGTCCCCGCGCTGCGGCGTCGGCGACATGTCAGTCTCCGTGTCCGCGTCGAAGTCGGCCGCAGCCAAGTTCGCGTTCTTGAACGGCGAGCCGAGGTGGACGCTGCCGGACAAGCTCGCGCTGACGTACGCCATATCGCCGACGGCCACCGTCGCCTACCTGCCGCGCGAGGCCGTGCGCGCCGCGTTCCGGAGCGCGTTCGCACGGTGGGCGCGCGTCATCCCCGTGGACTTCGTGGAGATCGACTACTACGGCGTGGCTGACATCAAGGTGGGCTTCTACGACGGCGAGCACGGGGACGGCAGCCCGTTCGACGGACCGCTCGGCGTGCTCGCCCACGCCGGAGGACCCATCCACGGGGGGCTGCACCTCGACGCGGCGGAGGCGTGGACGGTGGACTTGGACGCGGAGAAGCCTTTCTCCGAGGTCTTCGACTTGGAGAGCGTGGCGACGCACGAGATCGGGCACGTCCTCGGGCTCAACCACTCATCGTCCTACGAGGCGGTCATGTACCCATACATCAGCCCGCGGGAAAGGAAGCTGCGCCTCTCCGACGACGACATTGAGGCAGTGCAGCTGCTGTACGGCTCCAACCCAAGCTTCAGGCACTCCATCTCCATGGCGCCGGGGAGGACCAGCTGCCTTGCTGGATTAATTAGCTTAGTTTGTGTAGTCTTCGCCGTATTAGTGACGCAATTTTAGATAAAAATGTACAAGATTGTTACGTTACAAAAAAAAGTCCAGTTTTATGGTGACATTTAATTCTAATGAGTCTTATGTAGGAGTAGTTAATTCTTTTTCAACGGTGATATATTTTAAGAAGAACGTCGGAGGAACTGTACAATTTCTTTTTGAGCATGTCTTATCTGCCCTGTTTGTTAAAGTCTTCTCTCCTCTGTTTGCAACTTAGATTTATCCTGCAACCAGTAAGCTTATCTTTTTTTTGCTCGGGTAACCAGTAGTAAGCTTATCTAAAAATAACTCGCATGAAAACAGTTTTTTTTTAAAAAAAGTTTATTAAAGCATTATTTATGTATTGGAAGTTTGAGGACATAGATGACACACTTCATAACAAGTTTAGAGACCGCCCATGTATTTCACTCATTAGCTATAAAGGACTCTCTTTTTTTTTTTTTTTTTTTTTTTGAGAATCAGCTATCAAGGGCATATATGCACATCTAAAGGCCATGGTCATATCACCAAGAACGCTGCATATTACCAGGAACCTCGAGGACACGATCGATTACCACAGTAATTGTATTGCGGCATTTCAACATGGAGTGCTCAACTGTTCATATCGACGGTCACCCCCCCCCCCCCCCCCCCCCCCCAAAAAAAAAACATTTCGGACCCCTTTAGAACGAAGGATTTTCACGGGAAAAACACAGGAACGGAAAAAAATCCCGCGTTCCAAAGGCCCCCTTCATATTGGTGCATCAGTGAAGGAAAGAGCTGGAACCATTTGAACAGCACGAGGAAAATACCTCCGAATTAGTTCTGTTGTGGATAACTGGATGTGGGTCCATATGAACTCAGCATATACAAAACAAAAATGCTATATCGTGCACACTAATCTCTGATCCAACCAGCTCAACCACCATAGCTCTAATAGGCACACCAATGAAACGCAACCCATCAAACCACTATATGCTGTAAGGGTGACAGAGCGCCCTGTGGTCCCTTTCGACTTACAAGCGTGCTTAATAACGGATACTATCGCTCAATATGCTAAAGAAATGGTTGATATCGATTTTCTCCTCGCCAGAATAGATTGCCTCTGCACGTCCTCCTGTTGGCCCCTGTGCGGCCATCTCAACAAGTGTGTACAGTTTCTTGATTGGCATCTGCAGCATCAATAAGATTGTGAGGATTTATCATTCAAAGGTGTCTAATTGAAAAGATAACAGGAATTATGGAAAGACGATTACATCATCCAATGCTTCTGCTGCTGCATCAAGATCTCCTTCATCAAACACATTAAGATGTTGCAACACCTGCAGAGAAACAAGATAAGGTAAACAGACATAAAACTCCACAATATTCTAAAGCACAGAATTACAAACAATTTTAACAACAGAATACGCAGAGAGTAATAAAGCACTATTGCATTCAGCACTACTCCTGCCACTCTGCCACTGTATCTTGAAATAACTGCAGTACACAATCACACGAGAGAATCATTACCTTTTTGGCATCCTCCTTTTTCAGTTTCGGAACATGGTAGGTCACGGAGAACACATCACACATTCCAATGGATTCTAGAAAGCCTACCTCACTTGTTGTTCCTATAACAAGCAAGTTTTTCCCCTGAAAACATAAGAAGGTACGCTAGTCAAATGAAATACAACATTAACCAAGTTCAACATATAAGCAGTGAAACAGTAACCATTTGTGGTGCTCAAGGATAGTAACAAAAAATTGTGGCCATGCAAACCTTGGGAGGAACCCTCTTGAGAAGGACCAAAAGAGTTTGTGAGATCAAGTTTGAAAACCGTGGTCCGATGGCTACATACTCCAGCAACCTAAAAGATCATACAAGATTACCAAAGTACAATTAAAGCAAGACGGGGTGTAGAAAGGCTTCATCACAGTAAGTATTTTATAATTAAGGGCTCAAGTACCTTTCGATATCATCAAGAATTATGATGCTGAACTGAGATTTGTATGCGTCCTCAAAAACCTGCATTTTTATGATAAGACACATCAAACCATTAATTATCTGGAAGAGCATAGAAAGCAAACAAGATCACAAAAGCAAATTACTCTTTGTAAAAGAACAGAAAAAGCAGAAACAGAAGACAAAATTAAGCGTGCGAAAGAAAACAGGAGCAATAAACAGATATGCTTCTATATATTCGTATTAACAAACAACAATACTACTGGATGTATTATATGCAGAACAGCACTAACCTTGCAAATCTGAGCACACTTACTGCTTTCACTGAAGCCAATCATTGTCTCTGCCGATATCTGTAGTCAAAAGAACAGCTCAGGAAATTCAATCGTGTACCTTGCAATAGAGTATGCCGGAAAACAAGAAATAAAGTAACTTACAATTTTAACATAAGCAAAATCACTATCGATGCCAACAGTAGCTGCCATAGCCGATTTACCACTGACAAGCAATTAACATGAAATGAGTTACAAGCAAAGTTTTCAAAGAAAACAAAAAAGATGTTTTAGAGACTACCTTCCAGCAGAGCCTTCCAAGAGGCAAGTCACAAGTGGGCTACCTTTGCTAACTTTAACCTGCTCCACGAGAAGCATGGCTCTCTGATAAATATGCTTGTGTGCTTTACCACAGTCAACAATGCCACGCAACCTGCAATTTTTACATCAAGACGACGACATCAAATACAACATTAAACAGCATTTAACTTCTGTTAAACATGGAGGCCAACAGTAGGTATTAAATAATATACACAGGAAATTAACTATAAAATTGTATATATCTGAAGCGAGCATCCAACTTAGTAGTTCTTGTCTCATATGCTAATAAAAGGTACTGCACGCCGATTTGTTCATGTCGAACCAAATTGTACTTGTCCTTACTCCTTAGTATTCATCGAAAGCACTCCATCAAGAAAAACAGAAAAGAACTAAGCTAAAGCTAATAGATAGAAAAATCCACCACATGCACATAATGTCGGCATGACAGCACCTAAAGTGCTTGTTGATAAAACTAAGAGGGGGGAAAAAGGAAGAGTGGCTGGTCTGCATCCAATGCCAACCATCATTAGTTAGTTTGTGAAAATGTACTTTATAGAACATGGTATTAGCTAGGTTAAAGTGTGTGAAAATGTGCTTTATAGACCCAGTAATGTCCTAAAAGAACCTGATCATAGTGCATTGCATTCGACATTTCTGTGGATGTAATTTTACCAAATTAATGTGCAAGATATCACACCACACACCTGCATCTTTCGAGGTTGTCGGTGGAAGCACCAAATGCAGGAGTAATTTCGTGAAGTGCATTCACAAAATCATCCATAGTAACCTTAATGCTTTCCTCATCCAAAGGCTTAGTGAGGTCATCCATTGATATCTGCCGGTTCAAAGCATATGAGACAGCACTTTTCACAACACCTTCCAACTCTGCTCCACTGTAGTTCTTTGTCCGTGCAGCTTCATTCAGAGTGTCAGGTGTTATTTGGGTTCCAATTATGAACGAAGTGCTAATATAGAGAAGTATACTGAAGACATTAAACATTTTCAAAAACTTAAATATTTCAAGTTGAATGATAAATTAGAAGATTCAGCCAAGTACCCAGTTAATGCCACGAAAAATATAGGAAACCTTTGCTACAATGAATGCAATGCCAAAATAATATCAATTCACAAAAAAGGAAAACCCACCAAGCTCTTGAAGATTAATATCTGGAGATAGGAAGGAATTCTCTTTCATCTTATTTGTATGAATCTGAAGGATTTGCAAACGACCATTTTCGTCAGGTAGGTTTATCTCAATGTGAACTTCCAAACGTCCAGGTCTGCAGCAGATGTATCAAAGGGCAATGAATGTATATAAATAGCAAAGAAATATGCCTATGGTTTAGGTTTACAGTCCCTAAATCAACCAACATCAACCTCTTTGTGAGTTCTCCAGTGACATGCACCGCACTAGAAAGTGATGGAAAGGTGCTGAACGAATGGCAGAAATGGTATTGCAAACACTCTGGTCTAACATGGTATTACACTCTGGTCTAACATGGTATTAAGGAGTGTACCCAATGTAGGTTTGATTATGTCCCAGACTCTAGTGGACATAGTCGTCAAAGACTATACTCTGTGATTTAATAAAGCTCTTGTGACTTCCCCCCACAAAAAGGAAAATGTTTTCAAGATCCAGTTTGAATGCATATGTAAGAGAGATTTACTGAATCCATTTATCACACTAGCTCATACGAAAAATCAAATGTTTGACATTTGGGACTACAAAACTGCACCAAATAACCAGCAAAATGATCCAACGAGGAACAGAACTTACCTCAATAAAGCTTCATCAAGCAAATCTTTACGGTTGGTCATTCCAATTAGCAGCACATTATTCAACGCCTCAACACCATCTATCTAAAAGGTAGAAATTTTAATCAGAACACAGTGTTATAGAACATAAACAAGCTATCATGTGCACCTGTGCTGTGTAGCAGAACACACCTTTGTAAGGAGCTGGTTTACAATGCTATCATGTACACCAGTACCATCACGAGTAGACCCTCTAGACTGCAGAATCATAGTTTCTCTTAGCATTTTAAAAATGTACCAGATAAGTGGGAATAGTACAATATACATGACGATGGAAATCAAAGAAAACAAAACTTCACCTTGCAGATAGCATCAATTTCATCAAATATAATAACATGGAGGTCGCTCTGATCACCTGTGTTGGGAAGGAGGTAGAAAAAAAATTAAGGCCAAAAAGGGTGTTCCACGCAGAAATATGGGAAAGCTTTCCCTGATGAGGTGACATACCATGTGTCTTCTGCTCATTTTCAGCATCAGCAAACAAATCTCTCACGTTCTTCTCAGTTTCTCCAACAAACTTGCTCAAAACTTCAGGTCCGTTCACAATCTGAGCTTGGAGAAAAGGTATTAGACATGTAAGAGCCTTAATGGACAAACATCTGACTGCATAGGTTTCAGAGATCTTAGATGGGCAGCATGGCTAGCCCATACCTTTGACAGGATGAATTTTCTGGCTATATCAAAGGCATTGTGGTGCTAGTTTTGACAAATGGCCTAAACACTGACTAATGGGTACCTGTGCTGAATACAAGTTTATACGACCACTAATATTGTGAATAGTACATGGTCAACTTCTCAACATAGTATGGACTATCATAAATTCATAATAGCTTTTTCATTCAACCAGTATTTAGAATAGGAGAACTAAGAGCAGATAACATTTATGTCTGCAAAGTGTCATATCCTTATTTATTATTACTACTACTAAAGATAACAAATCTTCCTCATTCATATTATAAATCTAGCATCCATTCTCCTACTAAAACATATCAAATTGAATGAGGTAACAGCATTGTACACATATTTTGACAACTGATAAACTTATAACAAATGCTCCATAAAAAGAAGAAAAATCATACCTTGGGATCTTTGCCATTCAACAATTTTCCAATTTGACGAGCCATAAGAGTCTTGCCAGTACCAGGAGGCCCGTATAACAATATACCCTTTACATGGTGGATGCCCAATCTACGGTATTCAGTTATTAGCAAAAGATCATTCGTTATTAAGGGTAGAAAATGAAAGATAGGTACCATACTTACTTACTAACAACGTGAGGAGGAAACACCCTTGAAGCAAATGCCCTACGAAATATGTCAGTGAACTCGGCACCCAAACCACCTATCCCCAACTTTTCCAGGTTAAACTCTTTATGTTTGAAAAGCTTGGTGCTAGCAGCTTCCTTTTGGTTGATTACCTACAGCACAACAACAAGTCTTATTTTGGTGCCTTACAAGCTGTGGAAAATGCTATGTGTGAACAACAATATAGAAGGTATTCAAAGGAACCTTAATTCCTGAATTAGGAGCAGCCTCAAATATGATGTACGTATCGCTTGACAGGAACCCTCTGTCAAACGGTGTCGAACTCTCTTGGCCTTCTAGCAAAGCTTGATTGACAGTGAACACATAGTTTGTTCCATAAAATTCAAATGGAACCCTTTGCCCAGTTGTCATGACCTTAAACAACCCCACAGGATCATAGTTTTGGACACAAAAAATAGCTTTAGTCCTAAAATTACAGCCATCCACAATCCAATTACTGATAAGAGAAATGTCATGAATAGTTATCCTGATGAAAAGCAAAGGCCTACTAAAAAAACAAGCTAATTCATTATGTTGTACCTGATCCAGAAATCTCTTCCGGAGTTGTTGGGCAAGCACAACTGCATCCAGCTGGGGAAAAAAAGGACAATGCGTATGAGATCACGTTGAAAAAAAAACACCCAAAAACTCACCGCAGAAAGTCCAATGCAGCCTACCTCGTCATTTCGGTTGGCTCTTGCCTTAGCATATTCAAGTTCTAGTGTCAACAATGCCAGCTTGAAATCATCAGGAGGGGCAAAACTGGACAAAAATGTATTATTATCCAAATAGCAAGGCAACACAGAACCATAAACATATCAATTTAAGTGGATAGTTGAACTTCCTACCTGTTCACAGTAACCGAATCCCCAGCTGAAACTTTTGCTTGTCGACGCTGAATGGCATTCAAGGCAATGCGTCCACTTGAAACAGCATCATGGGCAGTGGAATGTCATTAAGGATAACAGATGAGAAGAGAAACAATGCAACATGACAACGTTTTGACAAAACTAGATTACTCAGAACAAAGCACTATAGCCAGACACCAAGGGTGTAATGGATTCAATAAATGAACACTAACATTCTTTCTACTCAGAAGAATTGTAATCACATGCATTCGATATAATTCAAAATTTCATCTCAATGTTGTTTCATTGTTCCTCAAGGCTTCTCCAAGCGGCAAACTAAGTGACATTTCACAGAGCAAAGCATTAGTAACAGTTAGAAATGTTGAAACCAAAATCTTTGATTAATATGATTACCTATCCAACATTCCAATTTACCCTCCTAATAATAATTTATTTTTTATTCATCTAAACAGCCGTAATTAGAACAGTGAAGTGAACTTGACAGGCATCCATGATGAGATAAACTCCACAACGTCCAAAGTTTCGATGAACTCGAATTGCCAACCCAACATAACTATATCACCAAAACTATCAAAATGATCCCGGAACCAAAACATACATGCGGAATTATCCAGAGGTTTCGAGCGCAAGCTAGAAGACCAAATCAAAGAGCCAGGACGGCTCATGAAGAAGAGATCTCCGAAAGGAACATATGATCGATTACGAGATCATCTGTAAAAAGGATATCGCAGGGTGAAGACCCAGGCGTCGGCGACGACGGCGAGCGCGTTGGGGAAGCGGCGGAGATCGGCAGGGGAGACGTAGGCGCAGTTCGTGAGGGCCAGCTCCTGGTTCGGCGTGCTCACGACCTCCATGGACGAGCCGCCGCCACCGCCGTGTCCCTGGTAGTACCTTCCCGCCATGGCTGCTGCGCTAGTGAGATCTCGGTCGCTCGAGATCGTGCGGGAGCGTGCCGCGCTGGTCGCGAAGAAGAAGGAGAGGACCTTCTCTGCTCGCTTCGGTCTGAAGGAATGGGTTTTGGGCCCAGTAGCTAAAGTTCATTGGACTTTGGGTCCAATTGGGCTGTCACCAACTATGTCACGGCCCCAAATGGCAAATCATGCACCAGCTACACTTCGGCTGAACAGCTTTGACAGCAGAAAAAATAGTTTTCCCTTTGTGTCGTAAATGAAAAAATAGGATTGCGCTCATGATTTTTCAAGAGGAAGGGGAAAAGAAGTAATTAAATCTGGACGCTCATAACATACATGATAATAGATCCTCCGTTTTCAATGTAACTAAGTATGATAGATATCAGCTTCCAGTTAAAACGCCAGCAACATGGCAAAAATAACACATCGAGTTATCATTTTGTTTCTTTGCTACAAATAAAATTGGGTAACATTCTTGTCAAAATTGGGGCTGCACATGCAATACGTGATCCAAAGGCAAGATGCTCATGCCTATGACAAAACTGCCCGAGTAATCTCAACTTTCGCCTGAGAATCAGTCATTGCTTCAGTGCGTCGAGCAAGCAACCACCCGCCTCAATATAAGCAGGAAATGCACACCCTTAGCTTTGTATATAGACTATCTCAGACGCTGAAGTGCTCACACCCGTATCATGGCTTGCAAAAACAAACGTAACTTCTGTGGAAACTGCAATCATGGCCATCCGCATTTCTCAATAACCTCAGCAATTTCTCTACACAGCCTAATTCTTTGTACCAGCAGAGCACAGGTACTTCAACAAGTACTCATTAGAAGAGCAAGCGTCTGCCAAATCCTGATGCAATCTTGTTATAGACTTCTGCAATGATTTCAGAGAAGGAAGCAGGGTTCTGGAGTTCTGTTGAATATAGTGCCCATGCACCTTACATAGCTCCTGTAATAAAAACCAAAGAGGATTAGATAAACATGATATGTTAACCAAAACATTAGCTTGAATAGTGAGGAAAGGGAGAATTGAGGATGTCACCTGAGACCATAGGAGTATAAATTCAAGATGGGGGCAACTTTCCAAAAGGTCAGCAAATGCATCAATCAATCTTTGGAGATACTTAAAAGGTATTGCCGAACAAATAGCTCGCACATTAGACGGATCCACAGCAAATATGCATTTCTTTATCAAGGAGTCCTCATTCAACCGGAGGCTAAGTATAAGGGCCCTCTGGTGTTGGTTTTCTGAAAGAGCTTCCTCTACTTTCTGTACACAAACATCAATTACAGATATTAGTTGCCAATTGCTGAGTATAATTTTGAGGAAAGCAATAATCAAGGGGGGGAAAAAGGGTAAATACCTCTGGTGTAACATCAACGTCAAGGTCAGTTGGATCAAAAATAAATGATTCATCAACCGAGTACAATAGAACACCATCAGTGGTTGCTGCAGCAAAAGATCTTCCAGTTGGAGCGAATTTAACACATTTTGTCCTAGCTACAGGTCTTCCACGATTTGCCACTGATCCAGGTAAACCAAGCCCTAAGTTTCCTCTTGTTTGTTGATCAATTCCTTCTTCAACATCACTATCTTCATCATCGATGAGATCTAATGCACCTGCATCTGTCATCCTTTTTGAGTTCAAAAAATCAAGAACGCCATCCAATGAGAGATTGCGAGTGATCTGGAATCTACGCAACAGTACCTGCTCAAAACAAATACATAAAAACAGGGGTGATTCCTTATGTCTCCATTGCATAACTCCAACCGTCAGATGCCAGCTTCACAATGAAGGAAATAATGTGAATCATGCAATTCAGTGGTATACAATGGATTTTTCTATAAAAAACAGTAAATCATCCCCAACATTATAGCTGACAGAGACGTGCTTAGAACTTTAGAAGTCAAAATAGTGTAAGACCTTCTCGCAAAAAGAAAAAAATAGTGTAAGACCAAGTATTTATACATTTTGACATAATTTTTGTGTTAGTCACTTTAAGAGAAATGTCAGACATGGACTTCAGATTTGGGTTGGAAGCTGTTCATGTCTACAGTTTACGACAGTAACACAACCAAATATTTCTGACGCTTAGTTGGAAGATAAAAGAAAACTAGGTAGTAGATAAGACCGAAAAAATGTAGAAACTATGAACACAAAAAAAGGCACTCTTGCTATAAAGTTAAAACTATCACAAAAAGGATTTTCTAACCTGTTCTCCAACATCATACATGCATATATATTTGCTGTTTCCTCCAGCTAAAATATAGCTCCCATCAGCAGAATAGCACAATGTAGTGAAGTACTTCCCTATGCTTGTATTAGCTGCAGATCTCCTATCAGTCATGAGGCGTCCCCCAGAAATATCCCTACGGCCTTCAATTGTATACATCAACAAGCCCTCAAGTGGATCCCAAAATTGGATTAGGCCATCTAAAGTGCTGCATGCTATCTGTTTTCCGTCGGGACGATAAGCCAAAGTAAGAACATCATGTGAATGTTGAAAAGTTTCAACTGCACCCTTGCTCTCAAATACATCCCAAAGGCGAACAGTTTTGTCCCATGATGATGAAGCCAAAATAGCCTGTCAAACAGAACCTAGTCACTCTTGTTTGATTGATGAACATGACAAGCAGATGATACGGTAAAAGGATAAAATTGTGCTTGGAAAGTTATAAGGCAGAGTTGGATAACATCAGCAAAGCATGATCTCTTACACTGATTGGTGAGAACATTAAGCCATGCACTGGTCCTTCATGGCCACTGAGTATATCTAACAATCGACCAGTTTTCATTGACCAAACAAATATCTGCAGGAAATGTTTCATAATCAATGAACATGAAGTTAAGCATAAGCCACATAAAAATTATCAGGACAGAAAAGGTTGGTTGCAGGAACAGACCTCAAACGAATCAAGTGTTCCAGCACATATTACTTCTCCACTTTGGTCCGCTGTTAAAGAAACAAACTGTCTAGGTGAAGGGGTGGTAAATGTTCTGAAGTTGCGATAGCGGAACAAATCCCAAGCTCGTATGGTCCCATCAAGGGAAGCACTTAGAAGAGAATGGTTATTCGCCATAAAGTGAAGTGCAGTAACAGCATTTGTATGCTCCGAAAATGTTATGAAACAGAACCCGGAAGAAACTGTCCAAACCTGTAGCACATAAGTTTGTCAATCTTCCTGTCCAGGTTATTAAATGAGAATAGTAAGGCGCTAAAAAGGTTAGCAAAATTTTGATAAATGATTCTTATTGAGCAGTGAGCACTACATTTCATTCACAGAAATAAGCTTGGTGTCAGTCGTATCTAAATGAGGCAAGCACATAATTATGTTATTATGACTTTTACTCTCATGAATTTGGAGAGTCTTTCATCATTTGGACCACATTATGAAGCAAAGTTTCTAACAATGATCAGTCAAGATGTCAATGTAAGCGAGCACGTATAAATGAGTGCATAAAAACAATTCATATCCAGTGTGAATCAACATTATCATACAAAGAGTGCAGGGCATAATAATAGGAACAAAAAAAGAAGTGCGAGTATAATAGGAATTGCAAATGCTATTGCTCAGCACACCTTGACTTTGTTATCATCAGCTCCAGTGGCCAATAATTGGGAATCCGGTGAGTATGCGACGCAATTCACATCAAAGTAGTGCCCCTGCTGCTTCAAAATATAACTCTCTGACCGCCATTCCCACACCAGCAGCTGCCCAAGCTTGGCACATCCAAAAACAAGCCAATTCCCCAGACTGTTGAAAATAGCAGTGGTGATCTTCTCCCTTGATATTGACAGCAAATGAAGGCACACAAAGTCCGGCATCTGGTACAGCCCAAATACTCCATTAGAGAACCCAACAACCACCATGTCAAGCTCCCGGTGGTAATCACATGCTGTTAACTTAGCCGGTGCTTGCATGAAGAAGTGCTTTTCCTGCAGCTCCCACTTTGCCAAATGTAGCGGTGTAGTGTCTTGCTCTCCCAATTTCTTCCTTTTTCTGCTGCCACCATCCAATTCCATGGCATCATTCTGCTCTGATTCCTGCTCCGGCGTCCCAGGTGAAGGTGGAGGTGAATCATCGTTTCCTCCTTCATTTCCCTCAACCAAATGCCATGTGAAGATAGCTCCGTCTTTGGAAACTGTGTAAACCCTGTTGACACTCCCTGTCTGCTTATCCGTGGCAAAGAAGGCGCCAACAACAGCAGCACGGTGGCCGAGGAAGAGGAAGGGCTTGGCTCCTAGGCCCTTCTTGACAGGCAAGAGACGGGCCGTGAGGTCCTTGCAGGAGGCAAGGAGGAACGCGGAGTCAGGGGACCAGTCGAAGGAGGTGACGCCGGCGGCGAAGCCAGGGAACGTGCGTAGGAGGTGGAAGGGAAAGAACTCCTTGCGGAACGCCGGCGAGCGCCAGATCTGTACGACCTTGCCAACAGCGACGGCGATGAGCTGGCCGTCGGGGCTGAAGCGGATGGCTGACGGCGCGCCCTTGAAGGAGACGCGGTGGAGGACCGCGCGGCGGCGGAGGTTGGCGTAGAGCGCGCGGCCCTTGTCGTCCGCCGCGAGGAGGAAGTCGCCCGACGGGGAGGAAGCAAGGCGAGTGATGTTGGAGGAGGACTCGAAGGGGAGCGTGAAGGAGGAGGAGGCGGCGAGGTCGGTGGACGCGACGCGGTTGCCGACCGCGGAGAGGAGGACCGGGGAGTCCCCTGCGAAGACGGCGTCGCCGCCGCGGTACGGCGCGCCGAGGAGGTTCTGGAAGCGGTAGTTCATGGCGGGAGGCCGGAGTGTGGACTGTGGAGGCGGGGATGGTCGGATGGGGTGGCGGGCTAGGGTTTTGGGGGAACAGGAGGGGAACCGGCTCGTTGAAGACGATGACAGGGTTTTAGTTCATTTGGACTTGGGCTTTTGACTTGTGATGGGCCAACGGTTTGGGTGTGCTACTGCTGGGACAATCTGGCCCAATAGTACGCTAGCCCGAATGACACAGGTCATACGCTCTTCTCTGCTCGTATACGCTGCTTCCGAATGACACCGGTGGAAGACACCGGTCGAAGACGACCGGTTCATTTCAGAACATGGAGCTGAAAGCTGACCAGTTTTTTCCAATAGACAAGTGGGCGAACAATGCCATCTCGTTGTAACTTCAATGCCCCTGTAAATAAAGTTTGACGAATTAGCTTCTTATGAATTGCAACTTATAATCAGTCTGTTCGCGTCGCTGCAACGCAGTCGTTTTACTGTAACGGCTGCTGAAGAAATAACTGCGAACACTGTAAAGACTGCTGAAGAAATAATGAAACACTGTAGCTACTGCAAAGCAGCGAGACGAACATGCTAAATATATGCTGTGATGGTGAGTTGTGAGAATACGAACAAGGGAGCACCATGGTCCACCCGTGACACACATATGACGCACAATCGTCAAGATCAAGTGGAATTGGTTGCAACCTTCCCGGCATCGCAACAAGGACGTGACCAACCGAAGAAGGATGGTAAGAGGTCCGGACAAGCGGCATCCACTTTGGGCAACATGGATCTCCCTCGAACAAGATGCCATTGGCAACTTCATCCTCAAAGGGCATGGTTGTTCTTGTAGCAGGACGGCATAGTTAGTTCCCATGTTGCCGTGCAGCTGGCCAGGGTATATATAAGCAGCCAAGTGCTTTTCAATGTGCGTTCAACCTCTCTGAGTTGCAACAGTTGAGATGGCCCCATGTTTCACAACACTCCTCTTCCGTCCTGCTCCCGTCGGCCTGCCAGGTCGTCCGGGAAGGCCAGGGCTCAAGGCGACATCGCTGGCAGCTAGAGCCGCCACGAAGACAGCTTCTGTTGTCGGCGAGCTGGCGGCGTGGAAGAGCATCCGGCAGGAGAGATGGGAAGGGGTGCTCGAGCCGGAGGGATCCGTGCCTCGCTGGCTGGTACGTAATGAAGGTTCACGGTTTTATCATATATGCGCCGTGCAGTTGAGATGGAACGACGACGACCACACTGTGTGTTTTAATTTGCAGGATGGCACGTACCTCCGGAACGGGCCGGGGCTCTGGAACGCGGACGAGCACGAGTTCCGGCACATGTTCGACGGGTACGCCACGTTGGTGCGCGTGGCGTTCCGCGACGGCCGCGCCACGGGAGCGCACCGCCAGGTGGAGTCGGACGCGTACAAGGCCTCGCGCGAGCGCGGCAAGGTCTGCCACCGCGAGTTCTCCGAGGTTCCGGGTCACGACGGCGGGCTCCTCTCCCGCCTCGGCGAGCTCGCCGGCCTCTCCCTTGGAGCTCTGGGCGCGCCGCTGACGGACAACGCCAACGCGGGCGTGCTCGCGCTCGCGGACGGCCGCGTGCTGTGCATGACGGAGACGGTGTCCAGCTCGACGGTGATCGACCCGGGCACGCTGGACACGGTGGGCAAGTTCCGGTACACGGACGGGCTGGGCGGGCTGGTGCACTCGGCGCACCCGGTGGTGACGGCGTCGGAGATGTGGACGCTGGTGCCCGATCTGTTGCGCCCGGGGTACCTGGTGGTGCGGATGCCCGCGGGGAGCAACGAGCGGGAGGTGGTCGCGCGAGTGGACTGCCGTGGTAAGACTGGCGTGGGGTGGGTGCACTCGTTCGCCGTCACCGAGCGGTTTGTCGTCGTGCCGGAGATGCCGCTGCGGTACAGCGCGCGCAACCTGTTACGTGCCGAGCCCACGCCGCTGTACAAGTTCGAGTGGCGGCCCGAGGGCGGGAGCTACATGCACGTCGTCTGCAAGGCCAGCGGCAAAACCGTAAGACCCCTGTTCCGTTCCGTATGCAAAGCTAGCTCTAGCTGGTCTAGTAGTACAAACGATGCGATCGTAAGTGATCCGTGAGTTTTTCTGAAGGTGGCGAGCGTGGAGGTGCCGCCGTTCGTGACGTTCCACTACATCAACGCGTACGAGGAGGCCGGCGCGGACGGCCGGGAGGCGGAGGTCGTCGTCGACTGCTGCGAGCATAACGCGGACACCTCCATCCTGGACCGGCTCCGCCTCGACAACCTCAGGTCGTTCGCCGGCGACGACGTTCTGCCTGACGCAAGGTGATGACGATGCTCGTCGCCACGACAGACATATACGCCTGTCGAAACTGAAGTGTCCTGACTCTTTCTGTTCATGAATCAGAGTTGGCCGGTTTAGGATCCCGCTCGACGGCAGCCCGTCAGGCGAGCTGGAGGCGGCGCTGGACCCCGAGGAGCACGGCCGGGGCATGGACATGTGCAGCATCAACCCAGCCTACCGCGGCAAAAAGTACCGGTACGCGTACGCTTGCGGCGCGCGCCGGCCGTGCAACTTCCCCAACACACTCACCAAGGTTAGCGGATCGGAAACGAAACCTCGATTCCGCAATGCGGGGCGCGCAACATTGGCGCACGCACGCTTCTGACGTTTCGTGGCACGGCTGGTGCTCTCTGATGCAGGTGGACCTGGCGCAGAAGAAGGCCGTGACATGGTACGAGGATGGCGCGGTGCCGTCCGAGCCCCTGTTCGTGGCCAGGCCCGGCGCGGCACGGGAGGACGACGGTTAGTTGTGCTTTGCTTCACTCTAGCTTTGCGCGCGGGCGTGATCTGGTTTGCTGAACGTGTGAGTTACTTTGACAGGCGTGGTGATATCTCTGGTGAGCGCCAAGGACGGGTCCGGCTTCGCGGTGCTGCTCGACGGGACGACGTTCCAGGAGCTGGCCAGGGCCAAGTTCCAGTATGGCTTGCCCTACGGACTGCACGGCTGCTGGATTCCAAGAGCCAGCTGAGATGCACGAGCAAGTGTCGGCCGCACCAATATGTGTCCATCTATATCATGTTATGATTCGAGGTTCTGTTTTAATTTATGCACACACACACACAACTACATGCTAAATGGATTCTTTAGCAGAACTGAAACAAAATCAGAATAAGTCTAGGTTGATAATGTACCAGTTGAGACATTAAACAGAGAAATGAATCTTTTTTAATAAAAAAACGTAGCGTGCAAATATGGTCCGCATCCTTTTCGCCACACTGCCCATTCAACACGCGGACAACTGGTCTCAACGCCTTCAAGATTTGGAGAAAGCATTTCAGTTTGCTATCAGAAACATAAAATTCATTGTTTAGCAGGCTTATGTATGACATGGTTGTACATACATTTCCCAAAATTTCAGCCCAAAAAATTGTTAATTGAGAACACCAAAGCAATATAAAATCATAATTCAAGGGATAAAAAGGTTGTTCCCAAAGAAGTTTCTAGAATTTTTTTTATAAAAAATATTGACCTACATAACTATATGAGAGCACCAATAGTTACATTCACATCTCAGTAGAACAATTAATATTTGCTTTTGTTAGTGTAGATCTAAATTTCTATGCTATAATTCCATCCATCATAATAATTGAGCAATAATTTGTAATGTGTGAAGTGGATTTGTTGATCATAATAAATTTATCATCGGGTTGATAATTTTTATATTTAGGAACAAAATACAAATGTTAGAACATGTGTGTACCCCTTTTATACGAGGTTAGATCCCCTAAGGTTGTCCAGTATAGTCTTTCATATAAATATTTTAATTTACGTTAAACAACATCATTTCATTTCAGTTTATAGGTTTCAAGTAGAACTCTAAACACAGACATCATCTTTACAAATCATCAAGAGGAGTCTCAACCCAACTTATAGAGACATTTACACACACTCAAGAAAGACAAGCAAAACATTTAGGGCACTTATAACCTGCGTAGATTCTTCGAAATCATGTTTGCATTCATGTTATCCTCCCTCATGTACTCGTGCTAGTGTTACCATTGACCGTGGTTCGTGACTTTAATTGTGGTTTTGTACTTTTGCATTGTCCGGCAATTCGCCGATTGAATCCACCTTAGTACGCTGGCGTAAATACTAAATGAAGTTTTCATATATATGTAACACCTTCAATTTCACTTAAACTTAATTTCTCTCGGCAGCTGAATCAGAGCAACAGAGCAAAAGCAAGAGGCAAGGCTACACCCACCGGGGAGGAGACCGGAGGAGACTGCAAAAGGCAAGGCTACACCCACCGGGGAGGAGACCGGAGGGGACTGCAAAAGGCATCACGCCTACCACCACTACGGGAAATACTGCTCAGGAGGAGCAACACCAAATCACCGATTCCGGAAGAGGACTACCGAAGTGGTGAGAATGGTGAAGGAGCTCCAACTGTACAGGAAAGACAAAAGAGAGAGGCTAGTACTAGCTACACAAGGGTGGGACCCCCACCCTGCCTCCCACACGCCGCAGATTTGGAAGGCTCCTATTTCGGTTCAACTTTGTTTGGATGTACTCCCTCCTTCCCTAAAAGGTTGACGTTCTGGCGAAATCAATTTTTCCCAAATTTGTTGTCGCTCTGCAGCTTCTGAGCCCACGCACAGTCGTCCTTCTCTTCTCTCTCCAGAAGAAAAAATCAATCTCACCTCGGTCTCTCGTCTCCCCAGGCTGAAAAAAAAAGGCACCTACTCTCCACTGAACTCCGCATCCTCAATCTGCATCTTCATGGCTAGCAGGCGCTTCGCACGGTCGTGTTGGGCAGCATCGGGCGCGGACGCCGCGGAGACGGCGGCGAGCTGTGCGATAGGGGACAGGGGAATGGAACAAGGCGGCGGCGAGCTGCGCGTAGAGGACGATGGTAAGCTTGAGGCATCTGACTGTGGTGCTTGGCCGCGCATGGCCGCGCGCCCGCGCGTATAGGCTGACGGCAAGCTCGTGGCGTTGGACGGCGGAGCTCGGCTGCGCGTGGACGACGACGGCGGCGCTCGGCTGCGCGTGGACGAAGACGGCGCCTGGAGACGCTTGTGCACCGGGGTGGAGAAGCAGTGAAGCACCAGGGTGGAGAAGCAGTGAATCAATGTTGGCCAACAGTACTTGTGCATCGGGGTGGAGACGCTTCGCGAAGGGGCCAGCACCGTCTGAGCGCTGCAGACAAGAACGAGACGAGCGAGTGGGAGGAAATAGTACTCCGTAATGAATGAGGGCAAAATGGTAAATGAATCCAGCGCTTTGGTTTTCGGGCTTTTTGTTAGAACGACATCCTTTCGGAAACGGAGGGAGTACACAAAAAAGATAGAATTTTGGGCAAGTTAGATTAGAATTTTATCAAACTTGAGTAATTTAAATAAATCAAAAGGCTCCTAAAAATGTTCTGTTTAAGTATTTCTTTTTTCAAAACTCAAAGACTTTCGATTGCCTCCGGAACTCGGACACTGGTATACACTGCTAGAGTTTAGAACAGAAAGCATTTCACAGAATAATCATTGCTTAGTTCAGACGTTCACAACATGTTCAACCTTGCAAAATTCAGTTGCAGAGTTCAGAACACCACCACCATCGTTTTTACAAACCGTCACGAAGCGACTCAGCACCGACTTATCTACACGCTTATTCGAGAGACAACAAGACCGCACCATAGCAGGCCGGCGCTCCTCTGCCTCCACCATCGTTTTTACAAACCGTCACGAAGCGACTCAGCACTGACTTATCTACACGCTTATTCGAGAGACAACAAGACCGCACCATAGCAGGCCGGCGCTCCTCTGCCTGCCCGGACCGCCACGACCTGCACACATTCTACTCTTCGTCCATGCCGTCCTCGTCGTCCACCTCCATGATCTTCATTTTCTTCACAGCCTGCGCAGCGTCGCCCCTGGCAACACCGTTCGGCACCTGGATGAGGATGTCGGACTTCTGCCCTGTCTCCGCGTTCACCAGCCCGCCGCTCCGGTCCACTTTGTAGGCCAGCTCGTCCATCTTGGGCGCGGCATCAATGTACACCGTGCAGTTCTCATCGATCTCCTCCTGTATCAGCATCTTGGATAGATGCGTCACCACCCTCTTCTCGATCCATCTCCTAATTGGCCGCGCACCATAGACCTGTGGACACGAAAGATCGAAAGTCAGCATCAAAGTGATGAGAATGTACGGAGAAATTCTGGGATGAATCATATGAATACAAGGTCACATACCGGATCGTAAGACAGAGATAAGATGATGTCCAGTGCAGCGTCAGTAACGGCAAGAGCAATGCCGCGTTCCGCAAGACGGACGGCCACGTCCTTCATCTGAAGGCGAGCAACCTTCCTCAGTTGCTCGTGGGACAGAGGGTCGAATATCACAATCTCGTCAAGCCGGTTCAGCAGCTCAGGACGGAAGTGCCTCCTCACCTGCACACATAAACCCGATCAAATTGAGCATCACACTGCAACACAAAAGTGACTGATACAGCGGATTGTTCTGGATGGAACCGTTTCGTACCTCCTGCATGACAAGATCGCGCGCGACCTTCATGGAGTTCTTGCCCACCATCCCGGCGAGGAGGTGCTCGGCGCCGAGGTTCGACGTCATGATGATCACTGTGTTCCGGAAGTCCACCGTCCTGCCTTGCCCGTCCGTGAGCCTCCCGTCGTCGAGAACCTGGAGCAGAGTGTTGAACACCGCAACGTGTGCCTTCTCAACTTCATCGAAGAGGATCACGCTGTACGGCCTCCTCCTCACTTGTTCAGTCAGCTGCCCGCCCTCCTCATGGCCAACATAGCTTCAGTCACAAACAAATTCATGTCAGTATCTACATCCAGCCGTTAAATTACAAGCAACTGTGAATTGCACTGAGAAAATGTACAATTGGTACTTACCCAGGTGGTGCTCCGATCAGGCGAGCAACCGAGTGCTGCTCCATGTACTCGGACATGTCAATGCGCACAAGCAGGTTCTCGTCGTCGAACAGCTGCTCGGCGAGGGCCTTGGCGAGCTCGGTCTTGCCAACACCAGTCGGACCCAGGAAGAGGAATGAGCCGGTGGGCTGCTGCGGCCGGCCAAGACCAGCCCTCGACCTCAACACCGCCTCCGCAACGGCGTTCACAGCCTCCGTCTGGCCGACCACCCTCTGGTGCAGCCTGTCAGCCAGACCGACCAGCCTCTCCTTCTCGTTCTGCCCGAGCCGGGTCACCGGAATGCCCGTCCATCTGCTCACCACCTGCCCACAAGAAAGAACATCGTTTCAGCACACTGCGATCCCGGAGGAAAAAAACATTCAGGATTGCTCTGGAAATTTTATGCAGCACACATACCTCTGCAATTTGTTCAGGGCCGACAGTTTCGGTGAGCATCAGGTTCTCCCCTGTCTCGCCCTCCAGCCTGGCGATGGCTGCGTCGATCTCCTGAAGGGCGCCGTACTTGAGGTCGGCGACGCGAGCCAGGTCCATGCGGCGCTCGGCCTCTTGCAAGCTGAACTGCAGCTCCTCGCGGCGCTGCTTCAGCTTCCTGATCTCGTCGATCCGCTCCTTCTCCTTCCTGTACTTCATGGACAGGGGCTGCAGCTTGTCCCTCAAATCATCCAACTCTTTCCTGACCTGAACAAATGATCATGATCGAGAAATGTCAGCACCAAAATTATAAACAACAAACAGAAGATTCATCAGGAAATAAACGAGGATGACAGAGATACGCACCTCAACCAGCCGTGCTTTGCTGGCCTTGTCCTTCTCCTTCTCGAGCGCGTGGAGCTCAACTTCGAGCTGAATCCTCTTCCGCTCAAGGTTATCGATCTCCTCCGGCTGGCTGTCGAGCTGCACCCTCACGTTCGCGCAGGCCTCGTCCACCAAGTCTATGGCTTTGTCAGGCAGGTGGCGACCCATGATGTACCTGGCGGAGAGCTGCGCGGCGACGACGAGGGCGCGGTCCTGGATCCTGACACCATGGTGGCCCTCGTACTTCTCCTTGAGCCCCCTGAGAATGCTGATGGTGTCGGGGACGCTGGGCTCGGCGACGAACACCTGCTGGAACCGGCGCTCGAACGCGGCGTCCTTCTCGACGTACTTGCGGTACTCCTCCAGCGTGGTGGCGCCGATGCACCGGAGCTGTCCCCTGGCCAGCATCGGCTTGAACAGGTTGGCCGCGTCCATGGAACCTTCCGTCCGTCCGGCGCCGAGGACGAGGTGTATCTCGTCGATGAAGAGGATGACCTTCCCCTCGGCCTCCTCCACCTCCTTGAGCACGGCCTTGAGCCGCTCCTCGAACTCGCCGCGGTACTTGGCGCCGGCGACGAGCGCGCCCATGTCGAGCGCGATGAGGCGCACGTCGAGGAGGTTGCTGGGCACGTCCCCGCGGACGATGCGCTGCGCGAGGCCCTCGACGACGGCCGTCTTCCCCACGCCGGGCTCGCCGATGAGGACCGGGTTGTTCTTCGTGCGGCGCGAGAGGATGCGCACCACGCGGCGGATCTCCTCGTCTCGGCCGATGACCGGGTCCAGCTTCCCGGCCTGCTCCACCAGGTCGCGCCCGTACGTCTTGAGCGCCTGGAAGTTGGTGTCGCCGGAGGCCGACTCCACGCGCCGGCCCTCACCGCCGCGGAGCTTCTCCAGCTCGGCGCGCACACGCGCGGCCGAGACGCCGGCCTCCTTGAGGCAGTCGGAGATCTGCGAGTCCTCCAGGAGGCCCAGCAGCAGCTGGTCCACGGCGAGGTGGGAGTCCCCGCGCTTCTTCTGCGCCGACTGCGCGCGGCGGATCACCTTGATCAGCGCCGTGGACGCCGGGACCGAGTCCGGCGGCGGCGACTGCGAGGGAAGCTTCTTGAGCGCGTTGCTGAGCACGCGTTCGAACGAGTCGCCCGCCGCGCCGTCGCCGCCCGACGCCTGCGCGATGGCCTGCCGCATGATGCCCGACTTGTCCGACGCCAGCGCCGCCGCCAGGTGCAGCGGCGTGAGCTGCGCGTGGCCGGCCTCCGACGCCATCTCGTGCGCCGCCACCAGCGCCTCGTTGGTCTTGTGCGTGAAGTTGTCAGGATTCATGGCTGATACTCCTACTCACTCCTCACAATCTACTGTATCGAAAAAAAAAAAAAATCTCTCAGCTTCTGAGACGATCGCTGGATGCTTTGTGGAAATGCTTTGCTTGAGCTAGTGTTCCTGTTTGAATCGTGCCTCGGCAGCGGAGAGCGGCGGGCATATGAAGGCAGAGTGGAGAGTTCGGCGGGAATCTAGAAGAGCGTGGAAGCCTGGAAGAAGGGACGGACGGGACAGGGGGACGAAACGGCTAGGCGGTGCTGGAGGGTTCTTATGACATGTGGGCCTGCGGGGTTGCTGACCGTTGGATCGGTAAGGTAGTGCTTCCGATGCGTGACGCTTGTAGCGCCTCTGGATGAGGTTGGTCGTTGTCGGCCTTGGCTGGCTTTGTGGCAGCCTCTGACATGTGGGGCGCGAGTTCTTTGGTGCGTGGGTCCACGAGTCAGTGCGTCCTCTATAAGCCACAGATTTTTTCTTCTCCAGACGTCTGGAGAAGAAAAAATCTGTGGCTTGTGGATGACGCACTGACAAAATTGGTGACATGTTTTGCATCATCCATGCGTGTCACAGCACTGCGGCGCATGGTTAATCTGACGGCCCAGCGTCGGGGACGTGCTGAACTGCAATACAATCTGAGCCGTAGCTCTCCAATCCCCCATTCAGATCCGGGCATCGCTCCTCCCACCGTAGCAACGGAAGCGGCAATTCGTCGAACAGTTGCTGCGCGCGCTCCTCTCACGCGGCAGCCCGCCGGCCATGGCGTCCGCCGCGCGGGCTTTGGGCGCGCTGCTTCACAGGGCCTCATCGCTTTCCTCCTCCGCTACCGCTCTCAGAAGCGTCTCTCTGCTCCACGGTAATTCGCCCGCCATCGCTCGGCCTCCGCCGCCGATCCAGCACCCTTTGGCACATGATATGTTTGGTCTCTGACTTTGTTCTGGTGTCATCAGGGAATGGCTCTGTTGGGAACGCGGGCTTGTTCCGGAGGCAAGCGGCAAGGAGGAGGATTTCGACGTTCCAGCCGCTCTGCATGGGACGGCGGTCCTGCAAGATCGCCGGAAGGAAGGTGACGTTTTCTTGTACGCCATATCTCGCTAGTTTAATTTTTTGCAAGTTTTTCTTGGCTCCCGCTTGTAATTGACGCAAATGGAACTGAATTGGTAGTTCAAGCACTGAATTCAATGCTTTGGTTGTGTCTGAGCTAGCTGTGTTACCAAGTGTTGCCTTCCATTGCTTGTTGAATGTAGTATGTAGTTGACTGACTTCAACTCAATACATATTCTTACACCAGTTCTTTTTTTTCTCTCTCGCTCAGGATGCCCAAAATTTGAAAAAGATGAAGCGCAACAGCAAAATTGGAAAAGAAATTGTTGCTGCGTAGGTGTTATTGGACCCATTGAGCTTGTAGTATCCTTGCAATAACTTGGTATTTTATCGATTTATCATTTGGATTGCATGAAGCATATGTTAATCTGAGATATTATCATCTGCTAATATATAAGTTGCTATGTACCCTTTTAAGAAGAATAGTGGGTTTTTCTTTATTATAATTGTTTAGTGGTTCAGATTATCTCGACTATTCGAGTATACGGTTATTTCAACATAAATTGAAACACTCCGTACGCACCTCATTGAGTTGCATTGTGTTTTGCTGAAGGGTGTGTCTTGTTAAAATATTGCAGTTGTTTTCTCTGCTTTCATTACCTTGTTAGTAAATAAGAATGACTCTGACTATTTTCTTGTAAGTGATAGATTCTGCTGACACTAAGATGACTAAGTACCACATTCACTTTTGACCCTGAAATATACAAAATAGATAGAATTAAAATGAGGACGACAAAACCAAGTGTCAGGCACCGTTTTCGTAAACTAAAGTGGGCTCCATTTATGGTATCGCACAGCGTCAAGAAGGGCGGCCCAAACCCTTCGTCCAACACAGCTTTACAAGCAATTTTGGATAAAGCAAGGGAACTTGATATCCCCAAAGAAATACTGGAGCGTAACATAAAAAGGGCATCAGAAAAGGACCAAGATACTTACACAGAAAAGGTTTATGAGGTAAACTTTTATGGCATTTGCATGATACTTATGTCAGAAGCCTCTTATTTGGTTAGTACTATGTACACTAACACATGTCTAAAGGCAATATCTCATTTGCATCTAAAAGTTGAATTGGTTAGTGTAACCTAGCATAGGATCTTGTTCATTGAGTTATTTTGACTGCAGACCAATTTTTCCCCCTGTGTTCTGTGTTTTATAAACTTTTCTAAGTATATGATTCATTTCTGCAGGTATATGGTTTTGGTGGAGTGGGTATGGTTGTTGAAGTTCTTACAGACAAAATTACAAGATCTGCTCAATTTGTTAGAAACACAGTAAAGGATTGTGGAGCAAAATTGGCTGACCCTGGATCTGTTACATTTAGATTCAGACAAGCTCGAGTGGTGAATATAAAAGTTACTGATGCTGATAAGGACCAACTTCTATCAGTTGCTTTGGATGCTGGTGCTGATGATGTCATTGAACCAAATTTTGATGATGTCGATGACGAAACTGAAGAAGATGTTTCAGAAAGGTACTAACAGATATTCAGTTGCATGGATTTTTTTTTAGTTGCACTGTCAACGAAATTTTAAGTTTCCATGCATTAGATGGCATAGGTCTGATCTTGACCTCCACGTAACCAATAACTGGCAGTTAAACAGGTTTGGTGCTGTCCATGCCATATGGAGAAGAACCGTTAAATTTTTTATTACCATGAACAAATGAAATCACCACTAGACATCCTTTGTATGACTGAATTCTCAAAGCATGTTTAAGTGAGCCTGTAGATAATGGCAATTTTTCATGTGATATTTTCCTAAGGCCCTACTTCTAGTTCACTGCATTTAGCCTCACTGCGGAGATTTATTTGATACATGTACCCCTTTAATCTTAAAACTGCCTTTTGTTTCCCGCTCATTGTAGGTTTTACAAGATAGTTACTACATCAGAAAACTATCAGGTGGTGGTATCAAAGCTACAAGAAGAAGGAATAAAATTTGAAACTGATAATGGCTATGAGCTTTTGCCTCTGAACCCGATTGAGGTATGCAACTTTTTCTCGTGGTCAAGTTTGTATGCACTGCAAATATCAATTGATGCTATCATAGTGTGTTTTCAGATCTTAAGGTTTCAGCCTTACTTTTTTAAACAGAAGTTTGGTACAGATGCCTCGGTTTTCTCAATCATTATAACTTGGTAGTTTATTTTGCAGTTTATAGTAGGGGGGTAGCCAAGACAATTACATAGTACATCATCCATGCGGACCATTTGTTGCCTAATGTCCTTTTCATATTATTATCACAGGTGGATGAAGAGGCCATGGAGCTAAACAAGGAGCTTGTTTCAAAATTGCTTGAGCTTGATGACGTCGACGCTGTCTACACAGACCAAAAGTGACAGTGAGTTTGTGAGCCTACAGTTATCAAGTCAAGACTCGATCCTTTTCCATCAGTAGAGCATGTTCACTTCTCATCCATGATGGGATAAATATTTTTGGAGGCTTAGTTGATCACCACCATTTTTGGTTCCCAGAAATTGAAATGGATGAGACATATTTTCTTTCAGCTTATTCTGGCATAATAGCATTTTTTTTTTGTACTTCTAATCTATTTTTTGTACTTATTTTGTACATTTTTCGTTACCTTTTCACTTTCAGAGGATAAATCTTGTGAAAATAATGCATGACATCTTGACGAGTGAGCATTGTAACGAGGAAGCTCTAACTGTTCAAAATGAAGGCCCCCTTTGGATTACGGGATTTTTTCCTATTCCTGCGTTTTTCCTGTAAACAGTCAACTGATTACTGTGAAATTCCTGTACAATTCCTGTGAAAATCCTGCGTTCCAAAGGGGGCCGAAAGGTTAAATGGAACGATTCATTCCTTTTGGAAGCGGGGTCCTATGAATGGTAGTCATCATAAACCAGATATCTGAAATGGAACTAAGCTTATAAAGCTACATTCACTGTTGCTGGACCACGAGACTGTAGTGGAAGTGTGGAACCATACATCAGGGCCAGCTGGTAATACGTGTTTCAACCGTTCTGGACACGATGAGAATCATCAATGCCAACTCATGGCAACCTCTGCGACGTCCAAATATAAGGACCCAAGCCAGCAGCTTTGTGAATTCACAATGCGATGTTACAGAAAATAATCTCCTGCCTGTTCGGCAGGCTGCGCTGCATTATTCTAGTTCTACCGCAATAACATGACCAGATTGACATCGCTCTAAAAGCCATGCCTTCATTATATCATAGCCCTTAAATTTTTGGTGTAGTATGAAATGAAAGTGTATCCCCAAAAAGGTGGGGGCACAAACTTACTCAGGTCCATAAAAAATTTGATCTCCACGTTGGTCCGTTACAAGAACATATATGGCCGTTCCAATACAACAATGAGATTTCTCTATTCTAGTTCTGTGGTTCTCTAGTTTCGAGCTTAGTGCAGTTGACCTAGCAACAGCAAGTAAAGTAAATCACACTACCGTTATCGTTATCTATTGCCATGGGTTCTTCTTTTGGCCTGCCGCAAGCGTTGAACTAGTTTTAGAATTCTGCAGGTACAAAAAAATACGCATAGAATGAGTTCCGAATGGGATCAGAAAATAAGTAAAACGGGGTAATTAGTTGGTTGTCAGACTTACTGATTTCAGCTTCTTCAACTTTCCTCGAACTCTGTTCTTCTGAGGTTTCAGTTTATAAATACGGACCATCCAATGGTGAGTTGTGAAAACCTTTATTCAGCACCAAGATGGGCAAACGTCAAGCAAAGGATCGAGTAAGAAATTAGATGAAAAAAAAAAACAAGTTCTGCTAATTGTAAAATAGAGTAAAATAATACTACCTCCTCAAAATGTGTCAGCTTGAAATGCTTCTTTCCTATTTCATATCCTCTTACTCTATCATAGCCTTTACCATCAGTCTCGACAAACCTAGAGGAAGAAACTGTTAATAGGACAAGCATGCTGATTGGATATTTCAACTGAACATGTCGTACTGGATTCAGTGTAGCAAACCTGTAATAGCAAAGCTTGTACATGAGGCAATTCAGCATAGTTGGAGTGGCTTGAGCATCAACGCGGTAGTTACCATCCCTCTGGCAATAATATTAGCTTGAATATCAGAATAAAGATTCACTATTTCTATATCTAATGCTGCCAAAATGATGTGCATAGTGTACTGTTGAAGAAAAGAGTTCACAACTCACAAGATAATCTGCCTCCTTAATGTGAGGGAATACACCGCCTCCTATGCGAACCATCCAAAGGAACTTGTTAATATCATCACTAGGATAGCCAACGAGCCCTGTAAAGAAAACCCTCCGATGTCAGGTCTGGGAAACTGGTTCCAGGTATATTGAATCTTTTCTAACCGTATCAAGCATCAACCTCCAAAGACAACGAGGACGTATTTGACATCCAACGAGTTGAAGATTTCCCATGCCGCTTTCTCTGGGGAGGACATTGCAGTCCCAACTGTTGCTATGTGAGTGTTGTTCCATGTATTATTGTCTACAATCACAGTCCTGTTAGCCATTGCAGTTGTTTGGTACCCGTAGTCCCACCAGGAAGCAACCTACATTAGAACATCTCGCTATAAGGACAGAAGCCAGACCGCATAATAACAATACAAGCCAAAGGTTGAGGGTACCTTGTCATCTACATCTGTATTATGGCTTAACCATCCATAAGCTTCACGAAAATCGTCAAAAACATGCAATCCATCGCGATTACGAGATGTCAATACAATTGAAGGAGCCGAGTATGCTTCAGCCGCTGCCCATACACAATGGACCTACAAAAGTGGCACCGGTAAAGGTAAGGTACATCTCTTTCTATAAAAGAGAAATCCTTTCTGGTAAGACTGATCAAGAACAGCGGACTTACCACGTAGAAACCACCTAACACGATCAGCAACAAAATACCCATCACAGACAATTCAAAAGGAAGTACCAAAAGCCTCTTTTCCTTTTTAGGCCTTACAGGAACACTCTCTGCCACTTCCTTTTCCTTCTTCCGGTTCTTCTTCGATGGTTTTTCCTTTGGAGCTGTTTCAGATTTTTCAGTCCTGCTCTCACTTTTTGTTGAATTTGTGTTGACAGTACCAGCAGAAGAACTCTCTGGGCTACTATCACCTGACTTTAGTTTCAGAAGGAGCAAGTTGTCAACAGACTATTCAAAAGCGACTAAGTACTTCGATTCTAAGCAAGTCAAAAAATGGAAGAAGCAAACATACAGCAGCAGGGCTATCATCAAACAATTTTGAGAGCTGAAATTTAATGGACCGTGTGAGGACGTCAAAAGCTGCAGAGAGAGCAATCCCGGATAGAATGCACGCAGCAGGAGCAAGGACAAGCATAAGCCGTACCTGGCAGAATATGAATTTTACAAAAAAAAAGAGTTAATGCACAGAATCAAATAATATGGCATTGTACATGGTTTCTACTACATGGATTCTTACCATTACTCCAGAAAAATACACTGCAGTCACCAAGTATAAGACCATGAAGGAGCTTGCATCAGACAAAGGCAAGAAGCAGGACTGTGGATCATGTAGATATCAGTCAATTAGGACTAAGAATGGTGCCAATTGCACTTTAATTTCAAAAGGTACGATGCTTACAATGATGCCGGCAGGAATTAAGAAGGCCAACACATTTATATCCATAAAGTAAGAGGGCCAGGTAGGGGGTTGGTGCTCGCTGACACTGGCAATGATGGGGATGTACTTGCTTGCATATGTTCTGTCAAATGTGCAAGAGAATGTGTGATGATTAATACAGGAAGTACAAGCAAACTCTAATGGGACACAACAAGCATAATAAAATGAATGCCCTACTTAGCGATACAAACAACTTTTCTCTGTTAAAAAGGCTAAGTGTCAAATGTAACATCATTAATCAGACTAAAAAATAATAATGACAGATTGTTACAGTTAAGAATTATTGCATGTTTATCAGTCCTCGCCTCAGTTCATAAGCTCAATTGGCATAAAAAAAGAGTGTTTAATTGATCATAAGAACTTACGGGTCAAGAAGACTCAAACTGCGTCCACTCCAGCCTTTTGTTGGACTAGATGCAACCAATGCGACGAGTATGGCTATTACCGCGAAACAAACAGCTCTGCAGGAAGGATCTTGCTATTAGCATTTTTGGTTTGCAAGGATACTGTAGTTCAACTGAAATAGATAGTCAAATATATATATTTTAAGGGGTAGGTGCTTGTATATTCCAATGCCCAAAGTAATGACTTGTTGTCTAATACTCCCTCCGTCTCTATTTACTTGTCGTTTTGGCTCTGGGCATGGGAAACAAGGAGGGGTGGGAGGGGAGATAGATATTTATTGGGAAGCAACAATGAAACGTAATTTGGGAAAACTGGAGAAGGCTAGAATGACAGGTAATATGGGACGGAGGGAGTAGTTTGCTGTGTATTATATATCTGTAGCTGATTGGTAGGGTCAAAGACTTACAAGCCAACAGTTATGACAAAAGTCATAGCAACTTTGAACAGCCTAGGAGTTAAAAGTCCTTTAATGTAATACACAAGAGCAACCACATGAAGGATTATGAACACCTGCAATACAAGTATACTGTCATCAATGAAACCAAGACTGCAATTTCACATTTTTCTTCACTTCTGGTTCTGATCAAACTTGTGAAATTAGAAGAGACATCTGAGATTGAAGCATTTCTTCAAAAGGGTAGCATGGCCTTGTTACGCTTATACAGATTATATTAGCCTATGTGTTTGGACAAATACTGAGAAATTGAAGGAGCATTGATCATACATATAACATAATGAACTGCAACAAAACAAATCAGCCTGTATTCGGTCTCAACATCCAGGAAATGCTTTTCTTAATTCGAAGTGCATGCTTTTCCAACATTGTTTTCAAATTTGACAACTTTGGAACATGCAAAATTGAAAGATCAGCCTCAAGAATCTAAATAATGGCATGAGTTTGTAACAGTAGTTTCCGGATGAACAGTAAACTTTCAGAAGGGAGAGAAGGTGTCCATAGACAAAGTTAGGTACCAGAAATGATGCAAAATGCTCAGATGTCATGACTGCGTTGAAACCAACCACAGGCACTAAGGCTGCCAGAAGGGTTCCCAGAATAACCTGCAAAATAATCACTTGATCACATAAGGTATTTTTCTAGAGAAAACATTCTTGAAATAAGCGCATGGTAGCATGCTTGCATTCATTCTTTGGTACCAAATTCAAGAAAGGTAAATAAGCATGTGTACTTACAAGGGGTGCGTACGCAATGTAAAGGCGTGAAGAATAACGACCAGTTACAATACACAAGAGCACATGCATTGGAATAAGGTTGATAATGAATGTGTAGCCTCCCCAAGAACAGACCTGAAAAAGGCTAGTGTATGATTACAATATTCATTCAAAATGGATAGATCAAAATTAACAAGTTTACCATGTAGAAATATGAGAGAGCATTGAGCGTCGCATAAAAGAGTGATCCAGTGTTCAATGTCTGTAATCATTCAAATACAAGTCAGCAGAGAGTTATGTCAAAAAAAAAATGGAAAGAGAAGGAAAAACACAAATTGAGCACAATCACCTTTACATATAGATAAAATGTAAATATCAAGGCAAATATTGCGACAGCTTCATTATCATAGCTGCCCGCAACAGATCTTGAAATATATGAGGGGACCTGCGAGAATGTCAAGAGAACATCATTCTGATTAATGACACTATTATTATAGCAGGTAGACTACATTCATAGACAATACATCCTTAGAAGTAGGCAAGTAGCTATAAATTGAACATCTTGATTTATCTAGAGGCGGACAAATAAGATATGTAAAAAAGTTATTAGAAACCAAATGACCGTGGAATCAAAATCATAGTGTCAACAACAGTCACATAGATTTAGTCATTCAGGTTTCAGCAATTTCCAACAAGTTTAGAAATATTTGTTTAGCATAAAAAGGTCTCAATCAATGATTGTATGCCAAAATTATTCATTGTTAAACCATACAGATAAGCCAAGATGAAATTAACTAAAAATATTTGCAGCTTCAACTTTTTTCCTTCATTTTTTCAACCATGATGTATGAAATGAATAAATATCTATAAATTGTGTGAACAAATCATGGTGCTCATTTAGTCAATTTTATTGTGGCAAAAAATGGTGGGAACTGGTAGTGCAACGTACCATTGCCAAAATGGCTGCTGCCATCAATCCAGCTCCCGTTCCCTTTGCTTCCTGCATTAAAGTAATGAAGTCAGCACATAATTTGCAGATAGCTAAACATAACTTGTGAGAATATGTTTACATGAAAGGCAACCTTTGTTAAGAGATAAGTAGCCCAGGAAGCATTTGCAGAGAAAATTGGAGCGGTGAACACACAAACAGTCTCCACCGATAGTGGGATGTTAAGAGAGTTTAGCAACCTAGTGGACCAAAGATAATTTCAGGCATTTGCAATAATCATAAGGAATGTAAAACAATAAGAGGTTGTTCCTTTGTAGCATACCACCAAATAGTTCCAGCTGTCAATGTTAAGCCAGGATAGACAGTGCCACCAATCACACGGCCAAGGGGATACCTGAAGCACCAGCAACAAAATCAGTCAGCTACCTTTTATGGCACATTCCATTTTACACAGAAGCTTCATGATTGTAAACGATTGAGTGGTTGGGGCTGCAGGTACCATGTCCTATCATCAAACCAGTTCCAGAACTCGTAAATTCCGTTCTTCGACAGAAACTGTGGGAAATAACGGAAGCTTAGATCAAATAGGATGCACAAATACATCAAGCCAGCACTACCTACTAAGAGTAGGTAGAATTATACTTCCGTAAAGCAAAACATCACACAGTAAACAAAATCTACCATACAACACAACAGTCAATTCCAAAACCCAGAACCCTCCAGAACCCTCCAGAAATCCAGAACCCTCCCTGCAACCAACGGGACTAGCTAACTACATAAAGGCAGTAATCAAACCTGAGTGACACGGAAGTTGAAATACGGGTCGAATTCGTGGATCACGCTCTCGTACTTGATTACCTGGGCATCCAAAATGCATAACTCATGAACACACGCGATTTCGGGAGCGCTATGCAAGCACTGAACTGGATCTGGAGACTTTGGAGCAAAGCGGATCTTACAGAGAAGAGGCGGATCGAGAACGCGAGGACGCCGATGAGGAGGAGCGTGAAGGCGCACAGCACGCCGCCGAAGGCGTTGCGCAGTCGCCAGCCACCGGCGGACGCCGCGGAGGAGACCTCGGGCTCCGCCATTGCGGCAGCGTCGTTGGCTGCGGGTGAGGGGCGCGCGGAAATCCCAGGCGGAGACGACGACCTCGCGATCGCGAACTGGGTGTTCCCGTCCAGTGCCAAGGCTCGGGGATTTATTGCTTTTTTTTGCGGGAACACCCCTAAGAGCTACGATATTAACGATTATAGTTACAATATCTGTTGAAACTGTGGCCGGCTGCAAAATTCAGTTCCTCTTCATTCTTCATACTGGATTTTTTTTTTGTTGGTATAAAAGTTAGCTTCGGTTTTTTTTTTTGTGAAAAAAGTTACCTTCTTTATTTGTCCATATAAACCTCAAAATCTCAGTTTGGGTGATAAGTTTTAGTATAAAATTATAGTTTGTTTTAATTTAGAAATATCTCTTCTTACATCCAAGATAAAATAGATGGTTTCGGACTTTTGAAAAAAAAAAGAGTAAGTGCCAAATTGAAAAAGGAAAGTTTAGTAACGTTGAGAAAGGCAAGGGCTAGCATGCAAATTAGACGGAGCTTGAAGTGTACGAAGTGGAAATCAACGCCGTTGGTTATTTCATCCATGGGTGGACGTCGTTTCTCTTTGGTGTCAGAAGTCGCCACCTGATTGGTTCGATGACATGATTCCAGGGAACTAACCAATCAGAAGGCTGCAGTTTCCGTTCAAAAAAAAAAAGAAGGCTGCTGTTTTTTGGGCAAAAACAAAAGGAAAGCTACGGCTTGGGTCCGCATGAAAAATCGTATGCATATACTTGTTTCCGGCACAGAACTTTACAGAGCACCAGTTTTTTTATTTTCCTACTATAACACTATTAATTGAGCACTCAGAATAACCACAACCCTTTCAAATTGACAGAAGAAATACACAACGAAATAGAAAAAATGAATAGTTGTTTCCTGTAGATTTATAACATGCCCACCAACATACAACAGCCGCCCTCGTCTTAGCAGATCATAATGCTACAGAAGTGCAACTAAACATGAAAAATTGCACAATAGTCATTTTACATCGCCAAAGAAACAAAGTTCACTCTCTGGAATCTCTCATACTCGGCAAAATTTGTTCCCGAATCTCTGGCATGCTGGCATCTCGATCATTTGAACAGAGAAACCTCACGATATATAGTCTTCATTGGCATATCAAATGCCAAATATCAAATCCATCACATTGGTTACAATTGATTTCGCTGGAGCCGCAACGCTGCCGGTTGCACGATGGCCTGCATCTCGGTTAACATCTGTGTTAGCCTTTGGGTCGTATGGGCGGGGAAAAGCTCCTAGCTGGTTTGATGCACCGGTGCTCTTCAAGGCAAATGATCTGGAAGGCAACGAAACCATGAAACCTCCTTGATTGCTTCTACTGAAGCTCTCATCTAGCTGCTGTCGGTGCACCCGATCAACAGGCTTCACTCCAACTATGAGACCACTGCTTAGTTGGATACCATTCTTTTGAAGGGCCTTTCGAGCATCATAAGAATGCTGCAGACAAGTTATATAATGAACAAAACTGTCTGTTCAAATAAAATATTTTTTTAAGTTCATGTGACAGTGTTGAACCTAACATACGAGGTATGCAGGATGCAGAAGCAAGACAGAGATCAGTTAAACAAATAGTAAAGTATTTGTTCAAATATTCAAGAAAAAAAAAGCTATTCAAACTTTTCATCAAAAAGGTGGAAATTGAAGTGCCTGTCCAGGTCGAATCTGAGTACATAGAAGAAACTAACATTGTCACAAACGAAAGAAGTACAGAAGTAACTAACATTACCCCAAACCTAATGTTTAGGCATAGGATGATGGCAGATCTTATACTTTGAAAATCTTTGACATAGAAACAAGATGGCCCCTGTGGTTCTAATGCTAAGTTTCACCAAGTGATGATGAAAACACACAGGTATATAATACAGCAGAGAAATGACATCCTATTAATTGAAACTGACAAAGAATAACATGCAACATGAACGAGTAGAGTTGACCCTAAATGCTATGCGGTTATCATAATTCATAGCAAGTAAAAACGTTAGTATGCACAGAAATTAAACGGCAAAATAAGGGCCTGTTCGGCGCACCCCTCTAAAACTCTAGACTTTTAAAATCAAAGAGAATCTTACTATTTAAAACTATTAAATAAAATTTAATTATAAAACCTTTATGCAGATGAGCGCTATTTTACTAGACGAATCTAATGTGTCTAATTAATCTATGTTTTGCTACAGTGATGCTACATTAACCATCGTCTAATCGCCGCTTAATTACCCTCGTTAGATTCGTCTCGCGAATTAGAGGGGGGGTCCTGACATTAGTTTTGTAATTTGACTTTGTTTAGTACACATAAATGATAAGATTTTATTTGATGTGACCCCTCTAAAATTTAGATAGGGTGATTCGAACACACCCTAAGAAGCAAATATAGTGGAACTTATCATTACCTGATACAATATGTGGATCCAGTTACCATCTCTTGGACCAGAGTGATGTCTCAAAATTACTCCACATTTCTCAAACTCCCCAAGAACAAGGTTGGCATCTACGAAGGAGAATCTGTAGGAAAGGATAAACGCAAAGGAACCAATTATTACTACTCTTATAAGGAGCGTACAACTTGAGATCAGCAAATAAATGCCCAGGAAGGCAGGAACATGTTACTATAATAGCTGATTCTTGCCTCCTCAAGCAGAAAATTAGGATTTTGCTAGCAAATAACACTACTGGAAGCCTATATTCTAAGCACGCAGGTAAACCTGCACCTCGTCAATTTACGCAGGAGGAAGCAAGCAACAGGGTTGTCGATTCATGCTACGCAGCAATCTATTCCTTCCGCTTAACCCAGGACCCGTTTTCAACCTTGCTGAGCCGAATCTACCACGGTAGTGCACGAGTCTAGCAGAACATTTGTAGTCTGACTTGATTGAGTCTTGGTTCAATCAATTTTCGAACGGATATTGCTGGCTCTTGTATATATATTTACATATGCTAAAAGGAGGGCTTAACTTGAGAAGCATGAGTAAAAACAAGCAGCTCTTCCCAGTCTTATATAGAAAATGAAAGGCTGGTCGGGAAGAATTAAATATTGCTAGTAGTGTGCTAGTAGCAATGAGGAAGATGGACACAAACACAGAGAGGATAGCAGAGAGGATTCATGATAGCAGGGCCGGGTTTTTTTTTTTTGTTTTTTTTTTGTTTTTTTTGTTTTTTTTTTGAGGAACAAAGGATTTCATTAAATCAAGTACAAGATACAGATATGGGCCGGAATTGGTCCCATTGAAATGTTTGCAGCGCTTGCTGCACCGGGCAAATGAGTAGATGATTAGCTGCCCTACATGAGGTGGTACATTGTGCCAAAGTAGATTCCTGTCTAGCTTGCTTGGCCAGATGATCAGCCTTGGCGTTGTACTTCCGTGGTATCTTGTGCACTTTAGTTGAGGTTGGAGCGTTTAGCATAGAAAATTCCTGCAGCATGGCCCTGAGCTTCCAGTGGCCGGGATGGCGCTGAGGATCGTTTCTCCGAATGGCTTCAGCTAGTATCTGATTGTCGGTGTAGTACGCCATGTTTGTCCATCGTAGATGAGCAGCAATTCTTGCTGCCAGTAGCATTGCTTGAGCTTCCGCTGTTAAGGGGTCTGCCGGGATGAGTAGAAGAGCCTGCACAGAGAGAGTAGTGTAGAGTGTTCTTGTTTTGTCTATGACAAAGATACCGACGCCAACCGGCTCCTGTGGAATGTAGGGTTGTTGTGGGAGTGGGGAGACGTCGGTGAAGATTCTGTAGCTCCATTGTGTCTCTTGTTGTTGATGCTGAGTTGGTTGCAGGGATGGTGCGATGGGAGATACTTGCTCTTGCTGTAGGAAGGTGATGTGGTCGCCTGCGATAGTTGTGGCCTCCTGTATAACCCTGTGTACCGTCCATTGCTTGTTGTTGAAGCGGTGATCATTCCTGGCCTTCCATATGCACCACAGCAAGCTCCATATATTACCTGCATGTGAAATTTGAGTACCTGTGTGGAGGATGTGGTGGAGTTGATGGTGAATGCCTCTGTCTGTTGGGTGCAGGCTATCGGTCCTGAGCCCCAGTGCTCTGAACCAGACTGCTCTTGCAAAGGAGCATTGCAGGAAGAGGTGTTCCTCTGTTTCCGGCTGGCCACACCTGGAGCAGTCGCCATCAGCTTCTGGGATGATGCGCTTCACTCTAGATGCAGTGTTGAGCGCCAGTCTGAGTAGGCGCCATGCAAATGTTTTGACCCTTGGTGGAATTTCTCTGTTCGGCCATACCGCTCTCAAGAGGTTGAGTACCTGCACATGCACCACAGGAGGAGGTTTTGCTATATTTGCCCTAGTGGATAACTGAATATATGAGCTTTTGGATGTACAAATTCCTGTTGATGTTGGCTTCCAGCATAGGATGTCATCTCCTTGTCCAGGGATTGGATTAACCTGCAAAATAAGATTTGCCATTTGTTGCCCAAAAATGGTAGTTATTTTTTGGTGATCCCATTGTTTTGTGCCTGGTATCCAAAGATCTGAAACTATGTTCGGAATAGGGTATTGCTGCTGTTCAAGATTTAGAGAATCGTGCAGGTTATTCCATTCACTAAACCAGGGTTGGTTCCAAATACAGGTGTTCCCATCTACAAATTGTATATGGATGTCATGTAAAAGCTCACCTACCTTGAGGATGGAGGACCAGAAAGTCGATTTCGGCAGGTACAGCGGTGCTGTCCAGAAAGTGGCCTGTGGAAAATATTTACCCTGCAAAATCGAGGCTACAAAAGAGTTTGTTTCTGTAATAAGCCGCCAAGCAGAGGCCATCAGCAGGGATTTGTTAACCATCAAAATATCTCTAATGCCCAGGCCCCCTTCTTTCTTTGGAGTTGTAATGGAAGCCCAGGACCGTAAATGTAAAGGTTTTGGTTTCCCTTCCTCCCGGACCCCTTGCCACCAGAAAGTGCGAATGATAGCTGTTATTTTGGCAAGGAATTTCTTTGTGAAGAGGATGTTGGCCATGTAATAAATGGGAATGGAGGCAAAAACTGATTGTATTAGTGCCAACCTGCCTGCATGATTTAGGGTATTTGCTTTTGTGATGGTAAGGCGAGATCTGAATTTATTGTAGATGAAGTCATAGGCTTTGGACTTGTCCCTATGGGTAGGGGTGAAAATGGATCGGATACGGGCGAATAGTGCTCATCTCGTATCCTATTCTACATTTTCTCACTCGGATTTGGAGTCGGAGCGGATACCACCGAATAATTATTTCTACATCCCATACTCTGTCCCATATTCTTTGTTCGGATTCGGAGTCGGACACGGATATTATCGTATAGTTTGTAAGGATGAAAAATCAAAAAAATAGAGAAGCAATTAGAGTAAGAAAGGACATACTAATCATTGATATACATGATCAAGATCATTTTGACTCTTATTTATGTTAATCTCACGATTTTACACCACATTTAGTCTATAATTGTTATATATTTTCTTAGATCACATGATATTCGGATTCGGGACGGATACCACTCGTCCCGTATCCTATCCCGTTATTATTTTTCGGATTCGGATTCGGACACGGATAGTGTCGGGTAATTATTTATGCATCCTGTATTTGCCTATATTAATTTTATTCGGATTCGGTAGTCGGTCGGTCGGATGTTATCCGTCCCGTTTTCACCCCTACCTATGGGTGATGAGCAAAGGATGGCCCAGGTGCATTGTGTTGGGCTGGAAGTCCTGGACAGGGAAAATAGCTTTGATGTGGGCCTGGGTTTGATGATCCACTGTTTTGCTAAAAAGGACAGATGACTTGGCCCAATTTGGAGTTTGGCCAGAAAGGGTGCAAAAGTGGTGGAGGATGGATCGAATTGTGTGGACCTCTTGCATGTCGGCCTGGCCACAAATGATGAGATCATCTGCAAACATGATAGAGTGAATCGGTGGACACGCAGGTGCCAACCTGACACCTGTCAAGTGAGAGTTATCAAGTGCCTGCTGCAGCTGGATGGAGAGTTCATTTATTGCAAGGACAAAAAGGTACGGCGAGAGGGGACAACCTTGTCGGATTCCTCGGGTACCTTGAAAGCGACCAAAAGACTGGCCATTGATATTAACTGAAAAAACAGGGGTGGAAATGCAAGCATGAACCAAATCGATGAAATGACCATGAAACCCTTTACGTCGAAGCGCTTGAGCTATGAAGTGCCATTCAAGGCGGTCAAAAGCCTTGGCAAGATCAATTTTGAACATAAAAGCCTTATGTTTAAAAGTTTTAAGCTAAAAAGAGTGGACAATCTCCTGTGCAATGATTATGTTATCAGTAATTCTCCTGCCCTGTATAAAAGCATGCTGAGAGGGATGAATGTAATCTGGCAGCTGTTGTTTGATTTTATTCGCTAGAGATTTTGCAATGAGCCTATAGCAAACATTTGTTAAGCTTATAGGTCTATAATCTGTAAATAAATGAGCAGGAGTTTTCTTTGGTATGAGAACTATATCAGTGAGATTCAGGTTGAAGGGATAACAGGGACGAGCATGCAGCTGGTTGGTGGAGGGTATTGTATGTTGGGTCCGACCTGAACTTACCTGACCTGACCTCCAAAAGGAAGAACACGACGCTGAAGACTTTTTTCCCCTTAAGATCAGCTTAATTGAGAGCAATTTGTGGAGCGTTGGCAGCAGACACCGCTCTAACCTCAAATCTTCTGCAGCGTTCAAATGCATCCTCAAATCTTTCGTCAGAAAAAAAGGGCCAAAAATTGCATCTACAAATATACCTTACATTACCGTTCCTCTCGGAAAAACCGGACGCCACCGGAAAACCGGACAAAATTCAAAATTTGAACCAAAAATCGTCGGGATGATCGGTAAACCAGTCCGGTTTACCGGTAAACCGGACTACAATTCCGGAAAACCGGAGACAAAATCGGAAAACCGGTTCAAAAAGGAAAATTAGAAAAAAAACAAAAAAATAAAAATTTTGAAAAAAGAAATATGTACAAAAACTAGATGCAATTTGGAGCACAATGGTACAACAACACAAAAATTCCATCATTTGCTCGGTCAAAAAAATTGATGAAATTTGCTGGTTATTAGAAAAAGGTATTTTTCTTTTTTTACTTCTCTTTTTCAACACTGAAAGCTTGCTCGATTTTTTTGACAGACCAAATGATCGAATCTACATGTTTCGTTTGCACCATTGGGATGCAAATTTGATCTAGTTTTTAACATATTTTTTGTTTCAAATTTTTTCAAATTTTCAAAAAAAATTGAAATTTGAATTCGAAAACCGGTCTACCGACTAAACCGGACCGGACCGGGTTTTCCGGTTTTTCCGAAAACCGGTCCGGTTTTCGTCGGTAAGGTAATCCCTGAATGGTACTTGAGCATAACCATAATCATGTCCGATGATCAAGGCAACTTGTGGTTATTCGAAATAACTGAAGCCAGTTCTCAAGACACTGATGCTTCTTCCACACTTTCATACTGAAGCTTTGACGGCTTCATCGTATATATCTTTTGGAGTGTGTGTGCTGCATCGACCTCCTGTCGACACATGGATGCTGAATTCAGTGGCTGGTTTGGAAAAAGATACTGTACCCGCCATATCTCATTTCCACTTTTACGAATCATCTGAAAAAGCTATATATGGATCGAGTTTCATGGAAGATCTAAGCTTCTCGAGAAAGGGTAATAGAGATGTGCACCATCATCTCACCTAGATATATACCAGCTGTTGTGATGGCCATTTGCCGACATCTATATGTTCATAGGCTAGAGAGCTATCGCTACCACATACATAAAGACCACGTAAATAATACGATTGATTTCGTTATCCTCTAACGTTTATATCCAACGGTTGGCTCATGGGTGACAGATTAACTTGAGAAAGAATCTGGATGCACACCAATCAATACAACCGATGCGACCCATGAATATAGAGAACCAGAATCATGATCGATCGATGATCAATTTGCATATTTAAATAAATATTTTGAATAAGACGAGCGATCAAAGGTAGCAAAAAAAAGTCAATAGCTACAACAAAAAGGAAATGGAGGGAGTATGTGCTAGCTCTAGAATTTCCTTTTGCACCCACACCCTAGATAGCTAGACCTATATAGCATTGTCTGCGCACTACTCTCTCCATTTGGTCACATTTGTGGATGGCTTTGGGAGTTATCATCCCATCACATTTTCCCATAAAATAAGTATCCTCTTGTTTCAGAAAACAAAAATTGAATGCAAAATGTGTGTTTCAAATGAGGCAATGCATGTAGTGTGTGATAGATTGGAATAAGGTGTTCACCACACAATTCTACAGGATTCATCGCAACATTTTGCATTGGAATAAAATTTAAATCATCAATGTGTGTACGTGGTGTGCACAATGGTGGTTGGCATGTACAAACTAAATGGAAGGAGTACGTATATGTATATATCCCAAAATAAAATGCATGTCTTTGCATTTAACAACGGAGGATGCAGTTAGATATAACTTAGCTGCATCAAATATGTAACAATTTTATTTCCATCTGATCTCCATATTGCATATGAGAGATTGATAGGATATATATGCATCTATATGTTCCAAAGATGGCTCAATTGTAGGAAAGAGGGGTTCATTTTTCTCCCTCTCTTTTTGCCTAAGCTTATGTATGATATAAAATGGATTGTTAATTAATTATCATACACAAATTATTGTTATAAGCATCTTTATCACATAGAAGTTGGGATATCAATATACTGTATTTCCTATTAAAAAAGCCCCAATAAAGTTGCAAGTCAAAACTTGATGCCCACTGAGAGATGGTGTTTTTTTTGCAAAATAATCCTTCTTGTTAAAGATTTTTACGTTTGGACCCCCGGGACAAAGATTCCCGGAAATGGACCCCCGGGGTGGGCGCCAATAGAATTGGCGCTCACCTTACACAGTTGGGCGCCAATAGATTAGGCGCCCAGCTGTTGTAGGTGGGCGCCAATAGATTTGGGGCCCACCCCTGACTCAAGCACGCACGCGAATGCTAAATTGACATGGTGAGCGCCAGAATCATTGGCGACTATGTTCCATAGGTGGGCGCCAAATCTATTGGCACCCACCTGTGTAACCTGAGCGCCAATTCTTTTGGCGCCCACCCCGGAGGTCCATTTCCGGGAATCTTTGTCCCGGGGATCCAAACGTAAAAATCTTTAACGAGAAGGTCCATTTTGTAAAAAAACACCTGAGAGATGCTACAGTTGGGCCGAATTGTAGGCCTTCTTGGTGAGTAGCTGGACCGGTAAAGGGAAACAAGAAACCGGCAGCCTCTAGTATGGCTGTAGGCCAACTTGACGTCCCAATAAAGTTTGCTGCCTGTAGCCTGTAGGTGTGGCTACTAATCCACAGCCTCTAGTATAGGTGTGGCTACTAATCCACAGCCTCTAGTATGATCATTAGTATGTTTCAGGTTTCCAGGACACGTGATTTGGTGAGGCATCGAGTTCTGTACTGAACACTTCAACTGGGGAATAAAGAAAAGAAATGAATTTGGTTGTTTTAGATATCGATTTGAATGCTGCAGATGTTTCAAACACACTATAAATCGAACAAAAACCCAAATATAACAAGTCAGTTCCTTCATCTCTCTCCAATCCATAAGATGACAAATAGAAACATTTTATTATATAAAGGGGATAATTCAATCAACACCACCCGTAAAGAGGTGGAGCCAAACAACACCATTGGTAAAGAGGAGTTACAATATTCACCACTCTTAACATCAACAGATTTGGCTGTGACCCTTTTGCCCCTGGAGCATCACGCGTCGTTTGAATAAGGCATTTGTTGGTGCCGTCTCAGGAAGCAGAAAGGAGCGGACTAACTTTAAAATAGATGGATTTAGATGTGTTGCATTTAGTAGTAGTATTTTGAGCTTTTCTGGACCATTGAACCATATTATTTGGTCATATTATACAACACTAAAATGTGAACCCATGAATGCTATTTTGGATGCTTTGAACATGTCAATTTGGATGCGTTATTTTGTTTTAATTTGTCATGAAAAAATCAGCCTATTCGGTAGGCTGCAGCTGCGGCTGCAGAAAAATAACTGCGAACACTGTAGCTAGCATGTTGTTCATAGATGAACCATGGTGCAGGGGCAAAAGTGTCCATTGAATGCCATGTTTATGCTGAAATGTCTTCATAGTGGTGTATGTTGGCTCCTCATAGTTAGGTATGGTGTTGTTTAGATCCTCAACTTTATAGATGGTGTTGATTGAATTCACCCCATAAGCAACAAATAGATGTGCCATTATTCAGATCCACACGCGCTTCATCTCTCCAATCCATCTCTGTTTCAGTTTTGTGGCAACTGGCAACGCGCACCTAACTGGTAAAAAGTAACAGGTGAGTGAATATATACGTACAGAAATATATGTTACCATACATACAGTAGTAATAAGAATGAATTAATGAAGGTTAATCAGATTAAGAGGTTCGTACAAAGGGATCTATAATTGTTCCCATGTTAACCCACCACAACCAGGACTTAATGATGGCAAACGAAACATTATCTATTTCATGTTCATATGGATACTAAAACTATTGCAGTTGACCAATAAAAATCAATAAATTTTCAGTCGCAAGAATTTTCCCCACTACTGTAGATGCAAATGATCTCTTTCTCTTTAGGGGAACCCGAACGAAATCAAAATACATCTTCGCTCACCTGGAAATTAAACCGCTTGATCTCGGCCACCTGGAAACACCCAACGAAATATATTCCTCCACTGGAGCTGTACGCCTGGGCGATCTGCTTCACTTCTCGCGCACCCGGTGTTCAATGAGCCGAGCTCCTCGTCCGTGAGGTCACCGAAGCCGTTGAGGCCCAAGGGAATGGGAACCCCGGCGGCGTCGGTAGCGCCGTTGTGGTTGCCGTAGCGGCGGAGCTTTTCCTTGAACACCGCGTACCGGTGCTCCTCCTCGTCGATGGAGCTGTACCTCTTCTTGTTCTTTGCCATCCAGTCCCTGAAAATCCTGCGGGTCTCCACCTCCTCGCTCCTCTCACCGGTCGACATGGACGCCACCGCTAGCGACGACGACACCAGCAGCAGAAGCAGCGCCGCCGCCGCCATGAGAGCCGTGGACCTCCTCATCCACGCAAACACGCTAGGCCGAGCCGGCGGCGGTGTTAGATCTGTGTGTAGATTGCTTTTCCGTCTGGGAGAGAGGAGGGGATGGCGGACTAGCTGGAGGCGGCGCAGATGAGGTGAGGTTAGGGTTCACGGCCCTTATAGTGGCAACCGCCACTGGCGGATGGGCTGGACCGCCACCGCCGTCTGTCGGCAGGTGGGCTGGGCCGCCACCGCCCTCCCGCGCTAGCTGACGGGTCAGAGTGGCTGGGCCGCCATGAGAGCCCTGGCTGTTTTGCACAAAAGATCCCTAGTCTCTGTGAATTACAGCCTATTTTAGTTAACTAGCAAATTACCCGTGCGTTGCAACGGGAAGAAAAAGAAACCCACAAGACAATATTGTTCTCCTTGTAGGTAGTTTTAACAGTCCCATGTACAAAATATATCATTAAAAGGTTTTGGATTCCAGTCCACTGATAGCCTCTAACTGTATTCAAAGGATGACTGAGGATAATTAAACTCGAAGGATTAGTATGATGGGAAAGTGGGAGAGAGAGGATTGGGACAATCTTTTCTTTTTTTTGAACCAAACAGCAGGGGAGCTTAACTTTTTAAAATTTTGCAGAGGGAATTGGTTAGAGTTTTGCTGTAAACGTGAGATTTTGCCACCGGATATTAAATTGAGAAAAGTTCTTAGAGCTCCAAGAGGTGCAAATCGATTAGTAAGCTCAGAATCCCTTTTGCTACTCATTTTTATCTACCTGTTAGATCAACTCAAGTACTCTGTCCCTTTTGTTTTCTCCCCTTCCTATACGTTTAAGGATAACTTACCACTCAAAGATAACAATCTACCTCTCCACCCTTCTATACGTTTAAGGATAACTTATCTACTAAAGGTTGTACATCCTCTTTTCTTAACTTTTCAAAATGCAGCAGAATACCTAAATATTTCATAGGGAAAGCAGCAACACGACAACCTAAGAGGTGAGCTATCAAATGAGACTGTTGTTCATCAATGTTCATAGGTATAAATTCGATCTTATGAAAGTTTATCCTCATGCCTGATAACTTCTCAAAACAAGTCAAGGCACATTTCAAGTTCCTAAGGTGTTCTACATCTACAGAAGAAAATAACAGCGTGTCAAAATCAGTTAGCAACCCTCTAATTAAATTATTATCAGCTGCTTTGTTCAACATTCTAGTTAACACGTCCGCAACTAAATTAAAAAGAATGGGGGATAAGGGGTCCCCTTGCCAAAGCCCTTTCCCTGTTTTGAAGAAGTTGCTATCTTCTCCATTTATGGTAACTCCCACTGAGCCACCTTTAACCACTTGTCTAATCCAATTTATCCACTTAGTTCCAAAACCTCTAGATTCTAGCACTTCAAACAAGAAATCTAAGTCAACCCTGTCGTAAGCCTTCTCATAATCTAGTTTCAAAATCACCCCAGATTCTTTGGATTTATGGATACCATGGACTATTTCGTGTGCCACCACAACACTTTCTATATAATGAATCTACCGCCTGAAAATATGCCGTGTTTCTATCACCCTCTAAAATATCCCTATCCCTAGATCTTTGTCTAGCTTTGATGTCATCCAAGGCCCAAAGTTTGTCCAGCTCAGCACTAATGTGTTTCACTCTATTAACTGCATCCTTAGAGAGCTGTCTAGATTCAGATTCAATATCTAAAACATTATACTCATCAGCTAGGTTTTTCTTATCTCTATTCATAGCTGCCATCACATTAGCAGCCCAACCTCTTACACTTTTTCTAAAAGATCTCATTCTAAACTGCCAAATATCTATAGGGTTTTTTTCATTACAAGGTAAATTCCAATCTTTAATTACTAGATCCGTAAAATCATCCCGTTCTAACCACCACTTCTCAAATCTAAATCTCTGCTTACAAACAGTAGAGTTAACACCTAAATCTACAAGTAAAGGGGTGTGATCACTACCCTCTTTACATAACGCTCTAACCATTGTTAAAGGAAAGGACCTATCAAAATCAGTAGAAACAAAACTCTGTCAAGCTTAGCCATGATTCTATTTTACTGATTATTAACCCAAGTATACATCTTATTAGCAGGTTGCATTTCCATTAAGGCCCATCTATTAATCCAATCATTAAAATTGTTAGCCCATTTCTGATTGATATTACCATTATTCTTATCAGTAGCAAACCTATTATGATTGGGCCTGACCTCAACTTTATGGAGTTCATCTATAAAATCAGCCTTGCCCTCTTCATAAGGGGACCCATACACCGCTACTAACGTCCAGTTAAAGTTCCTTACTTCATCTGTTAACATAATACTAAGACTATATTTAAGCTTATCACCCACTGTGATAGACAAAATATCATTTCTACAACCTACAGCCACACCACCAGCAGTGCCTACAGCCTACATTTTCGACACTTGGGCTGATTTCCTATTTACTACTAGTGTCCACTGATCATTCGAACAGTTATCCAGATTTTCATGATCCCACTGATCATTATCTGGGCATAATATGCATTTTGCACAGAAAACTAAACATATCTCAGACATAGAATCACAGGAGGCAGCCCTCAATGTATATCAGAGAAGCTCAAGATCAGAAAACAACACTAGACAGGTTGACGCAATCAACTTGCACACACATATACTAGAAAATTCGTAACTAAAATGTGTTAGAGAAGAAGAAAACACAGACCTTGAATTTCTACTCGACTTGCTCAATTTTTGTCTTGTTTCTCCCTGGTGCTCTTGGTCCTCTACTTGCTCTTCTGTAACACCTGAGATGTGTAGTCAGTATTGCAATATGGGCTGTCATGCCATCCAAATTAGGCCCACGGCCCAAGCCGGAGAACAGCACACGTATAAAGCATCGGCAACCAGCTACGGGAGACAGATCAGAATATTCAGAAACGAGAATTGGGTTCATCCCTTCCTCCGTCGTCTTCCTCACGGAGGAGAGATTCCGGTGAGCTCGTCGTCCGTTTCGCTCGTCGGCGACGCCCTGTCTCGTGCTCACGTCCCGGTATAGCTCGCCGGCGGCCACGGGTCGTGACAGTTGGTATTCAGAGCCTTATCCCCCTTGGCTTGTGGGTGTGTGTGGTGTGGTCCGATTTGGAGGCGTGTCCATGGCGGCGGCGGTCGAGGTGTCGTCGGAGAGGGTGAAGGGAACGGTCAGGTGGTTCAACGCCACCAAGGGGTCTGGATTCGTCATCCCCGACTACGGCAACGAGCTCATCTTCTTCCACCTGTCCTCCCTCAAGTCCGACGGCTTCCACACCCTCAACGTCGGCGACATTGTTGAGTTCGTGGTCATCACAGACAGGTACGGGATCTCCAAGGCCGTCGATGTCACTGCTCCCGGCGGTGGCGACCTCGCGGGTGGCTTCCATGCCGACGGAGGCGATGGCGGGGACGGGGACCTTGGCTATGGTGGCGGCGGCAGATACGGCGGCAACGGCAGTCGCGACTGCTGCGTCGGTGACGGCTACGACGGCGGCGACAGTATCTGCTACACCGGCCGGGAGGTTGCTGCTCTCCCGGTAGTGTTTGAAGGTACTGCCCTTAAGGTGCTCGATGGAATGCCTCTTGGGAAGGTGATCTGGGATGAGGAGTTTGGGAATGGCCTCGATTTGGATGGTGGATTGTTGCACCAGTTAGCCATGGGTGCAGATTATGTGATTGAGGAGGAGACGATAGCAGTTTCAGACGAGCAGGATATACATGTGGCTGTATCCTTGTCTGAGAGCACACCCACTGTGTTTGATGAAATGTCTTCTTCAGATGTGTTGTGGGATGATATGTCAACAAATCAGGTCACCCACGATGGATTATTGCAGCAGATAGCACAGGTTGAGGAATGCCCAGATGATGAGAAGTTGGAAGAAATTGCAGAGATGGATGCTCCAGCTAGCACGGGGCAGGAATGTGGTTTCTGCTATGATTCAGTGGAGCAATTAGCTCAGGGTGGAGAGGAGAGGAAGTCAACCGTTGGGTCATGTGACAACGTTCTCACTCATGACTATGGAGGAGTTGTTTATGCAATGTGTAATTTGGAGGTCGAAGACGACACACTGTTGGAAATGGGGCAGCCATACCAGAAACCATCAACAAACATTGCACAGTCAGTGGTCAGTAATTTGTCTCTCTCACCATTGAACAAACACGTGGTTCTTGAGAATCAAAAATGGCATTTAGATGGTTTCAGTCCATGGAGTTCAAGGTCTCCACTTGTGCTTAAGGTGATGCCAGCATGGTGCTATGGGGAATTTAGTTGTCAGCATTGCCCTGAATTATATATGGCTACTATCAGGAAATGGGATCCAGGAGTTCTTGAGGTTGCTTACAGGAGCCTGTACATTTCTGTCAGGCAATGGGATCCAGGGATTCTGGGGTATGCTGCAGCAAATGCATACGAAATTTCGTGCTCAGTTCAACTACATGTTCAGAGTTCAGGAGAAAGAGTACTGTTCGAAATGTTCAGGATGGCTAGAAGAAAATGGGACTCATCTATTCTAAGGCCTAATATGCATGTAAATTCAGATATGGCCGCGATCTTATTCGTGAGGAATTCAAGATGCTCATTCTTGCAACTGAACTGGTGTATGCTGGACAAGGAGTGCAGAGAGCTATGCCATTTCAGAAGTGATTGCAATACAGTCTAGGCTGCATACACGGACTTGCCAAATGGCCTTACACAATGTTGACTACCTAGCTGACGCTCTTCAGTATTCTTCAGTTGCTGAATACAAGAGTAGAAAATACACCTTTGCTTGGGGACAAGCAAAGTTTTCAGGGGGCGGTAGTGTAACACCTGAGATGTGTAGTCAGTATTGCAATATGGGCTGTCATGCCATCCAAATTAGGCCCACGGCCCAAGCCGGAGAACAGCACACGTATAAAGCATCGGCAACCAGCTACGGGAGACAGATCAGAATATTCAGAAACGAGAATTGGGTTCATCCCTTCCTCCGTCGTCTTCCTCACGGAGGAGAGATTCCGGTGAGCTCGTCGTCCGTTTCGCTCGTCGGCGACGCCCTGTCTCGTGCTCACGTCCCGGTATAGCTCGCCGGCGGCCACGGGTCGTGACATCTTCTTGTTGCCCCATCATGGAATATGATAGGGTTAGGTGCTCGAGAAGAAAGCAGAGACGGGCAAGGGAAGTAGAAATTCCTCACCAGCCCGAAAAAGAATGGGGGGTGCCGGCGCCGCTGCCGTTGGATGCGAGTGTGCGAGGGGAGGAGATGAGGATGCGAGGGTGCTGCCGCCGCCGCCGCCGCCGCCGCAGGGTTCGTGGTGAGGAGACGAGGATGCGAGATGCCGCCGCCTGCGCCTCCCCCCCTGCCTGCGCCGGTGAGGAGATGAGGGCGCCGCCGCCGGGTTCAATTTGAGCAAAGATCGATTATATAGGAAATTGAATTAACAGAAAAAAACCCACCCTAATAACATACGGAGTACTGTCCAGCCAGCAAGTTCTCATCTCAGTAGCGTAGTGCCTGTGCCGGGCGATGAAAATTTAACATAACAACACAAATGAGAAAAGTATCACTTCACATTCTCTATTCTCCATTTTAGAAATTCATTACAAGAGGTGTGAATTCTTTATTTTCCATCTGTATTTTGACATCTCTGGTAAGTGGAAGTTTACTCAATCAAAACTGAAAAGCATATAAATTCATATATCTCATAATAATAATCAACGTTGCTTTCTTGATGCAGCGGTCCTAGCATATAATGACAACACTACCAATACTATGAGAACAAAAAAAAAAAAACAATATCAATAGTTGAAAACTTTATTGGGCCTGTTCGTTTCCTGCCTCTAAACTTCTCTACAACTCATGAATTCCGAAGTGGTCCTCTGCCCGGCTTATTCTGCCTCCAAAAATTTCGTATTCCGCGCTCCGATCCGATCGGCGCTCCCTGCGACCCTCTCGCTCGCGCCTGCACCGCGAAATATGCGCCCACCATGCCGCCAACTCCCCGTCGTGCTCTTCCCCTTCTCCCCCAACTCCCCAGCGCGGCAGCACTTCTTCCTCCGCACAAAGCCTTCGCTTCGGCGAGCCATCGATCTTTTGCCTCCTCAAACAAGGAACGCTGCCGTCACGGCACAAGTCTTACACGCCCAAGCCCACGCCGCCTCCAGCCTGCGCAGCCACAACCACGAGCTCATGGCGCACCTGCCTCCACCGTTCACAATGGTTGAGGACGAGATTCGTGGCAGTGGACGTGGTCGCGCCTTCCTCGGCAACGAGATCGAAGAGATGGACTTGCTTTCCTATCTGGGCGCCACGATTTCGCCATCGGCCAAGGTGACGTGTGCCACGGATCAAGATCGAAGAGCCGGACCTCTCCGATCTGGGCACCACGATTTCGCCACCGGCCGTGGTGACGGGTGCCACGGATCCGCCTTCTCCTAACTCGCCGGCTTTTGCTTCGCGGCGGCAACGAACAAGGTGGACGCAGGATGCCTGGGCATGCGACAGCAGAAGGAGACGCGGCCTCAGAACCTGCCGTACCCAACTAATCCGGCAACGGTGTCTCCTCCAGCCACCCGTGTCCCGACGACTGTAAACATCCCCAATGCCCAGGTGCCTGCTCCCTCCCCACTCTCTCTGTATGTGGCGGAGCCTTGCCTGGTCCACAATCGCATCACGCCGTAGACCCAACGTCACTCGATTTAGCCAAGCATGATAGTTTTTCATGTGCGGTCACAATAGTGGTTACAATTGCAGTCATGCAAACTCCAGTCACTAGAATATTAATAAACACAATAACGTTTACACATGCAGTCGCTCCAGTATTTGTTCCTGATAGTTTTGCTTCAACAAATTTGTTTTCTTCTATGTGGCACATGTTTCACCAATCATGGCTGAAACACTTGGGTTGTGCAGTCACTAGAATATATGTGCTTGTGTTGATTAACAGCCTTAATTAAGGGGAGGAAAAGAACATCTTCCTTTTACTCACCATTTTGCTCAAATGCCTCTTGGGTTCTTCTTTAGCAGATTCAGCATATTAGGTAGATTAGCCCCAAAGAGGGATATAATGTGGACTGGTTTTGTTTCTTCTCTTGCAAAACTGCAAGAAGGAATGAGGAATACAATGCGAGAAAAGGAAGAAGGGCAAGGTGCATGCAAGGGAAATATAATGTTGTCATATTTCATTTGACTGACCATCTAATTTAACATATCCTTGACTAGCCGTTTATTTTTAAAACGTGTTTAATTCTGATGCTGGATTTATTTGCAGACTGGAGTTTTTTTTTTCCAAATGTGGAATAAGAATGGAGGTATGTTTACGTAAAAAAAAAAGAATGGAGGTATGCTGGATGTAAAGTTGTTGTACTCTTGTTCTATTCTGGTTTTCTGCACCTCTGAAAATATCGGGTTTAGTCATACAAGAATTTGATTAATCGAAATGCTGGGAATTTTTTTTGTAGATTGACTTATCAGAATATTGGCATCTTCAATGAGTTATGGAATAATTGTTCTTTTTTTCACTTAAAAGAAAGCTTACAACTGTTCACTCTTCGGCGGGGGGGGGGGGGGGGGGGGGGGGGGGCATGGGGAAGGTCGTTCATTTTTGCAACCTGTTCAAATAAAAAATTAGCAAATTTCACCTGTCTTGCAGTTGCAGTGTGCATTCGATACTAAGATGTTGGCAAAGCTGCACAAAGTTTATCTTCGATGGTTGCATCTGTCAAAATAGTTCCCAAATGCCTTAATTAAATAGCTATTCTTGTTTCTCTGATTCGTAATATATATTCTTTGTGGAACTCTGTTTCTCATCAGGGGAGGTTCGATTCTTCCTCTGACGCCTCTGTTTCTATTTTATTTACAACCAGTTGAAGTAAATGCTGATTTAATTAGTACTAGCAGATTTCTTTGTGGAACCCTTGTCCTGCTTGATGCCTTGGTGAATCTTTCTCCTCATTTAGTAGCAGCTTTTTGTGCTCCGTTGTGGAATACTCATACTAATCTAATCCATGCATCCCTGGATTTGCCTCAAATATACATTCAACCATGCATTTGTGCTTGGGTATAAGATATAAATTGAAATCTTGCAAGTTGGAGTCGCAGCTTTGTATGCCCCAACCACATGTTTCTATAAAGGTACCACTAAGTACTAAACATAATGAGTTTTGATTTATTTATGCATGACTGTTTTGATCAAATGCATCTTGAAGTGTGGTGATTCCTTTGTCTGTATGCCTCGATTTCAGAGTTTAGATGGAAAATCGTTTGTTTAATCAATTATCTTTTTGTAGGTCCATATATGACAGTTGGTCTAATACGTACTGCAATTGGTGTAGGCATGATCACAATGAGGTACCACTTTATTTTTCAAGAGAGCTCGTGCTGGAGCTCGAGTAGCTCCATACCTCGGCATTGTGTACAGAATCTGTTCAATCCCTGTTGTTTTGTTGTAGCACCTGAAATACTTCACATGCAGAAGTTCTTTTTTTTTTTCATTCGTAGTTCATAACGAGTTAACGACTACATCAGCCCTGTTTAGTGGTTTAGTGAATGGCAGGGTGAGGGCATGCTACTTTGGTCATGAATAATCATGCTGTTTTTCTCTCTTTTGGCTATTAGTAAAAGTATGAAGACAACATCTTCAGAGAAGTCGATTCAAGTTTTTGATTCCCCATGTGGCGAATAGTATAGAATGGTTCACATTGAGCGCGGTTGCTTTCGAGCTGAGACGAGGTTATCTAAAGCTTAATATGATATATTATATGAGTTATCCATTGTTGATACAACACTGTTGTTGTTTAGTATGAAATTTTGGATATCACAATTATTAAATGACAAATCACTCATCGAAGTGATAATTTTTCATTGTTGAGATGTTTATGTTACTGATCAGACCTATATATTATCATGTAGGACTAAGGCGCGATGATCTAAAATTCATTTGTATGTGTACCCTGAAGTAGTTGGATATTGCAAATATGTTGGCTGGTGGGATCTCCTCAGTTTTTTTCTCTGTACAATATATTTTGGTTATGCTCAGAATACATACTATTTTAGGCTGTAGGAGTCTTCTATGTTTTTGGCTTCTATATGTTTTGACATTATTAAAACAGGGGAATGGTAACTTCTCCATGCTTCTTTTTAATATATTAAGCCAATTATCATTTTCTATGGCCAGCAACTGATTTGCAGCGAGTAGGCACTAATCAGCCTCCTTGTTCAAACACCAATGTGATATGGATTCTTTATATATGGGACTGGCTGGCTGGCTGTATGTGGTGGTACTGAGAGTCGATCAGGCTTTATTACGTTGACAAAATTGGATAGTTCAGTTTACACTTTGAAGCAAGGAAAATGATTTCATTGGTTGAACAACAGGGATAGTTTTTTCTGCGACGGTTTATGTACGGAGGGAGTACTACTTACGTTTTGGAGAGGCCACCAGCTCCTCCTTCCTAATCCAGTTGCATGGCGCTCATATCTGAATGTTCACCTGCTTTGTTTTCACTGACTTTTTTTCACCGAATGAGTGGCAATGCACGACTACAATGAAGCCGAACCGAGGGAGTTGTAAAAATGGATGTCACAAGGCAAAGTGTGCGTAGCTGATATAGTTGTTTCGATGGGTGCACTACTGCACTGTTTGTAAACTGCCTACTTTGCTTTTCCCAACTTAATGAAGGGCAGCATTCTTGCCATGTGTGGTAAAACAGATATTAATATAGTTGGGTATGATTATTCCATGGTTAGAGCATAAAAGAGATCACTTTTATGATGCAAAGGGAACAATAATAATAACACGAAAGAAAAGTAAATTTATTGTTGATATTGGAGGATTAATTATTGTATTCCAATACATCTCCACAAAGGGAAATATATCTCAAGTGCAAGAAAAGAGTATATGTCATGGCATGCTAAAATCACGTTTTATTATTATTATTTTTTGAAATGAGGAACACCCCCTCTCCATTTCTCCATTTTATTAACGGAGAGTGCTAAAATCACGTTGTGGACATGTCTTTGTTTCAAAGATAATTGTTTCAATCACCCGTAGCTACATGCAGGCACTCATATGTTTAGCATAAATCTTCGTTAACATGCATGCCCTGGTTAACATACCCGTAGCAATGCAAGAAAGGGTGAAAATTTGGAATATTTTGCTTTAAAAAACAAGCGTTGTTTATGGTGTCTAGTCGGGGCTAAGATCCTGCAAGCGTTGGGTCCAAGTATTCAATACTGTGCAGCTCTCATGTGCCTTACAGAATAATAAAGGACATCCTTACAAACTTTTGATGTGCCATATGTGTTTTATAAAATATGAATATTAAATGATAAAAAATAAGTATTTAAGGTCCCGTAGCAACGCACGGGCACTCACCTAGTTAGACCTCTAAAATGAAAAAGAATCTTACTATTTAGGAGTACCAAATAAAATTTAATTACAAAACCTTTCTGCAGATGAGCGTTAATTTACGAGACGAATCTAATGAGCCTAATTAATCTATGTTTTGTTATAGTGATGCTACAGTAACCATCGTCTAATCACCGCTTAATTACCCTCTTTAGATTCGTCTCGCGAATTAGATGGGGTTCTGAAATTAGTTTTGTAATTAGACTTTATTTAGTACTCTTAAATGACAAAATTCTCTTTAATGTGACCCCTCTAAAGTTTAGACCCCGTGAAACGAACAGACTACGAAACAAATGCATGTACAGTACAGAAGTGTATGTGGCTTGCTGGAGATGATGGTGTGCTACATCGGACGACCTTGACAAAATATTAGGTAGCTCCATTCTTTTGCCTCGTCTATATACCCCTTTCCTAAATCAGTTAGAAAAAAAACCCAGTCAAAACCAACCTTTATGTATTTTCCAGCACAAATAGTTAATATACTTTATTACTAAAGTATGTGCCACTGTTTATGTTTTAGATTTTCCAGTTTCAAAAAAATAAAGCACGCAGAGTTTTAAAAATACTAAAGCCATCACATAGAGTGACCAACCAACATCCAATTTGTAATTTATAGTTTGAAAAAAGAAATACATGAATTGGCTTGCAGCGGGCACCATTGTTACAATGGCAATTGTCCAATCATATCAGAGCCAACATCGCCAGATTCAGATCCTCCATCCTCATGAAGAAATGACTCGCAATAGAGCTGACTGTTACAAAGTTCCCATCCAATCTGAGTGAACAAATCACTAATCAAGTAAGCACTGTATGCTCAAACACCTAGCTATCTACTTGCCAACCATGCAACAACAACAACAACTTGGGGGAGGCTAATGAACCCACTTTTGTCCCCAGCAGATACATTAGCAAGTTGGGGTAGGCTAATGAATCCTCGAATACTTGCCAACCAAGCAAATGAAAAAAAAAAGTTTAAATCAAAGTGTTGTGCAAGAACAGGTAGCATACTGGCATTTCAAGCAAAACTATAGTTAACAATTAGCCAAACTTTCAGTATGTAGGAAATATATGTACGAAATCAGTATGAAGTTAGGATAATCTGAAACCTCTTGGCTTATGGCTTCTGAGCTCTCAGGCTCATAGAACTAGTAAATTAGAAAAATAGCTTTCTGAAAATATTCAACTTCCGCATTTCATTACCTATTTTCTCAGAATAAAGGCACATTTGTGGTTATAATCATGCTTCCATATTTTATTCCTTCTATATTTATTTGAAATACCTACACCATTGACTACAATTGTTGACTGAAAATGCAGTCTTTTCAGTATAAAACGATCTGCAAGTTTAAATTTGAAGTTATTCAAAAGCTAGAATTAGATTTATACAAAAGCTGCAGTGAGGAGATGAGGATGCGAGATGCCGCCGCCTGCGGCCTGCTCCTCCGCCCCCGCCTGCGCCGGTGAGGAGATGAGGGCGCCGCCGCCGGGTTCAATTTGAAAGAGGATGCAGAGTTTTGGTTAAGCGTATAACCTCCGTAGAGGCCGCGATTGCATGTTAAATAGAGTTGGAAAAAACCCCAACGTGGTGTACAAGAAAGGTTTACAAGATTACAACAATATTCGGTTTTAATCTCTAAGAAACCGATAAGCTACAACTTGATCAGTTACAATCGTGATCAGTTTACAATTCTGAATATATCTCTAATATCCTCCCTCAATCTAAGCGGGCGACAGATTAAGATTGCACTTAAAGTCTTCTAACTGTCTGACAGGCAGCGGCTTGGTGAAACCATCAGCCAGCTGATCTTTACTTGAAATAAACTTGATTTCCAATAACTGTTGAGCTACTCTCTCTCTCACAAAATGATAATCAATCTCAATGTGTTTCATTCTTCCATGAAATACAGGATTTGCCGAAAGGTATGTAGCTCCAATATTATCACAACATAACTTGGTCGAAGGAGGACTTAAAATATGTAACTCTCTTAACAAGGACTGAACCCACATTACCTCAGCCGTTGCATTTGCAATCGCCTTATATTCTGCTTTTGTGCTCGATCTTGACACAGTAGCTTGTTTCTTTGAACTCCAAGATATAAGATTAGATCCCAAGAAAACAGCAAAACCACCAGTAGACCGTCTATCATCAATACTACCGGCCCAATCTGCATCTGAGAAAGCACTAACAAGAGTAGACATGGACCTTGTAATACTAAAACCATATTTAAGAGTATGTTTAAGATATCTTAATATTCTTTTTACCGCTGTCCAATGAAGAGACGTAGGTGCGTGCAAGAATTGACATACCTTATTAACTGAGAAAGAAATATCAGGTCTAGTCAATATCAAATATTGCAATGCACCAACAATACTTCTGTACCTTGTAGCATCTTGTGGACCAAGTACAACCCCTTCATGCAAGGACAACTTTTCTGATGTGGACATAGGAGTATTTACTGGCTTGCAACTGAACATTTCCACTTTCTTCAACAAATCTGAAGTATACTTCTCTTGAGTGAGTAAAATACCATTATTTATCTTTTGCACTTCAATTCCAAGAAAATAATGTAAGTCTTCCAAGTCCTTGAGCGCAAAATCTGACTTTAAATCATGTAACAAAGCAGAAGTTGCCTCTTGAGTTGAGCTAGCAACAATAATATCATCCACATATATTAACACAAAGATAACAACTTTTCCCTTATTATAGTAGAAGAGTGAGGTATCTGCCTTTGAAGAACGAAAGCCTAGAGCACATAACTTCCCACTCAACCGAGAATACCAAGCTCTAGGAGCTTGTTTTAGTCCATAAAGAGCTTTATCCAACTTACAAACAAAATGTGGATGAGATTTATGTTCATAACCTTGTGGTTGCCTCATATAGACCTCCTCCTCCAGAACACCATGAAGAAACGTGTTCTGAACATCTAGTTGTCTCAAACTCCAACCTCTAGAAACAGCAAGAGATAACACAATTCTGATAGTAGCCGGTTTAACAACAGGACTAAAAGTATCCTCATAATCAATGCCATAACGTTGCTTAAAACCTTTCGTAACTAGACGAGCTTTATATCTATCTATAGAACCATTAGCTCTACGTTTGATTTTATAGACCCATTTGCAGTCAATAATGTTCCTACCCTTCTGAGGACAAAACCAAATGCCAAGTTTTATTGTTCATAAGTGCTTGAAATTCAACATCCATAGCATGCTTTCAATTTTTATCACCCATAGCTTCTTCTAAATTCTGAGGTTCACCCGTAGATGTAAAATAGCTGTACCTTACTGTACCATCAGTATATATTTTCTCTTTACGAATACCATGTTGTAGGCGTGTAGAGGGGCGAGTTGAAGAAGCAACCGGTGCAACAGCGGTCGGCGCAGAGGATCCAGCTCCCCCGCCTGACGCTGGCGCAGCCGTACCCTCGGATTCTGCAGCAGACCCACCTGACCCGTCTGGTATAGGTGGCGATGCTGGAGAGGTGCGGGACGCCTGCGCGCTGCGCGGCACGGGCGCTGGAGTGGATGCGCCTGGCGGAGTCAGCGCAGACGAGGAATTCAGCGCCGAATCACCCTCATGTCCGGCGCCTGCCTGAGGATGGTCTTCCTGAGCGCTATCAGGTATGATTTCATGCTCATTTCCTTCATTTTCCTGTTCTAAATTTTCACCATTCTCAACAGTAGCATTAATACCAGGGTTAGGAATATCAGAAACATTGTCAATAACATGTTCTACTCCTTGATTAGAGAAATTTGGGTGAAACAAAGTTGGATGAAGGAGAATTTCAGATCGAAGACGAGCACCGGCATTGGGATGTAATTGAGCAAAGGGAAAAACATTCTCATAAAAAATAACGTCTTTAGAAATGTAGACACGTCCAGAGGAGATATCAAGACACTTGAAGCCCTTATGCATGTTGCTATAGCCAAGAAAAGCACATTGTTTTGATCGAAATTCAAGCTTCCTAGCATTGAAAGGTCTAAGATTGGGCCAACAAGCGCACCCAAAAACTCAAAAAGAGGAATAATCAGGTTTTTGATTGAAGAGACGCTCTAGAGGCGTGGTAAAATTAATGACCTTGCTAGGTGTTCTATTAATAAGATAAGTGGCAGCAAGAAAGGCTTCATCCCAATATTTTAAAGGCATAGATGCATGAGCAAGTAAAGCAAGGCCAACTTCTACTATGTGTCTATGCTTTCTTTCTGCGGATCCATTTTGTTGATGGGCATGAGGACAAGATACATGATGAGTAATGCCGATTTTTGTAAAAAAGGAATTGAGTTTTTCATATTCACCACCCCAATCAGTTTGCATGGTGATGATTTTTCTATTAAAGAGCCGCTCAACAAGGTTTTGAAACTCATGAAATTTCTGAAAAACTTCAAACTTAAACTTGAGCAAATAAATCCAAGTAAATTTATTGAAATCATCAATGAAACTGACATAATATTTCTTGCCCCCAACAGAGTCTGGAGCATGACCCCATACATCAGAGAAGACAAGTTCTAAAGGAGCAGAAGACACACTAGTAGACTTAGGATAGGGCAATTGATGACTCTTAGCTTTCTGGCATGCATCACAAACTGACTCATTATTTGACTCCACTAAACAAGGAAGACTATTATTGCTAATAACTTTTTGAACAATACGAAGAGATGGATGCCCTAAACGACTATGCCACCTAGCAAGTGATGGCTTGATGACTCCAAAAGCATGCCTCCTTAGCGAAGTGGATGGAAGAGGGTAGAGTCCATTGCGGCACTTCCCTTCAACCAGAACGTTCCTCGTGTCCAGGTCCTTAATCAAGAAAAAGTTAGGAAAGTATTCAATAGATACATGATTGTCTTTGGAGAGACGATGAACAGATGCAAGGTTCTTTGTAGCTTGAGGAACATAAAGAACATTATTTAAGGCAAGATCACGACTGGGAGTATGAACAGTTGAATGACCAATGTAACGGATATCCATACCTGAACCACTTGTTGTGTGAATCTGATCGTTGCCGTTGTATTTATCTTTTGCGGTCAACTTGTTCAGCTCCCCGGTAACATGATCTGTGGCGCCAGAATCGGTGATCCAGTAATCACCGTTCGTAACAGCAGCTGCATGGCGATCTTCCGAAGAATCATCATCATAACGGTACCAGCAAGTAACGGCCGAATGACCTTCTTTCTTACAAATTTGGCAGGGTGGTCGCTTGGTGCCGTTGTTGGGGCGGTTTCCACCGCGATTGTTGGGTGGCGGGCGAGCACCGCCATTGTTGTTGTAGCCTCCACCGCGCTGCTGCTGCTGCTGAGGAGGGCCGCGGCCGCGCTGCTGCTATGGTGGAGCGCGACCGCGGTTGATGGGGCCGCCGCGACCCCGGCTAGCTGCATTAGCCGAGGAAGACGACGATCCATTGCGTGTGAGGATATCAACGCGATGCTCGAAGCTGAGGAGCTGCGAATACAGCTCGCCGACTGTGATCGGCTCGGTTCTGGCCAGCACAGCCGAGACGACGGGATTAAAATCCAAGTCGAGCCCGGCCAAGATGTACGACACAATTTCTTCATTGCCGAGGGGTTTCCCGGCCGCCGTCATCTCATCGCTGAGCGCTCGCATCCTGTTAACATACTCTGTAACGCTCTGACTCCCTTTTTGAGTGGTAGCCAAAGCAATGCGGGTGTTAACGGCACGAGCGCGAGTTTGAGAACCATAGGAGTCCTCGAAGATCTTCCATGCTGCAGCCGCCGTAGTGCAGGTAGCGACTTGCTGGAGCGCTTCTTTCGTCAATGATGACAGCAAGAAGCCAAGGACCTGTTGGTCCGTAGCCACCCATGCCTCATAGGCTGGGTTGGAGATCTTTGTGTCCTTCCCGTCCACCTTGGCATCAAGTTCGGCGGCGGGAGGGGTAACGACGCCGGTGAGGTAGCCCTCAAGACGTGCGCCGCGGACGATGGGCAGCACCTGCGCCTTCCACAGCAGGTGGTTGTTCTTGGATAGCTTCTCCGAGATAACATGGCCGAGCAGTGGGTTCGTGGTGGGATTGGCGGAGGTGGAAGACATGGTAGATGAATCTATTGAGGAGAAGGGGCTCTGATTACCATGAAAGAGGATGCAGAGTTTTGGTTAAGCGTATAACCTCCGTAGAGGCCGCGATTGCATGTTAAATAGAGTTGGGAAACCCCCCCAACGTGGTGTACAAAAAAGGTTTACAAGATTACAACAATATTCGGTTTTTATCTCTAAGAAACCGATAAGCTACAACTTGATCAGTTACAATCGTGATCAGTTTACAATTCTGAATATATCTCTAATACAATTTGATCAAAGATCGATTATATACGAAATTGAATTAACAAAAAAAAACCACCAAAATAACATACGAAGTACTGTCCGTATATAGCCAGCAAGTCACAGATGAGTTTTCTCATCTCATACACAAGTAACACAACAGAAAGCACGCTCAGTCGTCTTGATGAGAAATGCTTCTATGCTCTTCCAAAAAACAGTAGCACGAATCTTGAAGCAACACCGTTAATTACTCTGTTAAGCACTGCCGTTAATGGCTTCAGGCCCGCCTGGCTCTGTTTTGAGCCCCGCGAAATGGCGAACCCACTACCCACGTTCTCCTCCATTTTCTCTCCCACGTTCTCCTCCCAACCGCTCCGCCGCTGGGAGCGCCGCTCCTCTGCTGCGGACGCCGATGCGAGCGCCGCTGCGTCCGCCCGGTTCCGCTCCGCTGCTCCTCCGTTCCCCTCACCCCTGGGTGCGCGCGCAGCTGCCCCAGCCCACTCCGCTGCTCCTCCGCGTCCGCCTGTGCGCCCCGCCGCGTCCGCCTTGTTCGCCGTCGGTTCCGCAGTCTTGTGTGTCGTCCACGGCGAGGTCCGCATCCGCCGCCGGCTTTGCGTTGAAGATGACGTCCGGTGAACGTTAACAGGCCTGCCGACGTAAATGGGCAGCACTTGATCCTTGACATTGGCCCATTTGAGTAACGGGTGCACAGCCCATGCGAAAAAGGCCGATGCACAGCCCAAATAAATTGACGGTTAACCGTAACCGGCCCAAATAATGTTCTTGCTTCAGGACTCATTTTTTATTTTGATTCACAATATAAATTTAGAACATGTATAACTTTTACGTATGTAGTCCAAATTCGTTGATTCTTTTTTCAATATTCTTGGAAAAATGAGCTCTGTCACGTGGATGTATTTGCATTTTGATGGTATACGTCAGTTGTGCAATGATCCATCTACTCATAACTAGTCACATTTTAATCAATTTGTAATCTTCAAAATGTATCATTTTTTTGTAATGAAACCTCGTTTTTTTGTACATATTATACATATTTACTCATATATTACATGTATCTATGTTTTAAAATACTTAATACTTCTGTATTACAACATTGGTTCACATTAACATATAAGAGGATTATTAAGATGTGAACACATTTTATTGAAAAACAAATTAAAAAATTCAGGAAACATTGTGGACGTTGGTGTACCCCTAGAACAGCGCCACACCAAATTTGGCTTCAGAATTCACTATAGTTTCGGAGATATAAAAAAGACAAATTCACTGTTTATTTGTTTTTTTTTTGTTACATTTAAATTATTATGATTTTGGAACTCAAATTTTTTCCAAAGATATAAAGAAGCATTCATAGAGTATTTTAATTTTTTGAAATTTTTCTAAAAATATTTATCCATGTAATGCTATCAAAATATTAACTTAAAGGTAAGAAATACGCTTTCTACTGTTATAAACAAACGTATTCGTTTTCAGTTAGGGGCCCTTTGTGGGCTTTGTTCGTCCTATGGGCCGCGCACTTGTAAGTGGGCCGCGCGTAGGCCTGTGGAATTCAATGCGAAAAAAGGTCGGGCCCAGCCCAAATAAATGTTCTTGCGCCAGGTCTCGACTTTTTTATTTTGATAAACAATTTAAATTTCAAACTTGTATAACTTTTGAGTATGTAGTCCAAATGCGTTGATTCTTTGGACACAAAACAAGAGTTAGACATGGCAGAATTTGGGTGTTTCAAGGCTCTGACCATTCAAATATTACATATTCATAGACAAATCTAACAGGTAAGATAAAAATAACACCCAAAGCACATTTGATTGCTTTTCTGCTTTCAGATTTGAACATGTCGAATATGAAATATAATAGACTCTTGAACAATAAGAAAACCATACGCCTAAGTCATATGACAAAGTTATGGTCCAACAGAGCAGAAATTACAGTTGTCACTGTAACTTTAGTATTCAATAGGAGTAACATGGTAGAGAAAAATAAAAAACATCATTGTTCTGGAATAGCAGCACACAACAACATGCAAGTGTGCATTGACCAGCACCTGATACAACGCCTCATCATGAACACCCTGTGATGAATCAGAAAATAGATATGTTAGTAAAAAAACGACAGAATGTGTTGGCCACTGGCTAGTAGCACAATGATTATTGACTAGTTGCTGCTAACCGAAATAAACAATGATTATGCAAATTAGCTACGTGCTAAAAGAATCTACACAAACCAAAAACCAAACTGGAATACATGAAACAACAAATTATTAAATTAGGCAAAAGGTTCATTAAACAATACAATACTACATCACTGTGGCATGCAAGCTGCTCAGAGTTTGGCATCGATATACAAGAGCAGTTCAACCAAAAGGGACTAATTTTTCTCTTACAGAAAAAACATGAATTCCTAAGAAGGAATGAGGAATAGGCAAGGTTCTTGCTAATGTAGGCTCACCCAATCAACAAACCTGGACCTTATTGCTCTACAGTTGAAACTCAAACCAACCAAAGGAGCACAAGTAAATCTGGCAAGCACAAGACAAAGTATAGTTGTTCTATGTCTATAGAAATTTGTATGAGGGAATAAATAATGATTGACCAGGCACAACGACAAGTACTGATTAAGAGCTAGCTAATTTTCCAAGCTGCAGGACTAGCAACATTAGGACATAAATGACTAATGCAATGATTAAATTAGCATGCATTCAGTACAGAGAACTTGCGTCAATCCACAAGAGCAGAGGGCAGTCAAAAGAAGAAATGAAGAGAAGAGATTGACGAGGGCCAACAAGTCGCAACAACGGAACAACGGAGCAAATATTATTACCTAAGTTTAGAACAAAGGAACTATGTTTGGAAGAATGTTTTATCTAAAAAAATTAAACATCATGAGAAACTGATTAGTACATTCTAATACTGCTAAAATTATAGTCCTAGCATTCTAAAATTACACCAAATGCTTGGTGTCATTTCTGTAAAGCCAAACTGTAACTTTTTCTGGATTGAAATTGCTACCAATTTCATATCAGAACTTGCCGCTGCAGTTCTTCAAAACCTGAAAAAAGAGACGAGCTTGAAAAACAAACCAATGTCAAGCACTCTGTTGCTTCGTGCTCCTTCAGCGGACGGTCTGGTCAATACAAAAAACGAGCATAGAGTCTGCGCAAAACATAAACACATCGACAGGACACATATCGCACTGAAGAACTCGTCTACACTAAACATAATCAGACTGCAATCACTAAACGAATCTCATTCCTAGAAAAATCAAACAGCACCAGCCAGGTGAGTAAAGCAATTACAGCTTCAAAACCACACCTCAAAGCTCATAATGAAGCTCGAAATGAAGGGACAAAAATGCACGGGTATGACTCAAGAAAAGGAGGGACCAATATGTCAGGCGGACATCAAAGCCGACGGCTAGCAATGCAACGCCAGGACACATCAAAGATCAGGAATTCGGGTGCTGGCTTGGCCTGAAACACCCGGGTGAGCTTTTCCCCTTCAAAAATTAGGCTCCAAAATTTGTTTAAGAAAAAAAACATCAGGATAAGAATCTCGTTATGCACAATACAAAATGAACTGTAATCTCAATAACTCAGGAGTTGCACAAGTCATAATACAAAGAAGCGGCTATAGAAAAAATAATAAATTCCCACAGGACCAAGTATCACAAACACAAAGATGTGAGATTCTAATTTCAAGTTTATCAAAGTTACACGACTGATTTGAATGAATTACATGATACTAATACCAAAATTACATGCAATAAGGTCTGGAATTTTAATACATCCGAATTGTAACTAGTTATCATCTGCATGTTATCGACTGGGCAGGGGTCTTTTATACAACTACTACTTCGAGAGACATCAATGGACGTAAGAAAAGGGTTCATCAGACTTTTCAAACTCTAAACAAAGCACCAAAACCATATAACAAATAATCTTCTTGTTGCTGGAAGTGAGAGATGCTACCAGAAAACCTTGTAAAACTACTAATTACATATCAATGCAAATAAGACATGTAAAAATACTAATTATATAATAAATCAAATTGTAACTTTTCTGGATCTGAAAGCACTACCAATTACATATCAGGCTGATAGAAGTAGAACTACTAAAACATGTCCAATTCTACTCTATGGGCCGTTAGAGCTATATTCCTCGTGAATTAACAAATAGCAAGCATGACATAAGAGGGATCGCTATGCAAGGATTGTTAAAGCAAGAATCGAAGGACCCAAAACCAACAGCAGAATTGACAATGTACAGTTAAGTACTACTAAAATTACATGAATGACAAAGTGTAATTAATTGTAATAGAAACTATAACTTTCTGGTTACCAGTGAGATTCAGAGCAATTTAGTTTAAATAGATAAATTATTAATTTAACAGATTGCAAGTTAGATGACTGAACATGTTTCAAGTCATGACCCTATCACAAAAGTGCATATTTCAGTAAAGAGATTGTAAATATACACGTGCTGAACAAAGTACAAGTAATGCGAGAAAATCTCATAACAAGTGCAAGTATGTGTGAACAGTTCTCATTGCTTGTTATCACACACTACTACATATACATCAGTAGGTGTACTTGTTATCATTAGGTACCACAAGTTGACTACAGACTTGGAATATGCCAGCTAAATGGAATTACAAACATCAAAAGAATGACAAAATCACATTATAGATAGCAAGTAATTATGTAAGTTTGTTCTATATATCATGCAGGAATTTTGTTCTAGATATCATGCAGTAATTTTGTTATAAATTCGCAGCCCCGAGCGCACAAAATCGCACGAACAAGCCTAAATTCGACGCAATGTAAGAACGGAGGAGAGGTTCCAGGACGGGGAAATGCGGCAACCTCCAGCACCAGCGGTCACCGGCGCTCGGGGATGTTGGTAGCCGGGCGCGCGGACGTGGTGGTCGCGGTCACCGGCGCACACCCGACGGGCCGATGGAGGACGCGACGGAGCGGGGATGGCGGTCGGCGGAGCTTTCCCGATGGCCCGCGTTAGAGGACGCGGCGGATCAGGCGAACGCGGCGGGCCAGCGGCGCGCGCACTGGAGGAGCGGAGGGGGGGGGGGGGGGGGGGGGGGGGGGACGCGGCGGAACGGGAGGACGCGGCGGCGCGCGGACCAGATGAACGGAGGAGACGGGGCCGCGGCGGAGCGGGAGGTCGCGGCGGCGAGGAGCGGTTTGGACAGGGAGAGAAGTGGGAGAGAAGTGGGACGTCGTGGGTGTTTTTTGGAAGAGCAGTCTCTTGATTGATGATCTCTTTTTCATTTCATTTTTTTTTTAGAGGTACAGTACAGTATACAGCATAAGCACAGAAGCACGTCTCTTGATTGATTGACTAGTATAGGCCGGCGCGCTTCCCGCCGCGTACCACAATTAAACGTGAAATTTTTTGTTTAGCTAACAGCATGTTGTGAGGCATCATTTATATCATTTATATTTGATGAGAACATATTGCTACCTGGTGGTGCACGCCAAAAAAATTCCACTGCAAAGTTAATGTATAACGCGCCATTCGGTAAAAAAATCGTGTATCTCAAAATACATAGAGTAGAGGCAGCATACAAAAGGATACATAGAGTAAATGTATAAATGAAAGAGAGGAATATTTATTTTATAGAATAGAAACAAATATTTGTAGTAGTGGTAGGCATGAATAGAAGTGGCACTGAAGCTTCAGGGCATCATTAAACTGATCTCCATCCATGTTCATAAGGCAATATTGAAGGTTTGCATCTTTAAGGCTAATCTGTGTTAACACCAAAGTGGTGCTGGTCCCAACTCAGGAACCATAACATTCTGATTGAACAAATATTATTGAAGTAGAGAGCAAAATTTATACAGAGAATAAAAGAAAACCTCTAATGACGAATTTAAAAGAATGATATATATCACTTGCTCCGTTTCCTAGTCAATATCACTATGGCTATTAATATCATATATATCATCATTTATACATCTGACAAATTATATACTTCGTAACACATTCCAATTTTTATATGTTAGTCAATCATTTTCCACAATTTTTTCCGAATGTATAGACACAATAACATGAATACAAAGCATATACAACACTGTTTTGTAATATAGGTCTTCGCGGTTTTCCTGCACAAAGGAGTCATCCTAGGTTGAGCCTGAACTGAGCGACTTGCACCGGTGTTCATCTCCTAGAAGCTCGTACAAAACATAGTATTGTCGCTCTGTTTCTTCCAACTGCCTCTGAGAGGCAATGTGAACAGGAAAACCCTGGGAAGAAGAAAAACGGTTCTATCAATCAGTATAATTCAACAACACCAATCTGGTCAAGAGGCAAGCCAGATTTGAAAGAAGGCATTATGAAAATACTACTGCAAGGTTGACAGAGGAATGTAAACAGGTAGCCTTGGAACCAGCTTATAGTTGCAAATGACATGATTATCATTCATATTTAACAATTTATATAAGAAATATTATTTATCTCACAACGTCACAATATTACAACAGAAGCATACATGTTCATAACTGTGGTAACTACATAATTTTCTTGATAAGAGATAAACTCTATGAGTACCATTGCTAATTAATTAAAAATACATAGTTGACATGTTTATGCCGCATCTATGAACAACGCGATCAGCAACTAACTTTCAACATTAAAGGATAATGAATGGACTCCATAAAGGCCACAAATTTTTCAATCTCTAACTATTTATTTGTAAGGTTACCATTTAATTAGCCTGCGGAGTTTTCACCAACAAAGTGAAAAGAATAGCATAACGTAGCAACCAACAATTATTTTAGTCACAGCATGACTTCAGTCACATATAGACATACATGGATCTGCGTACAAACAATGTGAGGTAATACCCATCTCATGTAACTAAATAATATAATAGTAAGTATTTATCTCAGCTAAGGTTCAAGGGAACCAACCTAAGCATACTTTGACAACAATTATGATCTTCGGAGACGGATTATTATTCATAGCATGAGGCTTTTTGGCTTCAGATCAATGCATCCCATATTCATTACTGACAAAGTCTAGAAGCCTTTTTTCCTGTAGCAATTTAACATATAAACAGCAGTATGAATAGCAAGAGAAAAAATGGAAGCATTTACCATTCAGCTAGAGAGCGGTTGTATTTTTCATAAAGTAACAATGTAAACCATACAATACTACTAAGCACCAAACACCTTGTAGGCCACCAGACAGGTAAGTTATGCAAGTAAAAAAAAGGATCCCAGTATTGCACCATCATGTTCCATAATATTCTAACATGCCGACTTTTAAGGAAGGAACGTATCCTATGAGAACCAGGTTCGTGTGAGAACTATGAGAACTCTAATCTGAGTCACATGATCTTGATCCAAGGGGACGCGTGAATTCAGGTAGGAGGGGGGATTTGCAAAATCACCGCCCACTTAATCATATTTTTACAAATTCCCCCTCCCACCTCTCCCTATGCCTCCCCCTTAGATCAAGTTCATATGGCCCAGATTAGAGTTCTCATAGTTCTCACACGAATCTGGTTCTCATATGATACGTTGCCTTAAATCAAAGCATGTCAGATTACCAAATACTGATCATGCATTTGGGTAGTGTTGTATCCCACAAAATGGCACCTATGAGTTACTTTTTTTTCATGAGTTACCACTAGAAGATGCTGCAAGGTAAACTGATACATCAACACGCCAGACCAGCTTTGGTCATGGCACATTAAAAAATAATTAAAATACAAACTACATTAAGTGAACCTGTGAAATTTATTTATTGAAGCAAAGGGAAAATATTGGGACAACTTTATTGAAATGGGAGTAAAATGGTGCCAATTTAACATTCATATATAATTTTTAGTTCTATCACATGTATAATACAACAATTATTCGGTAACATAATCAAACTGGGAATTTAATGATGTCCAATTAGACCATCATTTGATCACACTTACTGAAGCCAGATTTCTCAATTTGCATAAACGCCTATCAGTAATGGTGAAAAGTCAGTAACTCATATAGGGGTATATATATAACTTATTTTCAGTTGAAGTTGTGTCACTAAAGAAAAATGAATCCCATTCTTTCCAGCTCGTACTGCCAAAACCGGCTCAAAAGCCTATTCATTCAAAATTACATGGACAAGACAAAGCATTTTGACTAAATGAATATAATAAGCAATATCTGTACAAACATAAAGACCATATAGCTTACTGTGATTGGTAAATCATAGGTCAAAAGTAAACAACTTTTTATACAAAACAAAATGGTTTTGACACAATACACACATTGGTTAGAAAGAGAAACCGACCTATGATTATTGCTCGTCACTATGGGTGTATATAAAACGAATCTCGTATATATAAACCAACTTGCTGGACCAAAGGGGCAGTGCCTTTTGGTGGTGGATGGCCTGTGTCGAACCATCAGCACCACATATGCAGATCAAGTAATCTCTGATGAGATTATGAAAAACTTTTGATCGGCAACCACTTTGTAATAGGAAGCAGGAGCCTGTGAACCCAATCAACATTACATTGTTACTTTCAGGGAAAAATGCTACAGACAACGAAAAGAAGCAGTCAGATTCTGCTGAGCATGTAAAACGATTAAGATACTTCACGTTTGTTTGTTTAATGTAGCCACATTGCCCTCTGAAAATTAAGGACATCCAAAAGCTGCGAAATCCACTTCTAATGCACAATCACACTATCACACACTCCTATGTAAGAACCAGATGTCAATACAATTCATGTTGGTAATGGTAAAGGGCCAAGCGAAACTGTTACTTTTGAAAGAGCAGATGGAAAGCAAGGCTATTTTTTAAGCATACAAATAAACACCCTTGAAGAAAGCAGGATTAAGCAAACAGGAACAGTCAGTCGACTATAAGAACTATTGCTAAAATGGGGTTTGAGATATATTTGTCAGGAGGTTGCACAAAGACGCTCACAAGAATAATAAAGAACCACCACTTCCTGTATGCTTGGATATAAATAAGTGATAATTTCAGGAAAAGTAAAACCTCTTGAAAAGGCAGCTCCATAAGTTAAAAATAGGTGGTTTTTTACTTTCATAGAGTTTACAAATACATCCTATTGCCTGGGGTATCTCTTTGGCAATTTCTTCAGAGCACATAGATGGACAAAGGTGAATACTTCCCATTATAGGGAACAAAGTAACGTAAAGGAAACAGTGTAAATTTTGCATCTGGAAGTGGTTACACGCTATTTGAGTATATACTAATCATTGGTACTACGGTTATTTTTGCCCATTGTTCATCGAAATTATCATTAAGTTGAACCACATTAACATAGCTTAACACAAAATATAACATGATACCATGCCCTAATAGGGCAGCAGTTGATATCGTGCACTCGTGTCACGAAACAAGCAGCAGTCACCGAATAGAACATCTAGGCCCATGACACAAGATAACATTTATATTGCCGAATAGAGCAAAAAACATACCTAAAAGTTATGTGAGCTAGGAGAGCAATCCAGAGTTGGTTACCATCTGCTCATATATAATGAACATCGTAAAAAAAATCTAGCTGTAACAAATGAGAAGGAGAAATGTAGGCAGGCATGAAAATCCCGACGAACAGTAAATTTGACAGAAGATATGAGAAAATGGGGTTCTGAAGAATCTTTTAATTACCTCATGAGGAGAGACCGCCATTTCGACCAGTCCAGGGGAGAAATGTCACCCATCCATCTTGTTGCATCTGTTTGTGCATCAATGAAAATTACATATGATCAAATTCCAGTGAGGTCTTTTCCAATCCGAAGTAGAAAAGCTATATTTATGAGGGAAAAGAACTAAGCTACCATCCTTCTAACCCATTTAAAACATTACTACTTCTACATACGTCATTTTAAACCTTGTTTAATTACATCGGAGTGGTAGTACCTCCTATTGCACAAGAGGAAATTCATGAAATCATACTTTTAATCAGCCTAACGTATGTCATTCAACATAAATATGAGCCCAACAACGATGAGGGAGAAACAAAATATATAAATCTCTACTAAAGCATGTGCCAGGCTGGCTTATGCACAAATCATAGTAACACAACTGAAGGATGATTTCAGTGCAAATGGGCAGATTTACTTGTTGAATAGTTTTTTCATGTCACATCTTAAGAATCAAATATAAGGCAAATGTGGACCAATTGTAAGAACAAAGAAGTCACATCTAGTGTTATCAGAGAATCAAAATCTTGAGTTCGTAGAATGTTTACCTTTAAAGGTCTGAGCTATAGCAGGTTAGAAGCCTTCACAACGACCAAGATTTTTAGCCCCCAGGGAATAAGTGCTGGAGCTATCCATCCGTAAACAAACCAAAAAAAAGTCAATGAAGCTGCAGAGATCTGCTACCGATCCGTCCAATCCAGTGCTGGAGCTTCCATCTCTCCAGCAGGAAGTCTCTTTCCTCATTACCGTTGTGATGTAGATCAAAATCAGACTGCCACCACCAGAATTCAGCCGGCACCAATAACCAATTCCACATCACTCATGCTGGAACACCAACAGAAAAAAACGAATCCATCAATCCAAATCCTCAGATAAATCCAAGGAGAGCTGAACATAAAAAAGGAACAGTAGTATATATTATCTTACTCCCATCAACTCCAAAGGGAAATAGTAGTAACTACAATCCTGTGACTGTGACGGTCACGACTAATCACCAGCAGGTTGCTTAAAAAATTGACATAGGGATCTATTCTATTTGCAAGGTTGGGATTTGCAAAGGGAAAAATCGAATCTGCACAAATCTCACAGCTACCATATGCATCAAACCACACAACAATACCAGAGAAAAGAGATAAGATTAGTGGCATGCTCTTCTTAAATTGAAATAGTATCGGACGCGGTCTAGTGAGTTTTCAAAGTACAGAAACATATATTTCAGAATATGAACAAAACCTTGTTAGGATTTTTCTGAAATTGAATAGTACCTTGTACACCATTAAAATAAAAGATAATCAGATGTGCATTTGTGTGACTTCTACCAATTTTGTTAGTGATTCCTCATATATGCAATGAAGAGAACTAAATGACCGTATTTGGAACACAAAATGAAGGATGCAAGTAAAACAAATTGCCTAAACTGAAAGTCTGACTAGCAGCTATGCCCATTCCATGGACAAAGAAAAAATAGAAAGAAAAAAGAGAAGGAACTGGCAACAGAGCTAGGGATCTAGAGTCTATTGTCCACTGAACACCTCAATATAGAAGAGAAAACAAATGGAATAAACTAAACAGAAACTTGAGAAGCAATTAAATATATATTTAGTCTGGTGACACATGCGTTTCATTTTATAAGGATTGCTATGTAACCAGAGACATGATCTCAAAAAACCACCTCTCCACTGATAATAAAAGGAAAAGATGGATATTTTTTTGGTCAAAGATAGCAAGTCAAGAATTAATCTTACTTGCACCCATAACAACAATAATAGGTCATGTCTCTGAATTTTTACACCAGACATTTGAAAGAGGTGAAATCTTTTTCTTAAGTATCATGTATATAAGCAAACAACATTACTTTATTACTATATGCTGATTACTCATGTAGGCAGAAAACTCCTCATTTCTGAAAGAGGCAAGGACCCATCTGTTCACTCTATCAAATCAAAGACCCTTTGTCCGGTTCAATCTTTCTCCTCTATGACTCAAGAAGTCCCTATTACAAACAATTCTCTTATTAGGTCCCACAGCTACAAAGTAAAATTATAACTTTGTACATGCTGAAAAAGGACCATAGGTGAGGCTATGAACAATTTATTCAGGTCATCACATAAGTATAATATAAAGATAATGAGGAAAACTTCAGCTTAGCCTCTTATAGGTGCATTAGTAATGGCTAACTATTAATCCTACTACTGGAGTCAAAGTAAGCAATACATATTTGGCTTATCATGCATCCTAATGGTGTACTCAAATAAACTACAAATACAACTTCAAATTATGTCCCTTGTTATAAAATTAATCTTAAAACCCTTTTTTTCAGATGCAAATACCATCAGCTGCATGAACTTTATTTGCCATCCAAATTTTGACACCAAAACCAACCACAGTTCTTACTTTTTTAAAAAAAATATTTTGTATATCGCAGACTTCTTATATCCTCGATCCTCACAAACTTTCAACAATCAATAAGTGGAATATCGATCCATGCACCTGTGCAAATGCCTCTAACTGAGAAAGCAAGCGTTCTTACAAAAATGAAGCAGAGGCAATGTGTATATTGCTCATATGTATATGGACTTCCAATCGATGCCATGTTCAGTTCTTGAACGTGGCCCTCGGAACCCTAAACAAGGTAAGAGTTACCACTTTTCCAACAAATGAACACATGTGGCTGTTGAATTCACAAATATTTGGAGCGTCCAAATCCAAGACTAATCTAGTACCTGTACGTATGAAAGAAGAATTTCGTAACTATACCTTGCTTTAAGGGACAACTAATCCAAGCACCAAAATCCCCTTCCTGCCATGAAAAAAAAAAGAAAAAAAATACTCATGGATTAGGACTTGAATTGGAGGGGAAGACGAAACAATTGGAAGGGGGGGGGGGGGGGGGGGGGGGGGGGGGGGGGACTGGCGTACCTGTGCAGTCGCCATGGCCGGAGGTTGCCGCGCTCGGGGCCAGCAGCCGCCAAAGGGACAGATGCGGCCGGAGACCCGGGCTCAGATCCTCCGGAGGCCCCTGCGATGGGGGCTGATGCAACGGAGCCCACCCGACGCGCTCGAGGCCGGACGCCGACGGTGGCTGCCGCGCCCGAGCTCGGCCGCCGCGACGGGGGGCGCCGGAGAGAGAGAGGAGGCGGCGGCCGGAGGCCCGCCCCTGCCTTGAGCCGCCGGGGAGAGAGGGAGAGAGAGGAGAAGGGCAGGGGCACGAGGAAGGGAGGAGAGGAGGCGGCCGGCGGCGGTGTAGGAGCTCGGCAGCTGGGAGACGGCCGGCGGCGTGGCTCGAGTCAGCGCCGACAGAGATGTGAGCTCGTTTTTTTTTCCTTCACCCACGGCAGGCAGTACGGGCCAACGAGGAAGAGGCACGAAAGTCCAGCAGTAAATAATCAGTTTTGTTACCGTAACGATGTTTTACCCTATACGTGCACACGCTCATGATGCAAATCAAACGGTAAAAAAAAACGCGATAACGTGGGCTGTGTGTATGCAATGGGCTGGCCGGAGGAATCATGAGGGAAAAAATGATCTCTTTTTTATTTCATTATTTTTTTTTGAGAGGTACACAGTATACAACATAATGTGAGGGGTAAAAAGTAAACACAGTGCTGCATCCTCTCGTGCTAGTACTGAGTGTACTTGGGCCCTGTTTGTTTCAGCTTTTCAGCTAGTTTTTTCAGCTGAAAAGCTGGCCAGCTGAAAAGCTAAACAAACAGCAAACTTCTAATCTGATTTTTGGAGTGTTGAAAAGCTGACTTCTGATGAAATGAACTAAAAGCTGAAAAGTTTGCTGAGAGGTGCTTTTCTGACTTTTGGCATGCTGAAAAGCTTAATATATATTACAAAAGCCAACATTATAAATCTAACAGACAGTTTTTCAGCTACTCAAACAGCCAACTTTTCTAAAAGCTCAAAAGCTCCAGCCCAAACAAACAGGCCCTTAGCTAGCTGCGCCTAGCTTAGTAAGGGTACATTGCATCCTTGTAGATGCCGCAGAGTCCCGTGCCCTCGCTGTCGATGTCTCTGTGCATCCTCATGTACCCCTTTTCTCCCCATCTCGGGACTGACTCCAACCCGCAATACCCAAACCACAGCCCAAAAGAGTCATATAGGTGTGTATGGTCTTCAAAATTCAACACCTAAAAACATGTATCTCCAACCGGACAGACCAAAACCTTGCCTTGTTTGTTAAAAAAAAAGAAAAAAAGAAAAAAAGCCAAGACTCTCTCCTACCTCTGGACGCCGCCCTTCAGCGGCCATGTGCGCCGCCGCGCGTGGAGCCCTGCGCCGCTGCCCCTCCGCGGCCAAGCGCGCCGCCACTCGCCGGGGCACCGCTCCGCCAGGCTGCCACCATGCGGTGGATCGAGGTCGCGCGCGGCTCGACGACGAGGGGCGGCGGATCGATGACGATGGGCGCGGATTGATGACGAGGGGCGGCGGATCGTCGCCGGATTTGTCGGGGCGGCGCCGGCGTCGGAAGAGAGGAGGCGGGGAGAGGACAGTGACGGCGCGGCGACGGGGCTCGGCTACTGCGGGTCATCCTCGTCGCCGCTCGTCGTCCGCGGCGGAGGAAGGGGCGCGGCGGCGGCGGCGGAGGAAGGGGCGCGTCGGCGGCGGCGGGGGCGGGGGAGGGTGCAGGTGGAGTCGTTGGTGGCGGAGAAGGAGCGCCCCAGTCGGAGCAGCATCGAGGTCTGGTCCGTCTGGCACGGCGCCGTCGCTGACGATGATGACACGGCGGATTCGTTGCCGTGCGCGGCGAGGGAGTGGGAGAGCTGGATGGCGAGGAAGAACACGTGGGGTGGGCCGGGGCGGAGGTCGCGACTCGGGCGGCACGCGAATCGCCCTATTTCTCGGTCGGCGGGGCGAGGTGCGCCGAAAATGGGTAGCGAATTGGGTTGCCCGCAGTGGCGGAGCTTGCGTCAATTGCCAGGGGGGGCCGGCTTCACTAATTAAGCAAAAACTTTAGCAAACAGTAGCTAATTCACTGCTGATTCAGTGTAAATTTAAGCTAAGTAGGGGGGGGGGGGGGGGGCCATGGCCCTCTTTGGCCTCAACTAAGATACGCCCCTGGCTGCCCGTTGGAGAGCTGAATTTCGAGTTTGTTGACCTATTTCGGGTATAGGGTGCCTAATAGGGCACCCGTTGGAGTCAGTCTCACCCCACGAATTTTTCAAGACCCAGTAGTTCTCGCGAGCCGGTAACCCACAACAGTCATAGAGTGCCCAGAACCTTTGTTGTTACATGTTCCACGAAACACCCCTCGGTCGTAGTTGATGAAATCCTCCCCTGTGGCATCTACATTCACAACGACCGGTTGCCGAGCCACCATTTTCCTCAGTTCAAGTTCAGAGTTTTGCCACACGCTGAAGTATCCTCTGCTGAGAGGGATCGGAGTGGTAATTACCTTCTGGCACGGGCCTTGTTGTGCCTTGTATGGGTAGGCAGATTCCGGCGCCAGTCCGCCGTTGTTTCTCACGTACATCATAGCACTTCCGGCGTAGCCGTACCTGCAGCCTTTGCTCTCGTTGTCGCAATCCACCAGCTGCTGTGCCGAGAGAGAAACTGCCGTCGACTTGGTGTTGATAGCGTGCAACCCCTCCACAGCCGCGGCAACCGCGAAGGCCCAACAGCTGCCGCAGCTGGAGCCTTGATTCTTGACGTTCGTCACGGCCTGCGGGTTAGTGTATCTCCAGTCAACGGTATCGGGGGGATCTTTTATCCACCCGATCACAGCAGGTTCGAAGTCGCGGGTGGCGTTGTCGTCGTCGGCGAACTCATAGACGGCGCAGTAGGTAGGTTACCTCCTTAACCTCGTCTTCCGTCATGTCGCCGAAGCCGTTGATGCCGAGCGTCGGCGACGACGTGTTGTTCAGGGCGCGCAGGAGCTTCTCCTTGAATACGGCGAATCGGCGAGGCTTGTCGCTGGCCACGCGCACCACGGAGTAGTGCGCGCACCAACGATTGTACAGAGCCCACGTGGCGCTCTCCGACGCCAGATCGGCACGGTTGAACTCCATGGCCATGGCCGCCGGCGGCGCCGCCAGCGCCAGCGCCACGATCATGATCATGGCCGTGGTTGTTGCCGCCGCCATCTCGCCTACCGCTCTTGCTGCTGCTGCTGTTGCTTTTTTATTTGTTCGAGTACGGAGGTTTACATAGAAGAAGAAGAAGAAGGTGGAGGATTGGAGGCAAGAGACCCGGCCCGGCCGGCCCCCTTTTTATAGACGCTAGCTCGCCGATCGCCGAGTTTCCAATGCACTGAAGCAAGGTGAACTCCACTCCTAGCTAGATAGACCAGACAGCTTCTCTCTTATGGCATCTCTTAACTCCCAAGATTCTCATTTTTGGAGTGCCCGACTAATCATACAGCCATAATAAACCATTCTGGATAAAAACTTCCTGACTTGTGTAGTGTACCACCTTGCAGATCTTCTGCAACTTCCACCAAGTTTGTCCCACCTCAAATCTCTTCTTATCTCAACTGAATTCTGTTACAACAGAGTTTGTCCCAACCCTTGATAGACCAAATTAATCACACGTTGACGCAACAGACTGTATTTAAATCGACTGATGCCAAGACGTACCACACAATGGGAGTCTTTGGCCCTGTTCGTTTCTTTTAGCGCTAAATTTTAGAGGCCTCTAAATAAAGAGAATCTAGTACTAAATAAAGTCTAATGACAAAACCTTTTTACAGATGGGTACATCTTTACGAGACGAATCTAACGAGCCTAAGTAAGCTATGTTTTGCTACAGTAATGCTACAGTAACCATCGTCTAATCACGGATTGCTTACCCTCATTAGATTCGTCTCGCGAATTAGACCAGGGATTCTGCAGTTAGTTTTGTAATTAAACTTTATTTAATACTTTTAAATGATAAGATTCTTTTTTTAGACCCCATGAAACGAACACCCCTTTACTGATGTGGCAAAAGAAACACTGTAGCAAACCTGCCTCCGCCTCTCCTCCCAATCCGCACTCGGGTGAGCTTATCTCCTCTCTCCCTCCGCATTTTGCAGTGCGCAGGGACTCCCTCTAACCCTTTGCGCGTCAGTAATGTATAAAGTTTCTCAAAGTGTATTATTTATTAAACCCTCTTCAAGTCAAATTCATGAATTGTTAAACTACAATACAGCGAGCAAGAACAAGGCACGCCAGGTGTGCCTCAATCCATCTATACAGGGACACCTTGATTCAATACATGAACAATACCGTGGAATTAGAATCTAGATATACAACAACACACACGAAAAAAAAAGCCACAACTCGTCAGTCTCCAGAGGCCACTTTGCGAGCCAAATGCTGCAAATAAGTAGGCTACATATTCTCCTATTTTAGGATGCCGTGCAAAGTCCAGAGGCCACTTTGCGAGCCAAATGCTGCAAATAAGTAGGCTACATATCCTCCTATTTTAGGATGCCGTGCAAAGTCCAGATTCCACTTTGCGAGCCAAATGCTGCAAATAAGTAGGCTACATATCCTTCTATTTCAGAATGCTGTGCAAAGTCCCATCTCCCCCATATACACCTCAGGCACGGCGGCATCTCACCAATGTGATGTTAGGTTCTCTTAATTTCCCTGCAACTGCAAGAATTATTCGCCTTCTGGTCAGCTCAATCTAAAAGGCAATACTTTAGATTATCAGTTGCATTTACGGCTTGCTGTAAACTATTTAATGTTCTATAGAAAGAAGAGACTGGATAAAATTTGGTTGCTGCAAACTTATCCGGGAAAACAACTGCGAAAGGAAAAGGAAATTCCAAATTACCTTTTTAAGGTACTTCCTATGAAGCTTCAGTGCTACAGCACAAGCCCTTTTTGCATCCAAATTCCCATTAACATTGTTTAATATCTGCATTAAGTAAAAAAAATAAACCCATAAGCAAAACTTTAGATATAAAATAAGCTGGTCATGTAAGGCTATATTGGGACTGAAGGTTTTGCTGTTGCCTTTCATGTGTTATCTTTTTTAAAAATGTATATTTATACATATCATTTCCCCATTTTTCACAGCCGAAACAAATCCAATTGCAATGACCTTCTAACACTGTTCCCATTTTCCTTCTAAAATGAGTTCTGCTTATATCATCATGTGCATTATTTTCATAGTATAAAACTGTAATGCAGCTTTATGAATTTCTTTTTAAAACAAGAGAGAACATAGGGATTAAAGGAAGGGAATGTCTCGATCCAGCTTACCCTAATAACGTCATCAATCCCTCGAGCTTCTTGCAGAAGCTTTGGACTATTCTCTTTGAGAACACTAGCAACCAGGAAAACCGAAATAGGAACAGGCCCATCATCGTCATGTGCCCTATTCTTCATATTCTCCCTCTCATACTTGCCGAATTGGCGTATTGATTTTACTTTCGGTTTAAATCTTTCAATTTTGCTTGCTGCAGCCCCAGTTTCTTCATAAGTCGAGAAGATGTCAGGATCATATTCCAAAGCCCACATCATCTGCAGATAGAATTAAAAGAATATGATATCTGTCTTCAACCATTCTATTCACAGGTCTTGTATTATGGTTGGCTGACTTGTCTCTGAACAGTTAATTCGGTTAGTTACCACAGTAAACCATAAAAAAATTGTTGATTAAAGTTCATATTATCGCCATCCTATATGTGAGAGTATCCAACCAAAATAAACTTATGATGACTGCACCATAGCAATAGCTACCAATGGTGACATGTTGCTTCAAGCCATCTTTTATTCAGCTAGCATTCACATTCTTATAAGCTGTATGCTACAAGAAATTTTAAGATAATTGTATTTCCTGTATTGTTGGAAAAAGGCTCCTTGTTGAGCCACGTTTTTATAAAACTAATCACCACATTATCCTTAAAATAGCTAAGTAATAAAGGTACATTTTATTCTAGAGCCATCACCCATGTCGTTCCATAGTCATATCAACTAGGCCGAGAGTGCCCGTGCTGGTTCGGTGGTTGCAGCCGGCTTGGCAGTTTGCTCTGTGCATGGTGAATGAGCCTGGGTGGCAAAAAAGCACGGCGAAATAGCTAATTGGACGTCTCCCCTCTCTCTCTCACACACACAAAAAGCTAATTGGACTGGAGCATTACTCATTTATAAGCGTGATGTTGCATAAGAAAAGGGCATAGCACAAAAATGATTCCCTGACATAAAAGGAAACTTTAAGCTGCATTTGATAAGTATGTGATTCTCCTTTTGATCATACAAAGCAGATGCGCCTGCTGCTTTACAAACCCAAACTTTCTTTTCTTGTACCCAGATAGTTTAATAGAAAAGAGTGCAAGCAGCCGATGCATTTCTAACAATTACATACACATCCTCCAACCAAAGAATTATAGTAACCAATTAATATACACCGCTCATTATTCTCTAAGTTTGCATATGTGTAGGTATAATGGGAAAAATTGCAGTGCATTAGCCTTGCCATACACAATAGTGCTTTCTGAAACTTGTTCATATTTGCCACTATATGAGCAGCCATTTGCAGGGAGCAGTCAGTCATGGTGGTGACCATTTCCACAAATAAGTCAGAGGTGGAGCATCAGCTGGACCATTGAGGCAATTTATGACTGCGAAAGAACAAAATTAGAATAAGGAATATACCTTGAAAGCCAAATGGAAAACAGGAACAACCTAAAATTCTTGATCCAAGTGCAGCTTCTCTGTCACGGATGCCTGGGAAAAACAGTGTATATTGTGTCCTGAAAGTTAATGAGCCAAAAAATAAGTAACGCACCAGGTGCGGTATCAAGGGGCGTAAATTACATTGCAAAACATGATAGCAACAGTAAGAAAGACATAGATTAGTATAGAAAATAGATGTTTACATTATGAAATCGGCGTCGAAAGGATAAACACATACATACACAGTAGGCATTATATAGAAAAGGCACGCTGTTTGTATACATAAACAACTCTATTAGACTTTCTTAAACTGAATCGAGCACATTTTGGTACACAATGTTTTTTGGTGTTGTCCCATCCTTGTTTCAGACTCTTCAATCAGAATGCAAGCTGGCTCATTGCACAGCATTGGCCATGCCATAGACAATAGTTGCTTTCTGAAGGTTGTTCATTTCTGCTAGTTTGTCGGCAGGTATTTGTAGGGAACATTCAGTCATGCTGACTATTCTGCAAATGGTTCAGACACAACCTGGACCCTTGAGGAAAACTATATATGATTGGGAAAAAGAAAATTAGAAATAAAAATAATATACCTTGAAGGGTGAATGGAAAATAGGAACAAACGAAAATTCTTCTTCCAAGTGCAGCTTCCCTGGCATGGATGCCTGGCAAAATAGTAATAAAAGATGGATTAGTATAGGAGACACTTGCATTATGAAATTGGCGCATATAAAGGATAAAAGCATACACATCAATCAATCCATAACAAAAGCACGTTGTTTGTTGTCTACGCAGACAATTCCATTAGGATTTTCTAAAATGAATCGAGCACTTCTTGCACTTAATATTTTTGGTTGCTGCCCTGTTTTCTACCTCTCTTTTATCTGAATGAAGAGCCCATTCCTCGTTGTCACCCGTGGGACAGCAAATAATTAAAGAGCTGGCCATGTGTATATACTGCCACCGTAAGATAGAGTTTCACTATATATATTGAATCACAAAGATGTTGCATAGTATTGTATTCTCACGCATAACAGGGAGGCAAAACATCAATTGAATGTAACTACTTTCATGTAACTTATTTTTCATTTCCCTTCTATTACCGGATAATCTAATTCCTCCCACCAGTTTATCTCAGTTGTAGCAGCAGCACAAGGGGGAGCATAGCAACCGATTTTAATTGGAAAAAAAAAGAACAGAACAATCACACCTGTGAAAGGAACCAAGGGGCCAGCGTGTGGAAGAGAAAGGCATATACATTTTCTCCTCTCTTTTCTTCCTCTGAAACTTCATATCCTGCCGCAGGAGCACCAAATTTATGCGAGCGAGCAGAAGCGCTCATCCATGGCCCCTGGGATCCTGTCACAAATGCGATTTAGGTTCATCTAGATGCATAGAGAGAGAGAGAGAGAGAGAGAGAGAGAGAGAGAGAGAGAGAGAGAGAGAGAGCACCTGGGCATGGTGAGGGGGAGATGAACAACAGATCGACGACCACCCCACCTGCGTCGATGCAATTTTGTTGCAGGAAAGCGAGGAAAAGAAAGGGGAGGCGGTGGTGGCGTGGTCTGGGTGATGATGCAAAGGAAAGGAGTACCGATCGATTTCTTGGAGAGGCACCGACGAAGCTCATGCCCAATGCATAAGCCTTCTATGGCGCGCCGCGCGCGTCGTCTCGCTCAGCCGCCGCTACATGCGTCGGCTCAAACAGCCGCCTCCACCGTGCCGTCGCCTTCCCCGGCCACCACCACTGCGTAATCGGGATGAGGCAAAGCAATGGGAAGAGGATGCGGGAAAATCGAAGGAATCGAAGCAGGATATCGTCAAGGCTTACCTGAAGAGCGCGGACGACCCGCGACGGAGACCGCAGAGGCAAGGAGCAGGACCTCGACGAACCACACGAGCGCACACAAAGAAGACAAACTGATCCAGGAAGAAGCAGGGGAGGAAGAGCAGAGCGTGAGGAAAAGGAGAAAACGAAATCGAAGCACATTGCAGAGAAAAGAACGAAAAGAAGAGCAACAAATCTGAAAGTCGCAGAGCGCGGACGATCCGCGATGAAGAACACAAAGAGGGAGGAAGACGGGGACCGAGCAAACACACGAGAGGAAGAAAGAAAGAGAGGAGCCCCAAACCTGAAACCGCGGCGGCGACCAACTCTCGCCGGGGAAGGGAACATAGTAGAGGACGGAGCAACCGAGGCGAGGAAGAGAAGAGAAAAACGTCGGTGCTGCAAGAATCGATGCAGCCGACCCTGAACCGGCGAGCCCGCCGTCAACGCGTGGAACGCATGACCGGAGATGGAGCGACGCGAGCGAGGCAGGTTAGCGAGAGAAGCCGGCCAGCGAAGAACCTCCGGGTTTTCAAATGACGGCCCATGACCGGCGACTCGCAAAAATGCTGGCCGGCCCAAAAACGCGAAGCGCCCAGGGCCACAACCGGACGTGTCACAAACAGATTGGCAGCTAAAACCGTAAAAGACACGTGTTGACGTCCGATTAGTGCGACATGTACGGTTTTACCGTGAAGCCGGGGTTTCTTTCCCGCATTAGAAACTTATTAATACTAATATAAAATGCCTAGTCTGTACTAACTGCATCCAAACAAAATGGCATATGATAGTCATATGCGTGTTCGTTTCGTTTAGGACTAAAGTTTAGTCCAAAGTTTTTGCTATTTAAATGTATTAAATAAAGTGTAATTACAAAACTTTTTGCAGAAACTTGAGCTACTTTGCGAGACGAATCTAATGAGGGTAATTAAGCTGTGATTAGACGATGGTTACTGTAGCATCACTGTAGCAAAACATATCTTAATTAGGCTCGTTAGATTCGTCTCGTAAATTAGCACCCATCTGTAAAAAAGTTTTGTAATTAAACTTTATTTAATATCCTTAAATAACAAGATTTTCTGAACTAAACTTTAGGACTAAAGGAAACGAACAAGTAGCCAACTCCGTACTAGATGCATCCAAGGTACACACACTAACCAAGCTTTTGTTCTATTGTAAGTTCCAACCGCACTAAACATGTCCATGGACCACTGGGCTGCATTGTGGCAACACGGAAGATAGGGAAATGCATGCCTGACGTTCTGAACCAGGACAGAGCACTGTTAACAAGTTTGTATAGGATTGCGAAGGAGATGTACAAGCACAGACAAAGAGCTTTACCAAGGACGCAGGACTGGCCTTTCTGACCAGGAAGACGCAACAACGATTAGGAGGGGTACGAGAGCGAAGTCACACAAACCAAGTGTCGGGTACCAATCTTTTTGGCACCCAAAAGAAATACTCGAAATACGCCACAAGTACGTCATCCAGGAACTTGCACCCCAGCGCCCCTTGGGAAAGGGGCATGGCACGCGACCTGCTCCCGGGCCCATCGCTACGGGTCACGAGTAGGACCGGGGTCATCACAACAGAGATGGGCCTCCGCGCGACGCCAGCTGCCAACCAGGGATGAGCCTGCTGTCGGCCCCGTGGCGTCCGACCCCTCGAGGGGTCGGGCAGCGTCGCAACCCCCCGAAGGGGTCGGAAGTCGCTACGACTCCCCGCGGGGTCGGAAAACGCCGCTGCACAGGGGTCGAAGGCGGTCACGACCAATCGCCAGCGAGGCTTCGCCGGCGGGCGGTTCGAGCCGTGAAGGGTCGGGACCACATCCCCGGTAAAACCCGCACGTAACCCGACTGTTCCCAGGCGGAAATGGTCAGGCACGCGGTCTTCGCGGGTCACGCCGTCTCCCAGCCTTTTTCTCCGATCGGATCAGGGAAAGGCGGCGCCTCGCATTAACTCCGGCGAGTAGTTGGGGATGTTATATCAAAACTAATCTGAGATCAAACAATACTTAGGGCTAAAACAAGATCAAGTAGTCGAGATCTAGATCATAACCTAGTACATCTAATCTAATGCGGAATTAGGGATCGATTAGCTTACCAGCAGAAGTGGCGTCCATTGCAGCTGGTTCAGAGGTGACGATGAGAGCTTGAGGACGAACGTAGCGAAGGCGTTCCTTGAGGGATTTCAAGTTATGAAAGCCCTCTGGAAGGTAGCGGCACTGCCCTAGAACAGGGTGGTGTGGAACTCGAGCTTCCAGGGCTACCAGCGCCTTAGCGATCGGTAGTGGTGGCGGTTAGGTTATGTAGTCGAACCTTGGGAGGTGTGAACCCCCCTCTTATATGAGCGCTGGAGCCATGGGGCCGAGCCCTTGCTGGGCTTAGTTTCTGCCTTCCGATCATGGCAGAATGGGCCTAGGGTAAAGGCACAAACCGAGAGGGATTGGGTTAGGCGCAGCCTCCCCCTCTCCCTCTGTTCGGTTGTTGACTTGAGGTCAACGAAAACTAACATTCTCCCCCTTAACCGAATGGTCAACAACTTAAACTTAACTTACTCTTAACTTAATCTTAATACCTCCTTAGTAAACCAGCGAGCACCAGACCAATGCGTCATCTGCGGACCATATCACACTGGGACAACATTACCCATAGCCTCCACTAGAAAACTTTGTTAGGACTCTTACTCTTATTTGGGGAAGATTAACGACCCTTAAACCAGGACCCTATCAAAGCTATCCACCAGACCCATATAAATGACATGTCTCTCGAAAAGGTGTGGTGGTAAACCTTTGGTAAGCGGATCCGCTATATTTAACTCAGTATCAATATGCTCAACTTTAATTATGCGGTCCCGATTCCTTTCTTTCACGATAAGATACTTAAAGTCGATGTGCCTAGAAGCACTACTTATCTTTTCATTACCGCAAAAGAAAACTGCAGCTTGATTATCGCAGTGCATTGTGATAGGTCTCGAGATACTATCAACAATCTTTAATCCCGGAATAAAATTCTTAAGCCACATTGCCTGTCCCGAGGCATGGTAACATGACACGAATTCAGCTTCCATCGTAGATCCAGCTGTTACTGTCTGCTTAGCGCTCCTCCATGAAATCGCTCCCCCCGCTAGCGTGAAAACATATCCAGAAGTGGATTTCAATTCATCCTTATCGCCAGCGAAGTCGGAGTCGGTGTAACATTCGACCCGAAGGTCGTTTGTCCTCTTGTATGTGAGCATGTAATCCTTAGTGCCTTGGCAATATCTTAATGCCTTTTTAACAGACACCCAGTGAGCCCATCCTGGGTTAGACTGATATCGACCAAAAACTAATACATCTCCTGTCCCATTTCAAAAGGGCGATAAGTTTCATAAAGGTCAATGTCCTAAGAATGATTTAGAAAAGAAAAGAATGGAGAACGTTCCCTATGCATCAGCTGTTGGAAGCTTGATGTATGCGCAAGTCTGGAACTTCCAGACTTGCGCATACATCAAGCTTCCAACAGCTGATGCATGGAGTATTGTGCCTTAATGCCATTTTCTTCCAAATACTTAGCGAATGGTCCCTTAATTTGACCATATTCAGCATGTTTCCCGTAGTATTCTCCACCCCTGTCTGACCGCACAATCTTAATGGAGGTGTTATGCTGTTTCTCAACTTCTTGTCTATATTTCTTAAATATTTCTAGCGCATCTGAACGCTTTCTTATGGGGTAGATATATCCATAACGGGAATAATCATCGGTAAAGGTGATAAAAGAATCATAGCCATCTACCGAAGTCACCGAGAGAGGGCCACAGATATCTGTGTGAATTATTTCTAACACGTCCGTACTTTTGGTAGCTCCTTTCTTAATTGTCTTAGCAAATTTTCCCTTAATGCAGTCGATGCACTGCTCTAAATTGGATAAGTCTAATTTCTCTATTATTTCGTCTTTAATGAGACGCTCAATTCTCCCCCTCGAAATGTGGCCAAGGCGACAATGCCACAATTGCGAAGAGGTCTCATTATCACGTTTACGCTTATGTGAAATATGAGTAACATTCATCACAGAATCATTAAGAGAGAGCATATAAAGCATGCCTTGCCGACTAGCAAGACCGACATTAACCTCATTAAACTTGATCACACATTGTTTGTTGCCAAACTCACACACATGTCCCGAATCATCTAATGCTGATACAGAAATTAAATTTCTCTTTAAACTAGGAACATAAAGGACATTATCTAAACAAAGCTGGAAGCCTCCTGGCAACTCTAAGTCGAAGCTTCCAACGTCTTCAACTTCAACGGCCGTCCCATTAACCACTCTTAGGTTTCGCTCCCCCCTTCTTATAGTTCGGATCGAACTGAATGCCTGAAATGAATTAGAAATGTGCATGGTGGCACCTGAGTCAATCCACCAAGTATTAGGGGAAAAATCTGTTAAGAATAACTCATCAATGAAAGAAACAACATCAAACTTAAAATTACCTTGTTGCTTCAACCATTCCTTAAAGACTGGACAGGCTTTCTGAAGGTGCTTAGGAGACTCACAGAAGGAGCACAACACCTTATCACCCTTAGAGCGGTTGTTCTTGAACTTGTTGTTGTTCTTGGGAGCAAAGTTCTTATTGCCTTTGTTCTTAGGCTTTGCTCCCCCCTTCTGAACTTGCTTGCTGCTGCTAGCCTCATGCTGTTTCTTAGGAGTGGAGTTGAGACTAAGGTTGCCAACCATATTCACAACATCCTTCATCTTTTCAGTCTTGATACGCTCTTCTTCCTCAACACAATAGCTGATTAATTCACTGATGGTCCAGACGGACTTGTTGGTGTTGTAGTTGATCTTGAAGGCGTTGAAGGTAGATGGCAAGGACGTCATGATGAAATGAACGAGGAAACCGTCAGAGATCTCCATCTTCATCTCCTTAAGCCTATGAGCCATGTCACATATATTCAAGATGTGCTCCCTTATGACAGACGTGCCATTGTACTGAGAGGAAACTAGCATCATGATAAGAGTGCTGGCATAAGTCTTAGACGAGCTCTTATAATTTTCCTCAACCTTAGCGAGGAACTCCTTGGCGGTGTACTCACGCCCCTCTGAATTCTTAGTGGGGAGTGCACCCTTAATGCCAGGGCTGATGGTGCCAGTCATAACCAAGAGAGCCATACGGTTGGACCGTTCCCACTTCTCATAAACAGGAGTAGCAGCTGTACCAGCAGCAGGAGCAGCGGGCTTATCCTCCCTTAGTGCCACGTCCAGCTCATTCCAAGCTAAGCACGTGGTGACCTTGCTCTTCCAGTCCGGGAAGTTTGCTCCGTTGAGGTTCTCAATGTTGCTAAGGACAGAGGCAATAGCATTGACGTTCGTCACTGAAAATAAGAGAAAACTTAGCTTAGTAAAGATATACAATGAAATGCAAAATAAGTGCATGATAATAACCCTACGTTGGTCTGATTCAAATCACACAAATAAACTTCAATTTGCATCACCGTTGGGGAAAACAAACGAAATTTATCTTAAAAAATACTCATGATCAATCAACGTTGGTCAGAAATAATCACAAGTTTACTCTAAATAAATTTCACGTTGGATCCATTTAAATAGAGGCATCTCAAAGTATATTGGTGGATTTAAACTTAAAATAACGTAAAACACCAACATATAAAATTAATTTACTAAAAACTTAGCTTAAAACATTAACTTACAGGCAAAATTTACTTAAACATAAAGCTGAAAAACTTAAAAGAATGAATAAACCATTAAAATGCGCGCGCAGGCCGCAATTTCAAAATCGCAGCCCAAACTGACGCGCGCGGCCCAGCCTAGCGCGCTCGCACCCGCGCGCGCACGAACTTTGGCGCAGCCCGTCGCGGAAATTCGCGCGCGGCCCAGCTCAGCTTAGCGTGCGCGCGCGCACACGAAAAATGGCGCGGCCCAGCCTGCGGCGCAATGCGGCGCAGGCCGCTTAAAGGCTAATGGACCGGAGGCCCGAAAACCTGCGACCGGGCCGCCAATCCGGCCCGACGCCTTCGCCCGCGCGCTGCGTAAGCAGCCCAGCCCAACCACGGCTGCTGCGCGGACGGCTCAGATCGAGCGGGGAGAGATCGGACGGCTGGGATTCGCGAACTCGGCATAAAAAGCCAGAGCAAAACCCTAGCGCCGCTCAACCCTCACTCTCTTCCTCTCTCGCCTCACTCTCTCCCCCGCTCCCGACGCCGGCGAGGCGACGACGGAGCTCGGCCACCGCGCGTTGCCGCCGCGGCGCCATGGGGAAGTGCTCACCGGCGCACGCGTGCGAGGCATCGCGCGCGGCGCCGTCGAGCATCTCCGCCGTGGTGCCCTAGGGCGTGCACGTCGCGCGCGGATCTGAGGCGCAGCGACGGCGACACGGCGGAGATGGAGGCAAGCACGGCGACGTCGACAACAGCGCGAGGTTGTGCGCGTGCCGGCTTCCCGCGCGGCAGAGCTGATGCCGTGCGGGCCGGTCTTGATGCCGCCGTGGTGCGCGCACGGCGAGCTGATGCCGTGGGACCTCGTCGGTGACCGGAGTGAGAGGAAGGGTGCCGCCGTCGCGCGCGCCTGAGCTGATGTGCGGCGTGGACGGCGGCGAGCAGAGAGGTAAGTCTCCGCTCACTTAGGGTTAGGGTTAATGTTGGCGTCTCTTACGGTCACGCGGGAAACACGCGACCGCGGGGAGACGCCGGGGGTTATGGAATTGTTCACTTGCACTATTTAACCAAATAATCCACAACTAGTAACAAGTACTAGATATGAATTATAAGGTTTGTCATGTTTAAATAGAATATCCGCAAGCGTACGGATAACCCGTTGTAGCATTTCACCCGAGAGTATTCCAGGGTATCGTATTTATATTTTCCCAAAGGAAGACATGGTTGACAAGAGTACTTATGTTCATGGTGTTACAAACGATAAGTGATATAACCACATTCCAACGCAGGGGTAAGGTTTAATAATAATAAGGATAGTGTGACACACACGAAGGTATTCCACTCTCTCTAATAAAAGGCGAGAGACAATCCTAAGCAATGCTAAGTTAGACTAGTGAGCCACTACTCCAAAGGTACAACATTCATATAGCGTGCACAACCTCTACCTATCATCTAGCGTCATGCAAGCACAAGCAAGCGTCTAATGCCTAGGCAACATCGGGAGATCCGGCATACGCAAGGTCTGCCTCGCGACTCCGGCCTATTTACGTACTCCTATGCCGTGCCCGAACGTGGAGGGTTCCTTTGGATGGACAGGGCTGTCACTTCCTGCCACCTACCTCTACAAACCGTGGCACACGCACATACCCAAGGGTGGATAGACTACCCCGGCACCATGCCGGCGTTACTAACCACGACTCTAGATCCCTCGAGGCACCCCCAACCCTTCGGATCGACGGGGTGATAAATCTAGAGCACCTTTGCAGGACAATGAGCCCGATGCCTAAACATGAGAACATCTGGCCTAACTAGCATAAACTAGATAAAAGGAATCAAAGCTAGCACTAAGTCATGCATAAGCGTTCGTCGCTCAAGAACGAGCGACGAACGATGAACGATTAAGCAAGTTCAAGGATAATCGATGATCGAGTATGAACGAACGAAGAACGAACGATGAACGAGCACGAACGAACAACGAACGATCATACAAGATCATGATAGAACAAGCAAGCTCATAACAACTATATGAATACTTGTATTCCATAGATTAAATAACAAGTCTTACAAAGAGAGAAAAAGGATACAAGAGCGCTACCCAATTCTCCACAAGACTTTGGGAGCAATAGGGCAGCCCACTACTCAGCCTAGCACTACCTAGAATTGCCTCTAGCTCTAGTGTGAGGAGGAGGGAATGATCCTTGTGTATTGTGTGTGTTGGAAGGAGGGGGGGTACCCCTCCTTATATAGTCCTTGAAGGTCGGCAACTTTGAGGCGGTTCCCGAGGTCGGTGGCATTTAATGCAGGGGGAACCGACCTCCAGAGGTCGGTTACAAACCGCCATAGAAAGATGAGCCCAGGGGGCCACCCTGCCAGGTCGGCCGACCTGGCCAGGGGGGGTCGGCCGACCTGTGCCTGGCCCCTCCTGGGCTGGGCTTTGGCAGGTGGCTCCCCCTCTGGGTCCACTTCTCTGGTCCAGGTGCATTTGGCCTTAGTTGTGTTGGACTTTGACGAGATTTGGCCTTTTGTCTTGGAATTGTATTCCCGCGGCGAACGTTGTTTTGTAGAAGTGTTGATTCGTCGCCTTGGGGCATGAGTTCACCTGGATTTCTCCCTTATTCCACCTGCACACTAAAATCTAGAGGTACATGTGGAACTAGGTTATTCTTAAATAAAGTGCATGTAAAGAATGTCTAATCCTTCTTGCTTATTGAGCTAGTTGACGGTCGAAATTGGTCCGTAACGACCGTCAACAACTCCCCCAAGCTTACCCTTTGCTCGTCCCGAGCAAGAAGTAGGACTTTAGATTGTTGATCAGGAGTTGCTACAATGCCTACTTCTCAAAGGTACCAAGTGTATAACAAAGATACTCATCCTTGAGTTGAATAAGTTGGCCAAGGTAACTCACCCTTTTCTTAGTCTTTATGGGGCTTTTGCTTTATACTTCACCTTGGGCGGTTGAGAGAGAGAACGGTGTGCGAGCATTTGTTTTCTCATTCCTTGTGTTGCTTTTATTCTCCGAAGGTTTTCAAAAAGATTTTCAAAAACAAAACCAAGTTCCTCAAGTGATACTCTCGAGTCGCTCAAGTGGTGTTTTTATCCCTTACCAAGGCATGTGTGTTGCCTCATCCTACATCTAATAGGCTTTTTGTGGAGCTCAAGGTAGGATATGGAGAGAGGCATACTTGCATTCATATTTTGCACAACCAAAAGAGTGGATCCACGGAGATAGCAAGCCATACAATCAAAGATCAAGATGTGCAAGTGTGTATATGGATGGTGGTGGTGTAAGTGACTACTCCTCTTTTTTTTTTGTTCACCTCTCTTTATTTTATATTTTGGGGCATGGCTGTCTTTTCTTCTTTCTTTTTCCATGCTCAAAATGAGAGCAGATAAATTTTCTTTTCCTTTTCATGCTCATCTTCTGTGAGCTTTATTTTCTTTCTTTCTTTTGCATAGCCATGCCTAATTTTGATATTTAAAGAGAGGTGATATATTGTGAGGAGTGTCTTTATTTTGGTGGATGGCATGACATGTTGCTAACTTCCGGTGTAGAAGTTTAGCATATGAGGTGGAATGTGTACGTGATCTTGATCATGAGAGTATGGGAAGCATCTCACTAGGGTCACACAATTTTGATAAAGCTCAATGAAATGACAAGCAGCATATGTAAGGTTTTTCATTAAGTACTACATATGGCTTTGGTAGGAATTTATCATCACTGAGGAACCTATAATTTATTTATTTTTTATGATTTTCGAAAACAAAATCTCCGGAGTTTTCAAGCTTACTTGAAACAAGATTGCATCAGCTCTTTTTACCATATCATCTCTCACAACAACTTAGTTTCAGCGCAAACGTATGCAACCCACAAGTTTCAGGTTCTAAGCAAGTATTTTTCAGCCAACAAACTCAAAACTTGGAGAGTACTAAGTTATAAACTAGGCACAAGAGAGAAATACGGCAGAGCAACTATTCATCATCTCAACATAGAAGGAAAAGAAACATTTTTACAGCACATAAAAAGAAACTACACTAACTATTTTTGTTCTTTTTAGTTTTGTTATTTTTATTTTATTTTTCATATGAGAAGCAGGAACAAGCAAAAAAAATGAAAGGAAAAGGATACAAGTTGCGATACATGATACCTTAGCGGGGGGCATGGTGTCTCCCCCCCAAGCTTGTTCTTGCTCATGGGTTTTTTGGATTGAACCCCATGTGGCGAAAGTAAGCCGAAAGATCGGCTTGTCCCCGCTCCGTCATGTTGGTGAGGTTGGTGAGCTGGGTGTCGGTGCGTTCTTGCCACTGATGGGTTTGTAGGATGTGTTGATTCAGCGCGTATTGAGTATCTTCCGCTGTGGTCTCGAGCCTTCCCATCTGCTCGGAGAGGTTGTTCATTGCTTGCTCAAGGTGGAAACCTTGAGTCGCACCAGAGTCGGAGGAGTGTTCCTCCCATTGTTGTTGCGGAGTGAACATCCTTGGGTCATGTCCCGAGGTTTGCCACGCCGAGCCCCCGGCCATGTGTGGTGGCGGGGCTGAGTATACACCGGGAAAATACCCGGTGTGACCATACCCCGGGCCGCCATGAGCCATGGGCTGCGGTGTGGGTGCCTCGGAACTTGATGGCTGCTCCGACCTGCGCGTCCTCCTGCGAGAAGAAATACTCCTGCGCGCACTCTCTATTTCTTGGAGCTCAATGGTTAGATTTTTGCAAGTATACAAGCGAAGATCCGGGTTGGGTAACCGAAACTCGTTTGTATACCCAACAAAATAAAATATGAGGGAATCATTTGGACCACGCTTAAGTGTATGACCGCGAATAAGATAATCTTTGTTTATGAGCATGCGAGGAGTATCAATATATTCAACATTAGCATCATGCAAAGCACCTACTCCTGCAGCGATACGTGTAATCAATGAAGTGCACTCGATAGGTCCTATCATCCCAAAATTATCTAGCCATTGGTGAATCATGTATTGCACAAGAGAAATCTTAATTTTCTCAACCATAGCATAAAGAATTTTCATTTCATCCTCGCGCACAACTCTAATATCACTCCTAGGAAAAAGAGTGATGCCAATCCACATGTGCAAAAAGCGCAAAGTAGGGTGATGGATGTGATTAGTTCTAGGCTGCACACAAGTTGAAAAACCTGTAATCCTTTCCCAAAATGCAAGCTTTGAAAAATCAGGAAGGGCATTATCAATATCAACATTGCAGCGAGTATTAAAGCCGAGTATCATGCTAAGGTCCTTCCATTTCAAACGGTATTCTTCCCGGAAAAACCGGAAAGTAATACCTTCATCTACTACTCGTAGGGTGCACAAAAACTGAAGTGTAAGCAAGCGGGAACCCGGCTCATGTACACTAGCAAAATCTTTCCACCCTATAGCTTTGAATACTCGAGAAAATTCAGCATCCATACCTGTTTGTTGCAGCAGCTCCGTGTCAAATGCTCGCGTAGGAGCAAAGATACGGTTTTGAAGAAGTGCGTAGGCGTTCATCTCTTGCTCGCCCACCAAGTCGAGGTCGGTGTCGGCGAGGAGATGATGCTCGTTGTTGCCCTCTTCTTCGGCTGCATGTGGTGGACTTGGTGGTGGTTCAACCATGGGGCGCGCGCGCGTGCTTCGGCGTGAAGAGCTTGGACTTGAGCTTGAGCTTAGGGACTTCTTCAGCGATCCGTACAGCCGCTTTGCTCCCGACATGGCTGCAGTGAGGAGAGCAAGAACACAAGAACAAAAACTCCGAACAGGTTATGTTAGGAAAAAAAATCAAATCGGCGAAACCGTCGGTTGTTCTTGTGAGCAAGAAAATCGCAACTCGAAAACAATCAAAAACAAATCAAAGCACAAACTGAAAGAACAAAGGGGGAGGAGTTTTTTTATGCAGAATTTTGAGGCAAGCACAAAGTGAGAGCAAAGGAGAACCTTGTGAGCAAGAGAGTGAAGTGAATGAGGAATGAAATGAGTGTGTGTGAGGGGGAGAGAGCCTCTGGCCGGTCACTCCAACTTATAGCACGAAATGTAGCCGTTTTTGAACGTTGGAGGGGGAATATGACCGTTGGGGAAAAGATGGGGGGCGGCAGTGGCTGCCACAGGTCGGCCGACCTGGCAAATGGGGGTCGGCCGACCCCCTGTGGGGCCCACTTGCTCCCCTCTTGGCCCACAGCCTCCAACGGTCATATGGTTCATGACCTTGGCTGCTATGTCCAGTAAATCCTCGGAAATATTGCTCAGAAAGATTTCCAAATAAAATCATGCCTCGAAATTCAAACGGTTTTCGGAAAAATCAAAACTAGAAGAGAAAAAATGTCGGAAAAATCCCAACAAGTGAAAAATTTATTGTAGTGGTACAGAGGTACTCCAAAACCTTGCACAAAAGAGTGAAAAAGTTTTGAAGAACCAAATATTTTTGGAGATTAATTTTTGTATGCATGGCGAGATGAAAATTCAAATATGCTGGCGGAAAAATTCAAATGATTGAAATAAGAATTTTCTTGTGGTGAAATAAAATATGCTGGGTGATTTAAAAGTTTTTAAATGCAAGTGGTGGGTTTGAAAAAGGAAAAAGGAATCAAAAGACATGATAATGCCGATTATCCTGTCGGCCAGGGCTTCGCCGTTTTAAGTCCGGCGAGCAAGGACTTCTCCATGCGTTTCATTCTTGAGGTGCCGGTCCCGTCCTTGGAGAAGAGGATGAAGATGGCTGCACCTTCTTTACTTGCCACATTTGTTTGATCTTGGGTTGTGTTGGTGGCTTCTCGATTTGAGGGGTCGATTTCTTGACCCATAACCCCGGCCTTGTTGTTGCGGGCTTCTTGGGTTGGTACCATGACGGGTTCTCACGTTTGTCAATTTGCTTCCAAAGAGCAATGAGACTATCCGTCTTTCTCGGGGTCACTTCAACTTCTTTGATATTTGAGGGGTTTGGCCCATACTTGATATTGATCATCGAGCATTGTTCTTTTCGGGGTTGAAACTCGAATTTCTCCTCCTTCCCATTGATGTAGAAACGGATTTCTCCCATTCCAACATCAATTTGGGCCTTTGTGGTGCTAAGGAAGGGACGTCCCAAGATGAGGGGCGTTTCCTTGTCAATATCCATGTCCAGCACCACAAAGTTCACCGGGACGGTGCGGCCTTTTATGGATACCGGCACATCTTCCGCAATCCCCATTGGAAAGCGAAAGGTTGAGCCGGCCAATTGTAGCCGCATCGCTGTTGGCGTGAGGAACTTGTACTTTAATTGCTCGAAGATCGCCTTGGGCATAATGCTCACGCTGGCCCCAAGGTCGCACAGTGCGTAGTTGAAGTGGAATCTCTTGATTGCACAAGGGATTACTGGGAAGCCTGGATCAGCTTTTATTGTAGAAGGTTTTTCTCCTATTTGCCTGTTCTCCCCTGCATGGTTAGTCTTACGAGAGAACATTTCTCCTCTCGTAGTGATAACGTTAACCTTTTCAATGAGAGATTCTGGTTGCCCAGGAATCTGCTCGGAATTAGCAGAAGGAACGAGAGCAGCAAGCTGAGCTAGTTGGGTTTCTATCATTTTGTTAAAACTCAGCTGATTTTTGAAAGCGGAAGAAAAACCTTCTAGCTGTGAATTTAAATTTTGTAAAACTTTATCGTTGGCAGCAAGCTTTTTGTTGATTGATTCATTAATTTTAGCTTGGCCAAGAACCAAATCTTTCAAAGAGGGCTGATTATTGTAAAAACCAGGAAAATTGTTACCTCTATTTTGATTTTGATTATATCCTTGACCTCCGTTTGGACGATACCCGTTGTTGTTGTTCATGTAGAACGCATCTTCTTGGGTGTGGGGGCAATTCTTCCCCATATGGCCCGTATCCCCGCATTCCTCACACGTCATGTGTGAGTCCAATGCACGAACACTACCACTTGAAGTGTGTTCATCCAAACGCTTCATGAGAAGGTCAAGTTTGGCGGACAACATGTCCACTTCCTTGACAGGGTGGATGCCTTTTGAGCATGATTGGAGTCGATCATCGCTCCACCCTTGATTGGAGACCATCTTCTCTATAAGATCTTTTGCTTGAGTAACGGTTTTGGAGAAGAAAGCTCCTCCAGCAGCGGCATCCATATGTCCACGGGCTGTTGGTGTTAACCCGTTGTAAAAGTGTTGAAGAATGAGCCATTCTTCCATCCCATGGTGTGGGCAGGCTGATGTGTACTCTTGGAGTCTTTAACATGCCTCGGGTATGGATTCATTTGTTGCTTGCTGGAAGCTTGAATTCTTCCACGAAGAGCATTGGTTTTGCCCATCGGGAAGAACTTAGCGAGGAACGCCGTAGAACATTTGTCCCAAGTGTCAATATTGGCGCGGTTTGCATAGAACCATTGTTTCGCTTTCCCAAGGAGGGAGAGCGGAAACAAACGGAGCTTGATGGCATCTTGATTGCCTTCTCCCGTGCCTGACGTGTTGCATATCTCTAGGAACTGTTGGAGATGAGAGTTGGTGTCCTCGGAAGCCTTCCCACAAAAGGGTATGGCTTGCACCATCGTGATGAGGCTGGACCTTATGTTAAGTCCGGCATCACCAACGTCGACGTTAGGTCCAATGGGCACATTGGCGACGGTGGGCGCGGAGTATTCACGAAGGGTCTTTTCAGCCATGACGTTTGACGTAGATGGTACGGAAGATGCGGGTTCGCTTGTCGAGAGTACTTGAGGGGAGACGACGACGCGGTGTCGAGTCTTCCTCACAAGTGACTCGGGATTATCAACGAAGTTTTTCGGCAAGTCGAATCCACGCATACACTATCCTGTTTTCACATCAAAGAGAAAACAGATCAAGGTTAGCCTGCATGGGCAATGGTTAAACCACATCGAGTGTAATCATGAACAATCATTGTATTCTTGTTAACCAATGTCTTCCCCGGCAACGGCGCCAGAAATGCTTGTTGGCGTCTCTTACGGTCACGCGGGAAACACGCGACCGCGGGGAGACGCCGGGGGTTATGGAATTGTTCACTTGCACTATTTAACCAAATAATCCACAACTAGTAACAAGTACTAGATATGAATTATAAGGTTTGTCATGTTTAAATAGAATATCCGCAAGCGTACGGATAACCCGTTGTAGCATTTCACCCGAGAGTATTCCAGGGTATCGTATTTATATTTTCCCAAAGGAAGACATGGTTGACAAGAGTACTTATGTTCATGGTGTTACAAACGATAAGTGATATAACCACATTCCAACGCAGGGGTAAGGTTTAATAATAATAAGGATAGTGTGACACACACGAAGGTATTCCACTCTCTCTAATAAAAGGCGAGAGACAATCCTAAGCAATGCTAAGTTAGACTAGTGAGCCACTACTCCAAAGGTACAACATTCATATAGCGTGCACAACCTCTACCTATCATCTAGCGTCATGCAAGCACAAGCAAGCGTCTAATGCCTAGGCAACATCGGGAGATCCGGCATACGCAAGGTCTGCCTCGCGACTCCGGCCTATTTACGTACTCCTATGCCGTGCCCGAACGTGGAGGGTTCCTTTGGATGGACAGGGCTGTCACTTCCTGCCACCTACCTCTACAAACCGTGGCACACGCACATACCCAAGGGTGGATAGACTACCCCGGCACCATGCCGGCGTTACTAACCACGACTCTAGATCCCTCGAGGCACCCCCAACCCTTCGGATCGACGGGGTGATAAATCTAGAGCACCTTTGCAGGACAATGAGCCCGATGCCTAAACATGAGAACATCTGGCCTAACTAGCATAAACTAGATAAAAGGAATCAAAGCTAGCACTAAGTCATGCATAAGCGTTCGTCGCTCAAGAACGAGCGACGAACGATGAACGATTAAGCAAGTTCAAGGATAATCGATGATCGAGTATGAACGAACGAAGAACGAACGATGAACGAGCACGAACGAACAACGAACGATCATACAAGATCATGATAGAACAAGCAAGCTCATAACAACTATATGAATACTTGTATTCCATAGATTAAATAACAAGTCTTACAAAGAGAGAAAAAGGATACAAGAGCGCTACCCAATTCTCCACAAGACTTTGGGAGCAATAGGGCAGCCCACTACTCAGCCTAGCACTACCTAGAATTGCCTCTAGCTCTAGTGTGAGGAGGAGGGAATGATCCTTGTGTATTGTGTGTGTTGGAAGGAGGGGGGGTACCCCTCCTTATATAATCCTTGAAGGTCGGCAACTTTGAGGCGGTTCCCGAGGTCGGTGGCATTTAATGCAGGGGGAACCGACCTCCAGAGGTCGGTTACAAACCGCCATAGAAAGATGGGCCCAGGGGGCCACCCTGCCAGGTCGGCCGACCTGGCCAGGGGGGGTCGGCCGACCTGTGCCTGGCCCCTCCTGGGCTGGGCTTTGGCAGGTGGCTCCCCCTCTAGGTCCACTTCTCTGGTCCAGGTGCATTTGGCCTTAGTTGTGTTGGACTTTGACGAGATTTGGCCTTTTGTCTTGGAATTGTATTCCCGCGGCGAACGTTGTTTTGTAGAAGTGTTGATTCGTCGCCTTGGGGCATGAGTTCACCTGGATTTCTCCCTTATTCCACCTGCACACTAAAATCTAGAGGTACATGTGAAACTAGGTTATTCTTAAATAAAGTGCATGTAAAGAATGTCTAATCCTTCTTGTTTATTGAGCTAGTTGACGGTCGAAATTGGTCCGTAACGACCGTCAACAGTTAACTGTTAGGGTTAGGGTTGTGTGATCAAAAACCCTAGAGCCCAGATTAGACTTAGGTGCGCATCATTTTTGTGTGACATGGCATCTTAGATTAATGAAATAACGAAAGCCTAACTGCTTAATTTACAACTAAAACATGAACTAAAAGAACTTAATTACTTACTGTAATGACTAAAACATGATCTAATCTTAATCTAATTACTTGCGGTGCTAACTAAAACATGACTAACTCACTGCGCATAGAAAGATCTAAATAAGACTTAATCATGAAACAAACTTAGTGCGCAGAGACATAATCATAGCTAATCATGAAGTAAAACTTGACTAATCTGAACTAATTCACCTCTGACTAACTGAAACTAGTGCTAATCGATAGAAACTTAACTGAATTACATGACTAGGAGATCTAATTCGACTAGTCCTGGCTAACTGATACCAATTGTTATATCAAAACTGATCTGAGATCAAACAATACTTAGGGCTAAAACAAGATCAAGTAGTCGAGATCTAGATCATAACCTAGTACATCTAATCTAATGCGGAATTAGGGATCGATTAGCTTACCAGCAGAAGTGGCGTCCATTGCAGCTGGTTCAGAGGTGACGATGAGAGCTTGAGGACGAACGTAGCGAAGGCGTTCCTTGAGGGATTTCAAGTTACGAAAGCCCTCTGGAAGGTAGCGGCACTGCCCTAGAACAGGGCGGTGTGGAACTCGAGCTTCCAGGGCTACCAGCGCCTTAGCGATTGGTGGTGGTGGCGGCTAGGTTACGTAGTCGAACCTTGGGAGGTGTGAACCCCCCTCTTATATGAGAGCTGAAGCCATGGGGCCGAGCCCTTGCTGGGCTTAGTTTCTGCCTTCCGATCATGGCAGAATGGGCCTAGGGTAAAGGCCCAAACCGAGAGGGATTGGGTTAGGCGCAGCCTCCCCCTCTCCCTCTGTTCGGTTGTTGACTTGAGGTCAACGAAAACTAACAGGGGACTGTGGCTGACGCGGGCCATGACTTTACCGCGTCAAGAAGCCGTGGTGGATGAGGCCGCCATGCTTGTCGTACTGGCGAACAGTTAACCATGGCAGACCGAATGACTGATACCGAAGGGAGCAGAGCAGGAACAGCGATCTACAGTACTCGTTAGGGGATGGGCAAACAACAGGAACCCGACGAGACCCGCACGACATGGCCGTCGCAGCAGTGGCACGGACGATGACAGGGGGTCGGAGAAGGGCGGAGCAGGTGATGGCTCCCTTCCTTCCTTTGACTCTTTTTTCTTCTTTTCTCCATCCTTTGTAATCGTCCTCCCTTGAGCTATAAAAGGGAAGGCGAGACCACGAATACGAGAGGAGACTCATTCACAACCCACTTCACTCAACACTTGGAGACTTGGGAGCTCTCTCTCTATCTCTCGCATCGCTTGTAACCCCTACTATGAGCGACAAGAACACACAAAACTCATACTGGACGTAGGGCAATTCAGCCTGAACCAGTCTACATCGCTTGTCTCCCACTCCGATCCCACCATCACAATCGAACCGGATTACAAATTTACTTGTCGGAAGTTACTTAGCACCGACACCAAGCAACTTGGGCACACACAGCAGCTAGCTAGATTCATGCTGCTCACGGTGCTCGATCGCCACATCACATGGCCATCCTCGCGCACGATCTATTCTTGTGTAATTTTCTTCCTACCATCAGGTTCAGGTTTTTGACCCACTCCAATTCATGTTCCTGTTTGTTGGTTTCATTATATGTATTTTCCCTGCTTAGAGCTTCCAATTTAAACTATTGTAACCATGATTGTTGGCTCTAATTTATTTCATGCTCACATAGATCTCATCGGCATATAGTTGAGAAGTAATAGTATATTAATATTAGTGCCAATACATGTAAAGGATACATTCCTAGTACCTACTCCATCTGTCCCAGAATTTAAGCATTTCTGAGTTGGTCAAAGTCAATCCTTTAAAACTTTGGCTATCAATAACAAACAAATTCATAATGTTTGACCAAATATAAATGATGTTGTTAGATTCATCATGAAAAAATTATATTCTTGCAGCATAAATGATGTTTGAAATATTTTATTTTTATACATAATGATAGTTAAAGTTGAAAAGGACTTTGAGCAAACCCATAAATGATTATATTCTGGGATGGAGGGAGTAGCATTTTTGTTCAGAATTGTACGAAAGACTAGAGGCCATTATAATCTGACAAAACAGTAGAGAAAAACATCGTAATCCATTTACGAACAAATAACGGTGTGCATATTTTTTACACATTGTAACTATACAGTTTCAGTTATCTATTTTCTTTACTAGAGCATATGAATGATGCAAAACACCGACCAATTTGTATGTATGGGACTAGTCCCCACCTATCATCAACATATCTAAGGTGGTGTTTGGCAAATGGGAAATGGTATGTGGGTTGAGATTTAATATGATGGATAAATGAAGGGTTTGGATTTCCCATCACATTTTCCTTTCCCAATCCCAATCCCCATTTCCCAATTGCCAAACGACCCCTAAAGGTATATTCACAATATATGTTTCTACCACAAAATCATAGGTATCACAAAGCCCCTTTCGGGACGGTTGAATCTTAAAAACATTTTACCAATAGAATATTTTGTATTGCTTCATGACAAAAAGATTTCATTCGGTCGATCTTTTAGATGCTATTAGTATCCTTCATGGAGGAACATTGCGGAAAAAGACATAATTTTTTTTTTGTGAACTATGGGTGCAAAAGTCTATCTTAATACATATACTCATCAGTATGATTTACTTTTAGAAAAGAAAACAATCATATCTACATGACTACATCAGGCCCTTATACCTAAGAAAACAATCGTAAGGTAGACAGTGCGGCACCTAGTTTAGCTAGAAATTTGAGGGACAATTGGTAAACCGCAACCTGGTGAACTTCTCGAATCTGACTTTTTTAAACCTGATACCAAACATTTCATTTCGTGGGCACATCTTGCAAATAAAAGGAACCATGATCTGTGTAGGACGATTTCAATGGCCAAATCCGGGGCGAGCGGTTTCCTTGCCATGCGGACGGAGTGCACCGTCATAGATGCCCTCAAAAAAAAAAAAAAAACCACCGTCATAGCCGTGCCAAGGCTCGGGGATTTATTGCATTTTTTGCGGAAACACCCCCCTAAGAGCTACCATATTAACGATAATAATTATGATATTTGTTGAAACTGTTGCCCGCTTCAAAATTCAGTTCCTCTCCATTCTTCATACTGGTATTATTTTTTTTGTTGGTATAAAAGTTAGCTTCGGTTTTTTTTTGGTGAAAAAAGTTACCTTCTTTATTTGTCCATAAACCTCAAAATGTCAGTTTGGGTGATAAGTTTTGGTATAAAATTATAGTTGGTTTTAATTTAGAAATATCTCTTCTTACATCCAAGATAAAATAGATGGGTTTGGACTTTTGCAAAAAAAAAGAGAGTAAGTACCACATTGAGAAAGGAAAGTTTAGTAACGTTGAGAAAGGCAAGGGCTAGCATGCAAATTAGACGGAGCTTGAAGTGTACGAAGTGGAAATCAACGCCGTTGGTTATTTCATCCATGGGTGGGGGACGTCGTTTCTCTTTGGTGCCAGAAGTCGCCACCTGATTGGTTCGATGACATGTTTCCAGGGAACTAGCCAATCAGAAGGCTGCAGTTTTTTAGGCAAAAACAAAAGTAAAGATACGGCTTGGGTCCGCATGAAAAATCGTAATGCATATATACTCTTTCCGGCACATGAACTTTACAGAGCGCCATTTTTTTTATTTTCCTACTATAACACTATTAATTGAGCACTCAGAACAACCGCAACCCTTTCAAATTGACAGAAGAAATGCACAACGAAATAGAAAATATTGAATAGTTGTTTCCTGTAGATTTATAACATGCCCACCAACATACAACAGCCGCCCTCGTCTTAGCAGATCATAATGCTACAAAAGTGCAACTAAACATGAAAAATTGCACAATAGTCATTTTACATCGCCAAAGAAACAAAGTTCACTCTCTGGAATCTCATACTAGGCAAAATTTGTTCCCGAATCTCTGGCATGCTGGCATCTTGATCATTTGAACAGAGAAATCTCACCATATATAGTCTTCATTGGCATATCAAATGCCAAATATCAAATCCATCACATTGGTTACAATTGATTTCGCTGGAGCCGCAACGCTGCCGGTTGCACGACGGCCTGCATCTCGGTTAAAGTTTGTGCTAACCTTTGGGTCATATGGGCGGGGCAAAGCTCCTAGCTGGTTTGATGCACCGGTGCTCTTCAAGGCAAATGATCTGGAAGGCAACGAAACCATGAAACCTCCTTGATTGCTTCTACTGAAGCTCTCGTCTAGCTGCTGTCGGTGCACCCTATCAATAGGCTTCACTCCAACTATGAGACCACTGCTTAGTTGGATACCATTCTTTTGAAGGGCCTTTCGAGCATCATAAGAATGCTGCAGACCAATTACATAATGAACAAAACTATCAGTTCAAATAAAATATTTTTTTAAGTTCGCGTGACAGTGTTGAACCTAACATACGAGGATGCAGGATGCAGAAGCAAGTCAAACAAATACTGAGTGCATACAAGAAAAAAAAAAGGTGGAGTAAAGTACTTGTTCAAATATTCAAGAAAAAAAAGCTATTTAAACTTCATCAAAAAGGTGGAAATTGAAGTGCCTGTCCAGGTCGAATCTGAGTACACACAAGAAAAGAAACTAACATTATCACAAACAAAAGAAGTACAAAACTAACTAACATTACCACAAACCTAATGTTCATAAATGTACCATCCGTAGGCATAGGATGATGGCGGATCTTATAATTTGAAGATATTTGACATAGAAACAAGATGTTCCCTACTAAGTTTTAATGCTAAGTTTCACCAAGTGATGATGAAAAACACATTGCTATATAAATTTTCAGCATGGTAGTAGTGGTACAGCAGAAAAATGACATCCTATTAATTGAAACTGACAAAGAATAACATGCAACATGAACGAATATAGTCACTACATGAGCCTAAATGCTGTGCAGTTATCACATGGGTTCATAGCAACTTAGTTAGCAAAGAAATTAACTTGCGTTGTGGGGAACATATATGAATAGAAGAAACTAAACAGCGAAAATAATATCCAAATCAGTAGTGGAAGTTATCATTACCTGATACAATATGTGGATCCAGTTACCATCTCTTGGACCAGAGTGATGTCTCAAAATTACTCCACATTTCTCAAACTCCCGAAGAACAAGGTTGGTATCTACAAGGGAGAATCTGTAGGAAAGGACAAACGCAAAGGAACCAATGATTACTATCTTATAAGGAGCGTGCAACTTGAGATCAGCAAATAAATGCCCAGGGACATGTTACTAATAACTGATTCTTGCCTCCTCAAGCAGAAAATTAGGATTTTGCTAGCAAATAACACTACTGGAGGTGTCAATTCATGCTACGCAGCAATCTATTCCTTGAACTTGACCCAAGACCAATTTTGAACCTTGTCGAGCCGAATCTACCACGTACATACGAGTCTAGCAGAACATTTGCAGTCTACTACAAAACTGAGCATAAGCATCATATACTGACCCGAATACAGTGACCCACTCCTCGCCATCAACCTCCCCTCCGTTCGCAACCGGCTCTGTCCTCGCCGGTTCTTGTGCGGGCGTCACCGGCGACTGTGCCTCCGCGACCGGGGTAGGGGTCATGGGACTCGGAGGCTCCGGCAACGAGAGAACCTCCTTCCTCGCCGGCTCGACGACCCCATCCATGGGGGATCCCGGCGCGGAGAGAGATACTCTGCCCCGGGACCGGTCCCAGGACGGCGAGCGGCTGGCGGCGGCGCGCGGGGAGGGGGAAGAGGCTACGGGTAGGAGTTCGGAGCCGGTGGGGTCCGGGGAGAAGTCGGCCGCGGCGACGCGGTCGTCGAGGGTGAAGATGGGCGGGGGCGGCGGCGCCGCGGAGGGCGCGGCGGCGGGGGACGCGCCCGAGGCGAAGCGGGAGGTCCCGCGGTGGGTCGGGATCGGGGAGGCGAGGTCGCGGAAGAAGGGGGACTGCCGCGTGGCGCGGCCGCCGCCGCGGCGCGAGGGGGCGGGGGAGCGGGAGGAGGAGGCCATGGGCGGCGGCGGCGGCGCCGGCGGGTGTCGAGGGTTTGGGTAGGCGAGTTGCTGCGGCCTTTCTTGGCTCCTGCAGCGTGGAGCGGGGGAGGGGAGCGGGGTGGCGGCGAGGCGAGGCGAGCCGGGTGGGTGTTCGTTGCGGAGCGCGGAAGCCTCTGCCTGCCCGCTTCCTTGCCTGCCTTTATTGGGCCGCTCTGTGGCTTGCGGGGCCGGCAATTGGGAAATTCCAGCCCGAAGTGGAGTACTGCTTTTTGGAGAAACCTCGCCGCAACAAGATTCATGCTGCCATGTAACTTCAGCGTATTTCAAGTTTTCACAGAACTGAGATTTAAAAAAATAAAAGTTTCAGCAGAACTCGTGTTAGCATAAGTTCAGCCTATTTCCCAGGATCCCGGTGTATTAGTCCACGATTCTACAAGCGAACTTCTCGTGACGAGGTGTAAGATTCACGTTTAGTTCCTCCTTGCATCTGAACGTGTACTTGGAACCAGGAACCAAACTACAGACAGAATGTATGGAAACTGATGAACCTCTTGACATTTCTGGCCGTTTGAGGCATGTTGCATTGTTGCACGACTGCGGAAATTAATCAGCAGGTACACCTCTTGACAACGCAGAATTTACTCCGTCAGTTTGCAGGAACTAGGAAGGCAGGCACAACATCTATAAAATTGCAAGTAGCGAGGTGACATGAATATTTGACATGGAAGGCTACCATGCCGATCACTTGAGAAATACACATCTTTGAAGTTTCCACTTGACACATGGTACAAGTAATTCATTGCTTTGACTTCAGAACTACACATACTTTTTCAGTATCACAAAGTGCAATAACATGAAGAGTTAACTATTACAAACAATGGAATTTCAACTTTACCCTGAAACTACATCTTCATACATCATGTCAGGTTAATCGACAAAATAGCGACAGCTCAAATCAAATGAAGATTCTGGCGTCCAGCTATGATTTGTTAGAATCTCAAATAAGGGAATGTCTAATATACCGATCAAATGCGCCCTGAGCTTTTGAGGTGGAAAGGCAACGATCTGGAAAGAGACAAAATACAAAGCACAATATCAGCAGTTATTATGCACAAATATGTAACTGTCAAACGTATTGCCCGCAGCAGCATGGAATGCAATCTGCACCAAATACTGCAACAGTGGTTATCATGAGACCGGTTAGAAAGCATGCGCTTGCAAGGCTACAAAACAATCCATCAACGAACTGAGGACTGACCATCTCTGGGATGCATATCACAGCAAACGAAGTTTCCCAGTAACTGAATCGATGTCTGCTTTCCTCCCTGCACCCAAAATGGTGATTTATTATTACCTACCTAAGTGCCAAATAATTATCACATCACTGTTTGGCTTCCTGGAGGCTAGTTAGATATCATATCCCAATGTTGGATGCAACTTAAGGGCTATCATGTATCAGCAGTATAGCCCAAGGTTATTGCAGGGTAAATTTTCAGGTCATGTAAAATTGTTGTCGCATTGGCAAACAAGGGATTCCCAAATTCTGACAGCCAGTTTGAACATGCTAATTCAATGATAACTGTAGATATAGAAGAAATATTAAGTTCTGAACTTCTTTTTGAGAATCTAACCTGGTTCACGTCAAAAATAAATAAATAAAAAAAATCTAACCTGGCCCTACTGCAAGAACTGTTTTAGATCCAGCCACCACCTACAAGGAAAATAAGTGATGGTAAGGGTAAATGGGATCACAATCGTTCCATATTATCGCTGACATCTATTTGATATGCATGAAAGATTGTAATGTCACATATCAAGGAAATAAAAGCATCTGGTCACAAAAGCCTACTGAGAATTTGTGATTGAAGTATAGATTTTTGGTTCTCAAATAAGAAAAAAAAAAGTATAACTTTTTGTAAGAACTGATCACAGAAGTATACCATTTTTGATAAATCCACATCAATCAAGTAATTTTTGGATCAAGAATCAATTGGAAGTTAGAAATGTTATACCATGAGAAGGATGTTGCTTTCTTAGTGTTTGTAAAAGCTGCCAAGAGAGCTTCTTTAACATATCAAAGTAGGTACAATATAAGCAAGCACCAAACAAACCTGTGTGCGTCCTGCATCAGCAACAACAAATGTTGGGATACCACGATGTTCTGCAGTTTCCTTTATCCTGTTCCTGATAATACAAATAGCAAAAAGATACATGCTTAAAGCAAAAATTAAAAAAATATACACCAGCAACATGCAAATATATTCTAGAGTAACATATGTAGTAACTAGTAAGAAAGTTGACTTACATTTCCTGTTGATTCTTGCATGTCAGAACAATCTTAGCTTGTCCAAATTGCTCCCACTGCCTTAGAAGACCCCGATTGCTGAAAAGAGATACAGCAGGTGATGGAAAATCTCTCCCAACTTTTACAAAATACTAAAGAACACAAGGTAGACATATCGTTTCCTGGTACAGCAGTTACAGAAAGACAAGAGGAAAACTAGTTATAAGTCTGGAGGGGTGTGATCGCTTGAGACAGCACATCTACCACAGCACTGGTTGCTTGAGAAGTTACTGTTTCCTACGTTACGTTTAGTTTGCTAAAATATGAAATGGCAAACCTAGAACTTCAGAATTGTATGCTCTGGGCTGCACAATAGCTCAACAGTTCGTGGCTTAAAACTCAGCAGCTACTTAGACAAGATAGATTAGTCTGTGAGCTTTCGATCCAATAAAGAATATGCCAAGACTCATGCATAAATGCGCTCAACAAATTAGTCATGCATAAATGCACTCAACAAATTATTGTGATAACTGATAACGAGAACAACAATGATTCAAAAGTTTTATTTTTTTATATGAATTAATTGTACCAGCATCTATACCAATGCCAATCCAACCCTACAGGGATGTAAAAGTGCGAGAAAGATTATTTTGGTGAAGCTAAAATCCTACATCGAGACATCTTCCAGCTAGAACTACCTAATAAAGCAAGATTGCAAACCACATTAGCACCTTGACATCAATTCTGCATACAAGCCAGTCGCTGCATCTGCAAGAGATTAACAATGAAACATGTAAATTCACCTAAAAAGCATTGCACACAAAATGAAAGGACAAGTATTATGTTCGACAAACTGGCTCTCATCGTCGCAGAATAGACAATCATACTTTTGTTTATTTGACATGTTCCTCTAGCGAACTGCGAACATCATAGACTACAGATAATTCAAACAGGAATATATGTGCCTAAGAAACACCATGCTTCTACTGGGTGATGAACTTACGGGCACATTGAGATGCTATTTTTCCAGCCCCCATCTTGAGATCCTGACGTACGACTAAAACCTGCAAATCAAATAGCCATTACTATAGTTGTTGCACTCCAACAAAAGTAATGTTACTTCCAGACGCAAATAAGATCGTTAACATTGGAAATATTTAACAATAGAGTCCTGTAAAGAAAGCAAAAAAGCGCATGGCGAGTGGTAAGATTTTAGGTTCTGGAGTCAAATTAGCCAAGTGAAGGCTGCACAAACGCGTGCTGAATATACAAACTGCAATTATTGTTAATTCGCAAAGTGAGCTCTAATCACCAGAAACTCTACAATTCACCTTACCATCTTAAGCTCTTCACCACCGGTGGCGGAAGAACTCCCCGACGCCCGCTTGGAGCTAGAACCCCGCGCGGACGCCGCGGCCGGAGCTGTCGCGGGGCCGAGCCTGGGTTTCCACGAGGAGGATAGGTCGAGGAATAGTCCTAGAAGGAATCCAATGGCGAGACCCGGGAGGAAGTTCGCTGCGCGAAGACTCGCCGCAAGCCAAGGCTCTTCGCCCTGCGAGAGGAGGCGACCTTAGAGGGTCAGGGCAGTTCGAAAAGTGCGAAAGATAGGTGCTGTGGTGGGGGTTACCTTCCTCCTGGGGTTCTGTGGCGGGTTTCGCCGCGGCGGGGGCGCCATGGACGAGCCGTCGATTCCGTGCGGAGGAACGGACTAGGAGGTGTCGACAACACCGTGTGAGCCGAGGAAGAAGACGGATGCGCGTGTCGATAACGGGTTGCTAAGTTTCTTTGTGGGCCGGGATGGCGTCCTCCCGCTTTGCTTTGTCGCCGCATCTTGGAGTGGTGTGCTATTAGGCTTAGCCCAACGGGCTGCCAATCTTCATGTAGGCCGAATTAACAGCATTTTGTACCATGAGAAGTGGCTGCATGTTCCTTCTTTTTTTTTTAGACAAAAATGGCTGCATGTTCCTGTCGTTGCGCGGTTGCGCTGCGCCTATTTTTTTTTTAAGAATAAAAACTTTGTGCTTCTCGATTTGGGCATGCATTTTAAAGTGGCAGAAAGTACGTTCGGCGCGTGACACAGCAGACTGAGACTATCTCGCCTAATTTGCCGGAACGCGACGGTGTCGTGCTTCGTTTTCAGAAGCGCAAACGAGAGCACTTGATCGTCGTCGCCTTGTGCAATTACAAGAGACTAGAGAGACGACGGAGCTTCGTGTGAGGCTACCGCGAAGCAAAAACTTAGCGTTCGATAACGAACCAAGCTTTCGGTTTCGTCCTTTGTCAGCCGTGTCATCCTCCACGGCCCCATGCACATGTGACGGGATAAGGAAACAAAGCATTCATCCCTGAAAGATATCGGGCTGCATTACCCACTCTGTGCCAACCGGAGATTTTTTTTTTTTTTTTTTTTGCGAGTAACCGGAGATTAGCACGACGTCAGGGGAAGGGAAAAAAAAAAGAAACTGGCACGAAACCAAGCTCATTACACCTTTATACAGCTTCTCCGTCATCTCACTTCGGCATCAATGCTACTGGACGAGACGTGCACATGGTCCGTTCCGTTCCCAATGATTGTCCTCAGGAAAAAATCCGTAGAACAATAATCGAGCGAAGCATGGCGTTTGCACACGCTGCTGGTCTGGCGCGAGCGGCCGGCATGGGGCTCGATCGTCGCGCGGCGCGCACGCAACACACAGGTATGGGCCAGCCCGCCCACAGGACGGCGACACGCGGCACTGACCGCCGGTCCGGCGCGGAGGCGAGGAGGTGAGGTGTCTTCTCTCTCGGAGTCGACCCCGCCTCACATGATGAATCCTGACACGGCGGGCAGCTCTCACTCACTCACGTGGCGCGTGGGGACTGGGGTCCATCGTCCGTCGCCTCACTTTTATAAACTGGGCCGTGATGAACGTGGGAGGGTGCATTTGGCCCGTGTGAAAATGCAAGCCGTTGTGAGCGTAGTTTATCGGATTACACTGCCACAAGGAAAGCATATACCACTACGGCTTCCTTTGGAACGCAGGATTCTTAAAACGCAGGAATAGGAAAAACGTAGGATTGAAATTGGACATCTTCTCGAATCCTATGGAATTATAAAACGCAAGAATGAGTCACATGACTTGTTTGAATGATGCACAGGAAAAAACACAGGAATTTTAGAGTTAGATGTTCATTAGCAAGTGAGAGAAAGGAGAGAGAAAGAGAGAACATGCATTGGAACTCTCAAAGGAATTGAAAACATAAGGTTAGAGCTCACGCTAGAATTCCTCTAAAATGTGGAGGAAACTTTCCTATCCTCCAAAATTCCTTTGAAGCATTCCTACAATCCAAAGGGTACATGTAGGAATTTTTCCTTAGGATTCGATTCCTCCATTTTTCCTCCAAAATTCCTTTGATCCAAAGGAGGCCTACGTTCTTTAAGGCCCCCTTTGGAACGCGGGATTTTTTCCTATTCCTGTGTTTTTCCTGTGAACAGTCAACTGATTCCTGTGAAATTCCTGTACAATTCCTATAAAAATCCTGCGTTCCAAAGGGGGCCTAAGAAAAAACAAGGAAGCATATACGTCTGCTTCAATCTTGATAAAAACTGCAATTGCATACTGAATGCTGCTATACTGTGTGTTCTCTATTGGTAGTAGGAAGTCCTTCACGATTTTTGGTTTGTGTCTTGTATTACAGTATACTCCATAAGAAAAAATCTCAAACACTTGGTTGTCACCGGGTCATTTAAATCTGTTGTACGGGAAGTATTTTCTTCTTTATTTATGATCAGGTATGAAATGTCATATTCCACAAACGGGACGATGTACTGTATAGGGTATGACAACGGCACTATACACGCCTTGCGTCACCTATGCACACATTGCCCAAATTACGGTTTCAAGGATTCTTTTCTTTCCGGCCGCAATGCCAACAGTGTACGCTTAGCTTATTTTCTGCTGCAGACAACAGTGTATGATCGCCAGCGTGTTCTTTATGCTAGTGATTCCATTGGTTGAAATTTGATGATTCCAAGCCAGCGGCTGCTCAACTGCTACTGTCTCACGGCTCCCAAGATGCATAATTAAATCAGCAGAAAACGAGAACGGCCCCAACGCTGTCACGCCTTTCGAGGCCAATCCACAATCCACATTGGGATCGGTGCCCTTGCAGGCCGGACCTTATCTGACGCAGTCATGCAGCCCACTAGCAGCCCACTTTATTTTATTGCTAACCTCGTTCCGATAATGGCCGCGTGTCTGCTCGTAACTCATCCAACGGCCCGTGGGCGATCAGCGGCAAGCCCAACCACGTGGTGACTACGTGGTAGCACGAGAGGGTCTCGTGACGTGCACATCGCGGGGGGGGGGGGGGGGGGGGGGGGGGGGGGGGGGGGGGGGGGGGGGCGCTTCTCGCAGAGCTCGACGTGGTGCGATCCCCGGCGTCGGTTTAGTCTCCACGGCACGTAACGGTGGTGCTGATGACGTGGGTGAGGAAATCCTTTCAGCTCTATAAGGTTTACAATTGATAATAATTCACCTATGTGCCAAAGATCATGCACTACCGTGGTTGGTGGTATATAGATAACAAATTACTCGTCAACATGGCATAGCATAATATCACATTATGCTAGGTTAACTTTGATAGCTACATTTTCTGAGTGATCATGGTCCGTGATGAGGCTGATGTTATGATGACCCTACGTGTGATGTTACTTTAGTATTTGATGGTTCATTCGTATCAAGTGCACAAATACAAATTGTTCAACTATGTTCATTGCTACAACGTGACATGTTAATTATCAAAGCCAACAATCTATGTAACTCGCACAAAAAGGACTAAAAACATGATATGTACACAAACTAATGAAAAGCTTGGCTCAATATGCCATGATTTTCTATTTGTTTTATTTCTTTTGAGTAGCTTTGCAATAGTCATCATGCAGCTTCATATATTATTGTGATCGAGCAATCTCCAGCATATATTCTTCTATTTCTTGCCATTGTTTGATAACTAATTAAGTAATGGTTTTTATATTACAATTCTAAATATTTAGTGGTAGGGGCATAGATATTGAAAAAATAGTAAGCGGGGGCATATGCCCCGATTCACTATTAAAGTTTGCATCTTAGTATACACAACAAAGCTTTAACTTGCAATATACCGCACATCGCTCTTCTTGTCGTCGTGTCAACACAACCTCGCAATATTGTGTTCCCAAGAACGCTGCTCTAACAATGTCTATGCCAGAAATGCGTTGACACCAGGGGGGCACGTCTAAGATAAGTTGATTGGTGTCATTATAGTGAATTAAATATGCCAAAATATATTGTAGATCTTGATGCATTGGCATCACTTGATGCCATAGCTTACATACACTAGATCTGCCCCTGGTTGGTGTTTCGAGGCAAGAAGCCATGAAAGAATCTGATGAAGAAGAATAGGGTGATCCTACAACTTTTTTGGTTTGTTGTTTACAGACGCTTACGCATTACATGCTCATGGTTCATAATAGGAAAAACCAACCAGGGATAGTAGCACACAATGCTAGGTTTGATTAACTTTTATGTCTCATTTATGTAGGCAAGTGCAGGATACATTGGCTAAAGATATGTTGCAATGTTACGATGACCCTACATGACGTGCAACCTGTCAGATGTTGCCCGGGCACATACAGAATTGCTTAAGCATACTTAAATCTATGTGTGATCGACATGTTAATTAAAATTTTATCGCTCGTTTGTCATATACTCCAAATGTTAGAGCAGCGTTCTTGGGGTCAGTAACATGGAGTCGAGAAATATAGAATTCTTTGTATAGGTGACGGCTTGCAGCCTGTAAGATTTGTTCTAGTAGAGTGCAACTTCTTGAAATTCGTAACATGGCAAGATCATTGCGAAACTGTACGTTTGTACTGTATTTTGCAAGAATAAAAACAGTGTAATTGCACCTTTGCTAGCCTTATCAGTCATGCGGTAAAGACAACAAATTGGGAAAAAATCTTGCTTTCAGGTGCCATCAATTCTCCTTGTTTTCTTCTCTTGATTGAGTCCAACCACAACAGTTGCCATCATGCAAAATCAATCCCATGAGCGAGCAAAACACCAAAAGTTCTTAATTTTTTTCCACCTGTTGATACTATCATTCATTTTCTGGATTCTTCCTGCTATAAATGAGGATTTCTCATTTTTAACCGGCCATTAAAGCTGCCAATGTTTGCAGCCAGCGGGGCGAGGGAGTGGCTGTGGGCTGTGGCTTTATTTACTCCTCCTTAAGAATCGTTCATCTCTGCTGACCTCCCTCCGGCCTCGTCGTCCTCCTCCACTCCGCTCTCCAACGCCAGGGGCGCTCCCAATTAAACCCTACTCTCTCTTTCTCTCTCTCTCTCTCGTTATTTCCGCCTTCCTCTCAACGCACACAGAAAAAAAAATCAGCGGAGGGTCGGGAGAGAACGAAGGAACACAAAAAGACGAATTCGTTGCGGTGAATGGAGGTGACGGCTGAGTGCGCGAACGTCGTCCGGGCGAAGAAGGAGGCGGACCTCTTCCTCGTCGACGACCTCCTCGACCTGCCGTGTGACGACGAGGAAGAGGAGGAGGTTGTGGTGGAGGCGGCGGAAGACAGCAAGGTCGGGGTGGTGGACGGTGAGAAGGACGGCGCCGCAGGGGGCCGTGGTGAGGAGGGCGCCGCCGGGAACGCGTCGAACGACTCGTCCACGGTGACGGCGTTGGACAGCTGCAGCAACTCCCTCTCCGGCCTCGCCGACGGGGACTTCTCCGGCGGGCTCTGCGAGCCGGTAAAATTCCTCCTCGTCTTTCGTCGTATATTTCGCGTATTTTCCATGAATTTCTCGAAATTTTTGCCGTGATTTGTTCCAAGAATCAACGGTTACGGCAGCCATTAAAGTTCTCCTTGAATGGAGGGAGGAAACACCTTCCTCAAAACAATAGAGGAGGAAACATCCCAGGAATAGTAACTGATGACGAAAACCTGCAGCCAAATATAGCAGCATCATAAACGCTCGTCTCGTCACACTCTGCAGTCTCCCGTGTAAATTTATTCAACGAGTTAAGCGGCGCCATTGCTGACTTTGTTGGTGCTCTGAATCTCTGTGCAGTACGATCAATTGGCGGAGCTGGAATGGCTGTCCAACTACATGGGCGAGGACAACTTCCCCACGGAGGACCTCCGGAAGCTGCACCTCATCACCGGCGTTCCACCGGCCGCCGCCGCGGCCGCAGCCACGGTGTCCGCTCCGGCTCCTGCGGCTGCGCCGGCGCAACCAGGCGGCGGCGTGCCGCCACCGGAGGTGCCAGTGCCAGGCAGGGCGCGCAGCAAGCGTTCCCGCGTCGCGCCGTGCAACTGGTCCTCGCGCCTCCTCGTGCTCCCGCCGCCGCCCGCGTCGCCGCCCTCCCCGGCTTCCGCGGCCATCTCGCCGTCGGAGTCCGGCACCGACGCCGCGCCGGCGTTCCCTGCGAAGAAACCGGCGAAGTCTGCCAAGAAGAAGGACGCGCCGGCGACTCCCCCGGCGGCGCCGCCGAGCCCAGCCGCCGCCGCGGCGGCGGGGGCAGGAGGGGAGGGCAGGCGGTGCCTGCACTGCGAGACGGACAAGACGCCGCAGTGGAGGACGGGGCCCATGGGCCCCAAGACGCTGTGCAACGCGTGCGGCGTCCGGTACAAGTCCGGCCGCCTCGTGCCGGAGTACAGGCCGGCGGCGAGCCCGACGTTCGTGGTGTCGAAGCACTCCAACTCCCACCGCAAGGTGCTGGAGCTGCGCCGCCAGAAGGAGACGCAGGGCATGCCCCACCACCCGCACCACCCGCAGCCGCCGCCGCTGGCGCACGCAGCCTCGGGCGGCGGCCTCATCCACGTGCCGAGCCCGCTGTTGTTCGACGGGCCGTCGGCGCCGCTCCTCGGCGACGACTTCTTGATCCACAACCGCATAGGCCCGGACTTCCGTCAGCTCATCTAGGAACGTCTTTGCTCTAGAAATGATCGGATAGCCCAGGAATAATTCAGCGAGAACAGGAACTAAACCTTTTTTAGGAGTTGTTTCTCCAGTTTTAATTTTGCACCCTCGTTCGGATCCTGTATTTTTGTTCCTCCCTCTCCATTTCTCAGCTTTTTTTTAGACTCTTCTCAGCTTTCGAGTTTCTGACCCCTTAGAAAACAGTTCTAGGGAGTTAATTTCTTAGCCTTTTTTTTTTCTTCCTTAGCATCTTTCAGACGTTTGTATAATGCAGAGCTCCTAGTAGAGGAAGAGTAAACAAAGTCAGTTTAAGTTCAAACTTCAAAGCTTAGCTAGTAGTGTGAAGCTCCAGACTTGTTTATGTGAATCCCAATCTTGTCTGCATTTTGGCGAGCAAGATGATTCGCTTGTGGCGTGAATCGATCAGTGTTATGATAGGCTCGCACACACAAACCATCACGAGTGTGGCGCGTGCAACCGAACCAAGTACTGCTAGTACTGCTGCCACAAGGAGTGCGAGAAAACAAAAGAAGAAGCACGTGATCATGAGAATCTTACAAAAACAAACACAGCTCATACTGAATGGTTAAGTTCGTCCCTTTGGTCAGCCTTCCCACACAAATTCATGAGGCATCCTATACTATTGGCACAATTCAGGCCCCACATTTCAGTATAGTAAAAGAAGCCACTGGCCGGTGAATGTAGGTAGCTATGGTTTTTTGTGCGCATGTGGGGTTGGATATGGTTGCAGGCAGCCTTGTAGGGGCATTGGATCCAATTCCAACCACTTCGCTGTAAAACAATTTGGTGCGGCTCTGTTGGATCGATTTGATTCTGCGGGCACCTCGTTCGGGCCCATTTTTGGGACGGTACGTACCTGACCACCGAAAGCTTCGAATTACCTATTGGATGCATGCTGACCGCGCGCGCGATCGATGTGACGATTGCAAATTCCTCTGCCTGCCTGCCTGCCTGCTGCTTTGCCAAAGGCCTGACACTTGTGTGTAACTGGTACGGGCCAACGTCACATGAGAGGAGCCAGTACAGGCATGTACTGACGCCGTCTGGTAGATTTCGCCTGAAGCAAAGCGGCACAGGGCACTCGTGCTTTTATTGGGGAGAACGAAACTGCTTGTTGGAGATAAACACGAGCAGGACACTGAATTATGTTCAGAAAAAGGTTGCGGACAGAGTACTATGTTGTTCATAACTTCGTATACTAGTACTTCGCTTACTATGCGTGTATAAATCATAAAGATTGTCTCACATGGCACCGTCGTATGCAAGGTACATGTTAGAGGTTCGCCGCTTGTCGTACAAGCAAAGAAACGCGAGTGTGTATCCTTAATTCCTTCAGCCAGGACGCACCATGAAGGAAACACACGGGCAGCTACAGGATCTTCCATTTTTCTTTTGTATGTATGTGTGTGTAATTCGATGGTGGGTACTAACTCTATAGGACCAGAGTGCATACAGCGTTAATTATCAATCAGATCGATCGGCTCCTCCATTTATTCAGACGTCAGGCAGTTAGATAGATGGAGGATCGACAAGTGGATTTCCGATAGCTATACATGCATCATTGCGTTGCATTATGCAGCCAACAAAGCCATGGTCTAATGGAGATGGGCAGATATGGCTACATGCAGTTCTGCATCGCGATACAGATTAATAAGACCGGGACCTACTCAAAGTGTTACTACTTCGAACAGTTTTTTTGCAGGATGCACTGCTTCGAACTATGAGATGGGGAATCAATAGCAACACATCGGTACAGCAACACTAGAGTAGGCAGGCGGAGCTGAGATTGCTCGGTTGGACATTCATTTTTGAAATGGGCATTCATTTTTTCGTATTTTTGAAGCTAAGTATTCATTTTTACCTCAAATATATATATTTTTCTGTAAGGAGACAGGGCACTGTAGTATTGCATGTACCAAGGATAAGTTGTGTTACATCTGTGGGTCAAATTCACACTCAGTGGATAGTTGTCAGGAATGGAACAAACCTAGCAGAATGGCAAAGTATGTGGGGATGGCCAACCAGGGGCTGGGCTTCTTTCATGTTGATGTCACACCAAGACCAGATAGGGTAAACCATTGGGATATGTTCTACAACTGTGCTGTGATAACTCTGGAGGAGGGGGAGATAGACCAGGAAGGGTTAGTTCAGAACCTACAGGGACTGTTTGGAAAGGAGTGGGCTTGGAACCTAAGTCCAATTGATGAGTACTCTTATTTGGTGAGGTTTCCACCAAACAAAAGAGTAGAGGATATAGTGATTTCAACAAAGGGAATCAACTATTTCTACCTGGATAAAGAAGGAGTGATGGTGTCTCTCAAGGCTTGGAATGGTGAAATTGAGCCTGTTGGGGAACTGATTGATACTTGGGTACAGGTCACTGGAATACCTCCCAAATGGGCAGATTTTGAGGCATTTCAGCAGGTAGCTTCTACAGTAGGGTTGCTAGTGGAAATTGACTGGGGCTGCCTCTTCTCCAGCTACTTTCAGAGGGTTAGACTGAAGATGGCCTGTAAAGACCCAACAAAGATTCCTATTAACAGGTTGATGGAGTTTGGGAAGAAGCTGTACATTGTGAACCTGAGAGTAGAAGGTTACATTCAAGATGAGGACAAACCTGAAGAAGGGGGTAATGATGATGATACCAGAGATGGAAAGGATGGAGCAGGGGATGAAACTAGAGGATATGACTTCCAGAATAATTTCTCTGAAACACCAAAGAAAGATGGACAGAGTAGTGGTAAAAACGATGTGCAGAGTAATGGCAAGCAGGATAACACCAGGCAGGCTGATTTAGGAAACAAGTCGATATCCAGCTGGGCAAGTTTGTTCAAAGAACTTAGCATGGAAGATGGCAGTGGTATAGAAATGGAAGGGGTAAAATGCACCAATTTGCTGCAGGAAATGGAGTTGGCTGAGTCTGACAATGAGGGAGAACTGGAAGGAGAGCACATGGAGACAGATTTAACAGAAACAAGAAGTGAAGATCATGAGGGGCTATTGCCAGAGGGATGGTCATATGTCACTGAACAACAAGCAGAGCCAGCTGAAAAGACAGAAGAGGTAGAAGTTGTGCTCAAGCAGTGTAACAAGAAAGGTCAAACAGAGTCAGCTGAAAAGACAGAAGAGGTACAAGTGGTGCTCAAGCAGTGCAACAAGAAGGAACCAGTTTGGGGACCAGTGCAAGTTGAGAGAAGAAGCAAGAGGTACACTGATGATGGTAGGACAATGCTACAGAAGGCTCAAAACAACAAGAAAAGGCTGAATCTGGAGATACCTAAAGGTATAAATAATAATGCTTTCTCAGTTCTTTCGTCGAATGATATTCATGAGGTAGCTAGATGCATAGATATTCAGCTTGGAGATAATGTTGCTAATGTTTGTAGTACAGTAGATAGTATAGTCTCTTTAGATGTCACTAGAGGTAAAACTTTTAGAGAAACTTGCAAACTAGGTAGTTGTCAGACCCAGAAAGTAGATCAGATTTCAGTAGATCATGAATCACAGAGAGATTCCTCTGTTCTTGATGTTAGCTCAAGTTCTGTAGAAGTTGGTATAGATGATAGGAAATTGTGTGAATGGACAGTGGTCCAGAATAGGAAACTTAGTAGAAAATTACAGTTTAAATGATAGGTTTGATTTGGAATGTTAGAGGTTTGAACCAACCTGGTAGGGCTACAGCCTTGATTAATAAAATTAGTGATAATAGACCTGACTTTATAGGATTACAGGAAACCAAGAAGAGCAAGTTCACAGATAGAGAACTTAGATCTTTTTGTTGTTCGACACCTTACTCTTGGCATTATTTACCAGCAGTAGGTACAGCAGGAGGTATTCTAGTAGGGGTTAAATCAGATTTCTTAGTGATGACTGTTTGCCCTGATGGTAAATTTACAGTTAGTGTTATGATTACTGAAAAGAAAACTGGTTTCGCTTGGAAATTTATAGTTGTCTATGGATCAGCTTATGAGGAAGGAAAGCAAGACTTCATACTTGAGTTGCATCAGATTATGGGGTGTTGGCAGGGGCCCACTCTCGCTGGAGATTTTAATTTGTCTAGATTTGGGTCTGATAAGAGTAATAATGTGATTAGCCATAAGTGGGCAGATGCTTTTAACGACTGGATTGACAAGTTTGCGTTGTTAGAGCTTAACCTAGGAAATAGGATGTACACATGGGCCAATAATCAGGACAACCTGATTATGGCAAAACTAGATAGAATTTTTGTGACTACTGATTGGGATTCTGCGTTTCCGTTGACTAGAGTTAAAGCTTTGGATAGGGCTAACAGTGATCACACTCCTTTGCTCTTAGATACAGGTAGTAATGTGTCTTTCTGTAAAAAACGTTTTAGGTTCGAAAAATGGTGGCTAGAGAAACCAGAGTTCAAAGATATAGTTGCAAAAGCTTGGCATGCTCCCTGTAGAGAAACAAAACCTATTGATGTATGGCAATTCAAGGTTAGAACTTTTAGACGGCTAGCTAGAGGATGGGCTGCCAATGAAGTAGCAGCCCAAAATAAGTTTAAAAAGAACCTAGCAGATGAGTATAACTTTCTGGACGTTGAGGCTGAAACTAGAGACCTGTCAGCAGAGAAAAAGAGTAGAATGAGATGGTTAAGGCTAGAAATTGAAAAGCTTTGGGCTCTAGATGAGATCAAAGCTAGACAACGGTCGAGAGATAGGGACATTTTGGAGGGGGATAGAAATACAACTTACTTTCACGCAGTTGCTAATCAAAGAAATAGGAAGAAGAGAATTGAGTTGTTAGAGGGTCCGAATGGGGTAGTTACTGAAACTAGTGATTTGCTGAAAGTAGCTGTTAATTTTTATAAAGAGTTGTTTGCTTACGAAGATAGAGGTAGTTGTAAATTAGGGTCAGATTTTTGGGGCAGCGATGAACTAGTAACTGATAAGGAGAATGGTTTACTGCAAGCTGATTTCTCTGAAGAAGAGATTAAGGCTGCAATTGATAGTTGTTATGCAGAAGGGGCTCCTGGCCCTGATGGGCTATCTTTTTTATTTTATCAAAAGTTTTGGCATATAATTAAGAAAGACATTGTTAATTTGTTTAAGGAATTTCAGAAAGGGTACTTAGACTTAAGAAGGCTTAATTATGCTCTGATTACTCTCTTACCTAAGGAAAATGATGCTAGGCACATGAAGAAATTTAGACCCATTAGCTTAACAAATTGTATTTTTAAGATTTTTTCAAAACTGTTGACTTTAAGGCTAGGAGGTGTCTGTGATAGGCTAGTGTCTCTACCAAGGTTTGCATTACCGACGCAATCGAGAAAACCGACCGACGACGATAACCTCGGTTTGACCGATTTTCGCGGTAACCGGTCGAAATTCGACGGAAAATTTAAATTTGAAATTTCGAATTGGAAATCGACCAAACCGGTCGATTTTGACCGGTTACCGACCGGTTTGTGTCGGTAACCGATCGGTTTTGTCGGTTTTTACGCAGAATTGAAAATTGACAAAAAATGGCTTAAAATGTTGGATTTTTTTCATGATTTTTGGTGAAATATTCTAAGAATGGTTAACTACACATTGACAACATGGAATTCATAAAAGATGGTACCAACCAACCTCATACAACATACCACAATTCATACAAAGTCCAACATAAATTGTCCGATACATAGTTCTTGACGAAATTTAACAAACAACATAGTTTTGAACATAATACACGTAGTTTTGTGCACATCAACGTACAACAATAGATACAAACATACATTCAAACATGCTACATTCATTCATATACCTAAACCATATATTCATATACCTAAATCATATATTCAAACATGCTACATTCATTCAAACATGCTACCTTCATTCATTCATATACCTAAATCAAACATGCTACATTCAAAAAACAGAAAGAAAAAAAAAAAGAGAAACCTCACCTCTGTTACGCGCCGGCCCCAGGAAATCGCACCGATTTCTTCGGTAACCGACGCAGATCGATCGGTAACCGGTCGATATTACCGGTTACCGGTTACTCTTTCTTTTTTTTAATTCCTTTTCACCCAGAATTCTTGCGGCAATTATTTGACCCTTCAAACGATTTCGTATTCGTGTTCCGTTTGCACAAATGGTCTCCAAATGGCGTCTAGTTTTTTTACATATTTTTTTTCCAAATTTTTTCAAATTTTCAAAAAAATTCAAATTTCAAATTTGAAAATCGGTAAACCGGACTTACCGGACCGGACCGGTAAGTCCGGTTTTCGCGAAAACCGACCGGTTTCTGTCGGTTTTGAAAACCTTGGTCTCTACAACAAAGTGCGTTCATTAAAGGAAGGTACATTTTAGAAAGTGTGGTTGTTGCTCACGAGTTAGTACATAGCGTGCACAAGGAAAAGGTACCAGGGGTTATTTTGAAACTAGATTACGAAAAAGCGTATGATAGGGTAAGTTGGGAGTTTTTGTTTGAGATTTTGAAAAGTAGAGGTTTTGGAAGTAAATGGATAGGATGGATGGAGAAAATTGTTAAGGGAGGGTCAGTAGGAGTAATTGTAAATGGTGAAGAGAGTAGCCTTTTTAAAACAGGGAAGGGTTTGAGACAGGGAGACCCTATATCTCCACTGTTATTCAACCTAGTTGGGGATGTGTTGACGAGAATGCTAAACAAAGCTGCGAGTAGAGGGATAATTAGTGGGCTCCTTACTGATCTGAGACCTGAAGGGATAGTATCACTGCAATATGCAGATGATACTATCATCTTCTCATCGCCAAATATGGATAAACTCAGAAATCTGAAATGTGTGTTGGCTTGTTTTGAACAAATTTCAGGAATGAGGATCAACTTTCACAAGAGTGAAATTGTCCCCATGAACTTAGATGAAGATGTTGTGCATGAGATAGCTCACTTGTTTGGCTGCCCAGTTAGCTCTTTTCCAATGAAATATTTAGGAGTACCGCTGCATTTTGATAAACTTAGGAGAAAGGACATATAGCCTCTGGTAGATAAGCTAATAAAGAGGATAGCAGGGTGGAGGGGCAAGTTGCTTTCATATTCTGCTAGATTAACTTTAGTCAAAACCTCCTTGGCTAGCATTCCAGTGTATTTTATGTCTTTTATCAAGCTGCCTAAGTGGGCAATAGACATGATTAACTCGCACATGGCTCACTGTTTATGGAATAATGTAGATGGTAGACATAACTATCACCTAGCTAATTGGGGCTTAGTGAGTCTGAAAAAAGAGTTTGGGGGACTTGGAGTTCCTGACCTCAGAAACTTAAATATGTGTTTATTAGCCTCTTGACTACAAAGGTACCAATCTGACAAAGATAAGCTTTGGAGAGTTGTTATTGACCATAAATATAGGACTCAAAATCCTAATGTCTTTTGTACACCAGCAGATGGAGGATCCCAGTTTTTAAAGGGTGTCATGTGGGCGGCTAGTGCAGCAAAAATGGGTTATAGGTGGAAAATAGGAAATGGAGTCAAAGTGAAATTTTGGGAGGATAACTGGTTGGGAACTTCTAGTTTAGCTATTCAGTATTGGGATATTTATAGGTTTGTTAACCAAAAGACAGATATAGTAGCAAATCTGTGGGATGAAGATCAGTTGAAATGTACTTTTACAAGAAATTTTTCTGAGGTTCAAATGTTGCTGTGGTATGAAGTAGTAGAACTTGCTAGAACAATTGAGTTCAGTGATGACGAGGATGCCATGGTATGGCAGTTCTCTTCTAATGGGAAATACTCGTCTCAATCCCTGTATAGGGTAATTAATAATAGGGGGTTATGCCTGTTTTTACTCATGCTCTGTGGTCGATTAGGATACCACCTAGAATTCACTTTTTCCTCTGGTTACTGTCAAAGAATAGAGTGCTTACTAGAGATAATGTAGCTAAAAGGAAAAAAGTGGATGACAGCTCTTGCTTATTTTGTTGTGAACAAGAAACCAGCCAACACCTGTTCTTTGACTGTACAATAGCTAGGGTGATGTGGTCAGTGATTTCTGGAATCTTGGATAGAGAAGTAGGTGTTAATTATGAATCAATAGCTCAGTGCTGGTTAAGTAGTAAAAAGTTCGAGATAGTCAATATCTGTAGTTCAGCTGCTTTATGGGCTTTATGGAAGCTAAGAAACAAACTTTGTTTTCAGATGAATCAATGGAAGGAGATGAAATTCCTCTTCTATATGATCTTAGGGCTACTACAGAAATGGAAACTTCTGTGCCCAGTTGGATATCTAGAAGAACTAGAGCTGCGGATTTGCTTATTGATGGAAGTCGCTCAGAGGCCAGAGAGGATCTGTGCAAGTTCACTGTGATCGAAGAAGAAGATAGCACCAGGGTGGAAGTGAAGGGCATGTGAAACATCAAGAGCGAGGGGAGGACGGCAGAAGCAATCGTCTCCTGATCGTCTGCTTTTGTTCTGTTTTGTCTTTGGCTCAATTGCTAAACTGTAATAGTGGTAGTGTGGAACATTTGCCTGGGAGATGCCCAGAAGAGCTGGAGAATCAGCTACTCAAACTTTGCGCTGTAAACTGAATTCTGGTCCTATGGTAACATATGGCTGGGTCGTTGGCCCTTGAACTCTAAAAAATATATATATATATTTTTGAGAATTTTTTAGTCATATTTAGCTCATTTTCAAAAAATTTAGGTATTCATATGCATACCCAAGATCCCCATCAGTTCCGCCACTGCAGACATCAGCAGTGCAAAAGAACCTTTCAGTGAAGCCAAATTTCCATCTGGATGGCACACGCACCAGTCGCTTGCTCGCGAACCTTTGGACGCTGCGCACCGCCCGGCCGCATGCCGTCGGCAACGAAAGGCGGGCGGCGCAGCCAGCAGCATCTTGTCCTGATCCCTGAGCACGTGCGGACACGTGCCGACGTGCACGCGCGCGCCACCGGGGTCCTAGAATACTACACTGGCGCACTGCCCCCCGGCCTAGCAGCTTGGTTGGCAGCTAGCCTAGCGCAACGCCATCTGCAGGCGACGGCTTTCCCGTGTGCCTCGCGCCCGTGACGCTGCCTTTTTAATCGTCCGGCGCCTCCGTATCCCAGACACCGGCGATCGATGTGTTCAGTTCACTGAACCGGGAGCTCTCGCCTTGACGTGATGATCTCTGACCCTGAATAAGATCTTCTGTCACGTGATAACTCCCAAACAGTTTGCAATCTTCCCAATCAACACGATGTGATTGATTGTCTCACGGTTTCTGGTAAAAAATGAAGAAAGTCGGAGCTGATTTTTTTTTTCTTTTTTTTTTTTGGAGGGGGGAAAGTCGGCACTGCTGTGTTGCAAATTTCAGAAGCGGTCAGCATGCAAAAGGCCCATCACCAACAAACACACGACTGATGCTGCATTAGGCCCATAACAAAGAGGCCCGTTAGCGAATTATCTTGGCGGTTTTATCGCTGGAGCCTTGCTGGCTGGACACAGAGCGCCCGTTTACTGACAGCGGTTTTTTTCTACCGTGGAGTTGTAGCATCAGTGCAGGTGAGGGGGAACACACGGTATCTCATGATGTTCTGGAGAAAGGAAAAGAAAAGTGCAAAGAGGACCATATTTGTCACCAGATACATCTCGTGAACCATCCGTACACTTTAGGATTTGTACGTCAAGACTAGAGCTCGTCAACACACGCCCAATACACATCTATTCATGACATAGTCACCTAAAATTTAGATCGTGTCACGTGTGTACATTTCTTACGTTAGATAACTTGCTAATGCAATCATTAAGCTGACATGGCCAATGCAAAGAGGGAAAAAAGAAGAAGGGCTATATCCTCTAGAATGCTCCACTTTTGTCATCATCATCGGCATAATCTTGACTAGGCTATGGTAGGTCGGGTCACGTTTGTTAGAACTATAACGACAACTACTTTCAGGACTACTAAAATACCATGGGCATCGTACTAGAAAGACAGTGAGCTTTATTTGAAGTGGTTTTGCTTTTCATTAAAGTATCTATTAGATGTTGACGTTTATATGCTTCACATGTATTTTGTTCAAGTAGTGTTCAAACTTTTTAGCGTACAAAGCATCTTGACTAATGAATAATTATAGCAGTTGTAAGATATAATGTTATATGATTGAGTAAATATGAAAGGCATAATATGACCGGAATTTTGTCCATAAATATTAAGATAAATTTCTGGTGAAAGGATATATTTATACATACAATTTGAAATCTGCATTTGCCAACCCCAATGCACAACAATATCAGCTATAATTTTGCACTCTTGGTGAAATAATGGACCGATCACCTCTATGTTTTTCTTGTTATTGTGTGGCCAGTTATGTTTCATCTTTCATCTGTGTAAACTTCAAAGAAAAAAATTCATGCATCAATTGAAATTTTATTTTGTTTCCAGTATCACCTGCCACATTAAGAAATATTTTCAAGGTTGGACAACTAGCCATTTGAATTCTGAACCGGTTTGAGAAAATGAACTTTGCACTAGAAATTTTTGAAGTGGTGGATTATTTTGACAGTTAGTCTTTGAATCCTGGAACCAGTACTGGAATATATAGTAAGGAAAACTGAAAAATCCTAGCAATTTTGAAATATGAGTCGATGGTATGGTCAGTATCGCGTTTCTTTCACTTAGCTTATTATGAAAGATGATATGCATATGAATCATTATAGAAAAGGTTGTGCTCCTTTCATCAAATTATGAAATAGAGTATGGATATAATGTAAATATTTTTTTAAGAAGGTCACAAAAAAAATGAAAAGGACTAAATCACGCTTCCATTGTGAGTGGAAACATATTTTATGGGCGTTGGTGCACTGATTCAGAGCCACCTTTCCGTGTTAGATCTTCCACATGGTTTTCTCATTCTACATGCCGTTGCCATGTGATTCCGTCGGCCGCGGTACATATGCATGCTTTCCCTTTCGCTCTTTGCTGAACCGTGTGATCTCCATAAATTCAGTATCCATGCATCACAACTACGAAATAGGAAATAATCATTTCTTCTCGTACCAATTGCGGAAGCTGTGACTATTCAGAGCTCCAACTGGGACACTACACACACAGTTCCCAGCTACTCCTCTCCTGTTTGCTCTGCTAGCTAATCTTATCTTAAGTCAGTCCTCTCCCAGCGCGGGGCAAAAGCTTCGCCTCGGCTTTGGAACAGATGGACCGGTGATATGCAACGGGAAAGAAAATGAAGGAACGAAAAATAAGGGAACATATCCGCTATCCTGCAGAAGATCAGGTTAGGAGATAGAGCCCTGTCATGGCATACATAACCCCGGCGGCGATGCGCATCCCGTGAGGCGCTCACAGGCGCGCGATTTCGACAACCCGCGCGCGGCCGCGGCTCGGCTGCATCCACGCCGCCTCCGCCATGCTTGCGCACGCCTGCAATTGGCAAACTCATAATCAGAAGCGCACTCCACTGACCTGAGGACTGAGGCGCTGACTAATATAATCATCACGCTTACATGTAAATGATGGGAAAGACTGACAGTGGATCAGCGACTAACAAATGATGGGAAAGATTTGACAGTGGATCAGCGACTAACCTGAGGCTCACTCCACTAAACAGTGGCAGTAACTGACGAGAAAGAGAGACTAAAGCAGAGTCTCCAAGTTTGTGTGAGTGTGCAACTGAACGATTTGGCAGGTCGAAAAGATGTGCACTCACCGTGGCCGTGCACTTTTCCGGAGCAGCAGAGATGGATTGAACAGGGTATTTTGATCCCGTGGGAAAGACAGGCGCTTTTCGGGTAACGATCACCTGGCCCAAGTTGTTCGTCTCGTCAGGAGGTGAGGTTCCTCCCCTTTTGCGCCGCACCCGGGGCCGGGCGCACAGGATTTGTTTTCCAGGCGACTGTGAATCTGTGGGCGGGACCAGCCCTGGCGCCGGCGCGGCGCCTATAAATAGGCCACGGGGGGTGGCCGGGGTAGCTCACAGCCACAGCGAAGCCCGTGTGCAGAGAAGTGACTGATCGATCAGGCTAACTACTCGGTTAGAAGGTCGCTAAAAGTTGATTAAGGTAGGAAGGTTCGAGACAGAGAGTGTGTCCGTAATGCCGTGGCGTCTGGCCAGACCGGTGGAGCCCTCCACGGTAATGATCTCTCCCTCCCTTCCTTCTAGATTGTGCATGTCGATCGATCAGCAAAGCACCTGTAGTACGTACTACATGCAGTACTGCTCTGTTGATGCGTATGTCGGACCAGCTGCATCATGACGTGGATGGCCAAACTAACCAACCTTGTTGTTGTGTTGACTGCACGTGCAGCGCTCGAGCTCGGACGGTGGTGGCGGGGAGGTGGACAACAACGGCGGGGGAGAGGCGCGAAGCGTGCGGTGCGAGTGCTGCGGGATGGCGGAGGAGTGCACGCCCACGTACATCGGCCGCGTCCGGGAGCGGTTCCAGGGCAAGTGGGTCTGCGGCCTCTGCGCCGAGGCCGTCAAGGAGCGCCTCGCGCGCGAGCCGGTGCTCACCGTCGCCGGCGCCGTCGACGCCCACGCCGCGCTCTGCGAGCGATTCAACTCCACCGTCCGACTCAACCCCAAGCTCTCACTCGCCAGCTCCATGCGCGACATCGCACGCAAGAGCTGCCTCCACCGCAGCGGCAGCGCCACAGCGACGGCGACCATGCCCTCCCCATGCGGCGGCGACAAGATCGGCCGCGCCGCCAGCTGCGCGCTGCCGTACGTCTGACCCGTGCATGGATGATCCCTTCACCCAACAATCCAGAGAGCCATACATATATTACAGCTCCATGCACTGCTAGCCTGCCGTGACCATGTACGTAGCGTACTAGCTAGCTAGGCCATGGTGATGAGCCTAGCTATATATGTCGCTTCTATAAATCTGAGAGATGTTTACTACGTAGCACTACGTACTCGCTAGCAACCACGTCGTGTTGTCAGTACTGTTGCATCCATATTACTGTACATATGTGTTATTATTAAACTGGTGTAATTAAATTCATCTAGTTTCTTAATTATGCGGGCATTCGTCTTGCGCCCGTGTTCATAATCCGCGCGCATCGTAAATATCCATCATCTGTCGTTCGGTTCACGTGTGGTCCATGACGTATCTACGCGAAGTTGGTAAACCATGCACGCGCGGACACGGTTCCCCAACAACGATAGCGCGTGCATACTGCACTATCGCAGATCAATAATGGTTCTGCATCTCCAAAGTTAAGAGAAAATTGACCAACTGTTCAAGTATATAATCAAGCTGGGCCATGAGAGTGGCTAAGTTTCTAGCTGGAGGTTTAGGCTAAGTTGGGCTCGAAATGGTTAACTGGGTACCATTCTGGCTACCATTGGGCCAAAAATACAATTTCCAAGGTAATCACTTCTCCCTCAGAAAAGAAATAAAGGGTGGTGTCTGGTGTGTACTCCAGTAGTATGAACTCTGAAAGATGAACAAAAAGACTAGCTCATGGAAAAACATAGTACAATATATTTTTCATATACACTTTGCAAAAAAATATTTTTCATATACGGTTCATTGAAACACAAATAGTACATAAATTTTGGAGAAAAACGCGTCCTGAAGAGAGAACGAGAAAGAGAAGGAGCACAACGCGTCGAACTTTTCAGTGGCAAACGCCATGCGCTTCTGAAGAGTAAACGCACATGTTTAGGATCGTCAAAACTTTAAGTATATAAAGACCTTCAATCATTTCTCAACAGTTCATCACGCGCATGGTTAGGTCATGGAGCCACCACCATTTCTGGCACATAAAATTGTTGCCCAACAAAAAGGTTTCCATTAGGCTTGCATACGTACTCCAGTAACCGTGCGTACACGTCATGCCCGTTATTTCAGGTATACTGAATGAACCTGTAACAGAATTATCTCTTGTTGAACAGTCAACACTTGCCACCAGTCACCGTTGTTGGTCTAGGTCGAGATAGTAGGCTTCAATGAACCAAAGAAATATCCAGCTGTAGTGTACAAGGCCCTATACGTAATTTACACATGCTCAGAGAGATACGAACGTTTTCTGCGTGCTGCATCTTGAGTTTGTTGGATAGAATTCTGAGCAAGAATCTTCGAGTTAATTAGGAGCCTAAATCTCACTTAGTTACTGACTCATTGTATGACAGAAACCTTGAACTGTGTATGAATTAATCAACGGTGCTTACCCTATCTTTTTCAGTACTTGAGTGTTTGAGACACAATTAAAGTTTTAATAGGAACCAAACAATGATGCAAGTAGTAATCGTCGAAGGAAATAAACATCAAAACCAAACACGTTTCAGTCACCTTCCCTAGGGGTTCAGATCCTCTGAATTACAGTTCTAAATGCAGAGAAGCTACAGTGAATAGAATTACCCTCTTGATTGCACCGTTAGTTGAAGAATGGAGGGGTGCTATACCATCCGAATAGGTGCGTGCTGTTGGTCATTACTCTTTAGCTGTTCCTTTGAGCTGGCCAGAGGCTGTTCATTATCGGAGAGCTGTCATTAAATTTGGACAGTGCATCCTCGCCCAAAAAAAAAAAAAACTCACGATTAGTAATGCATAAAAAAAACGAACTCGAGGGTTCCAGCTCCAGCTAGTAAGTGTTAACATAGAAATTCCTCTGGTTTTTGCTGTGCCATAATTCATGGAGTGAAGAAAGACTTGCATCTCTTAGCTTCATCGTCCTAGTAAATCCGTCTCGCAGTTACTCTCTCGCATCGCATGGTTGCCACAGTTCATCTTCCATGCAGACTGTAAATGTACTGTGATTTCCATTCTCAAATTATTTATATCCACAAGTTAACCCTGCTAATGCATTGTTCCTCGTGATATATTCTTCTTCTACTACTGCAAACTATCATACAAAGACAATGACTTTCTTTCAACAAAACATGAGTAATTAGTTTCGCAGCTTTGACGTGAACTGGCATCAATCTGGCTCTAACATTCTTCAGTGTTACGACTCTCGCGAGAATTCTTATCACCATTTTTCTAGGGCGTTCGCGGCTTAAGCTCTTTAGATCTGTGGGCGTAGCATCATCATGAATATTCATCATGTTGATCTCGACACGATGGACTAATTACACATCGTTAATGAAAAGTTCATAAGCCCTTTTCCCCGCGTTCCTATCATCGGGCCCAAGGAAAGATCAAATGGTTGGTGTCTTTCTGGTCACTTCTGCATGTCGATCGAGGCTCCGGTTGATCAGAGAAGTTCTAATTGTCATGACGCAACGAACATAGTGGTGGAATAATCACGGAAAGCTTCCATGCAACCTCCAGAATGTCTTCAGTTAAGATAGAACTTATTAGCTGTCTCGAAATCAAAATAACTAGCGTGGTGGCCCGCGTATTTGGCTAGGACAAACTATTTCATTGTATTACATTCATTGGCTCGTTTATTTATTATTGGATTATCATCATTATTTTTTGTATTATATTGATGACTCAATATGTCATAGTTGTTTCCAGCTGATCGTTTACGCGCCAATAGTAGTGTGTAATCTATAAACTTATACATAGGTATATCAAACTATTTTCCCGTAATCTATACATGTGGATGATTTTTTCGACTAAGGGCTTGTTTAGATCCACCCAGATTTTAAGAATCCAGATTTTAAAAGCTATAGGAGATCCAAATAGAGCAGATTATGCACCAGATTCTAAAATCTAGATTATGAGATTTTAAGAATCCCATAATATACTCTAACCCAGCTTTTAGGTGATTCTATTTGCCAAAAAACCCACTACCCTTAAATGTTTTTGGATAATTACAGTTTGTGCCACTACTTTGTCCTAATATAGAAAGGGCAGATTGGTCATTAACTACCTCAAAAACTGGTTTCTAGATTTTAAGAATCCAGAATCCAAACATCTTCGCTCAGTTTTTTTTTAGAAACCAGATTATAAAAACTATACCTAGAATCTAGATTTTTTAAAAGCTGCTTGGGATCCAAACACCACCTAAGACGTTTCACCATGGCAGTGATGGGTAAGTTTTTTCATTTTTATCTCATTAATGTGGTAGTAATATCTATCCATTGAGAACAAACATTGTGTCTTCTTTTCTTGATCAAATATTAAGTTAATAAATTATGTATATCGATGATTGTTTTTCTCAAAGAAAGAAGTGTGACCAATACGACCCAACCAAATAGTTATTTGCAATTCGACGTAGTAGATGCTACTTTCACTAGTAACCTTTATCACCTTACTTTATAGTCATAAAGTTCAACATTCCAGTTTTCATGGAAAAAATACGGATCAAAATTATCAAAACGACATGTGTAAAATATGGATCAATATACGGTTATTAAGATATGCCTAATCACTCGTAAAACAATAGTCTTCTTTGATCCTAAACAGAAGCGTGTGCTGGCTAGCTGTGAAAGGAAACCGTGTGGGTGCCAATCCTAATCATAAATCTAACAAATCAAACACAAAAGGAACAGTACGAAGACCTTCCGTATACCATTTGCCAGCAATTCTTCTGCCTGCATTTATGTCGAGATTGATACGACCATCTCGTCATCTTCCTTTTAAATACCTGTCATCTCCTCCCCTCTACTTGCAGTGGCAGTTCCTCTCGTAGACAGAGATCGGCAGAAGTAGAGCGCGCTAGTCCTCTGCAGCACAAGGCCATCAAGAACCAACACCGGAATTCCCCAAAGCGAGATCGACGAGCAGTGATCAGAAAGCCCGAGGCGTCAATGGAGTCAAGCGGCGGCCCAGTGCTGCAGCGCGGCCCGGCGGCGAGCGCCAAGAAGCTGCGGCGCGTGATGCGCGCCGTCTACGTCGTCCTCGTCAAGCAGCACCAGCCCAAGCTCGCGGCGCTCGGCGTCCACCTGCACCGCGCGCTCTCCGGCGGCGGCCGCCACCGCCGCGGCCTGTCGTCGTGCCGGGCCATGGACCCGGCCACCGCCGTGGTGCACCCGCTCCCGCGCGTCCACGGCGGCGGCCACCGCCGCCACCGGCCGTCGGGCTCCCTCTCGTCGCTGTCGTGCCGGGCCATGGACCCCGCCGCCGCCGTGCGGCAGTACCAGTACCGGCCGCGCGAGGTCCAGTTCAGCTGCAAGAGCACGCCGCTGCACAAGCGCCGCCGCGCGCAGCGCCGCGCCGCCATGCGCGATCAGGGACGCGAGGACCTCTCGTCGTCGTCGGAGACGGAGTTCTACGGCTCCGCGGCGGCGGTGACGCGGCTGTTCGCGCTGATGGACGTGGAGGAGACGGCGGACGTCGACGACGGCGACCTGGACCAGCTGGAAGCCGCGGCGGCGTGGCCGGCTCTGTCGTCGGCGTCGCCGGTGGCGCCGCGGCAGGTGCGGATCACGGACTCGCCGTATCATGTGAGGGAGGAGGACGACGAGGTGGACAGGCGTGCCGACGAGTTCATCACGTGGTTCCACGAGCAGTTGCGCACGCAGCAGCAGCGTGCCGCCGTGAAGGAGCGCGGCGCGTACCACTGGGTCAGATAGGTTAGGGGTACAGAACACGGCCGGTCTCTAATCTTGTTAATAGCTAGTTAGTTCGTGCATGCACAATGCATGGGTATTTGGATCAGAGGACATGCATAGATCAATAGATCTTCGTGCGCGAATGGAGCTTTAGTCTCCTACTATTGAGTTTTTGTAGCTCTCATGTATATATATGAGTTGCAAATGGTTGATGAATTTTGTTAGTTTGAATATATTTGCTAAACTTGTTCATTCTTAGTTTTTTTTTTATTAAACATGGCCGTTTCAGTTTTTGTATATTCCTAGTTTCAGGGCTAATATAAGGTGAAATGATTGAGTACATATTGAAATTGGAATAATTTCTTACCTAGCATTGTGATTCCTTAATTTGTTGCCTGATGAAGTTCAGTGAGCTAGGGTTGTTTAGTAGCGCCGCTGTGCTTACCTGAACACACATTCTATTGCTGTGGAACAAGAGTGCATTTGTCCTGTGCTGTCAATTGTCCCTATAAATTTTGATGTTACAGTAGTGACATCAGAGCAAGGGACGGTCAGATATGTGCATGCTTTTCAATTCAGTTTCTCTTTCTGAATGAAAGCGTGCTCGGGTTCTAGATTTTTATGCTGGGATAATTGCATGGATAGGATGCTGCATTCATGTAGCTGTCATGAAAAATTATTGACGGGACTTTTTGTCAGATTTTCAAGGGAAATTGAAGAATGTACAAATCACAGATTGTCATATGACACACTACAAACATACATCATGATCTCCAGATGAGGAGCATATATATGCAACTCATGATCAAGTCGCTAATAGCGTATTTGTGACCAAGTACACCATATATAGAGATGGGTGTCTCATTGATGAGATAATGCATTCTTCTCCCCATCTAGAGATCGTGCTATACGACCTGTTTGCAGCCCACCTACCACAGCTACCTGGTATGCGGGTATTTTCTGTGAACAAAAATAGTATGGTTTTTTTTTCTTGAATATACCTTGGGTACAAACTCAAACCATCTTGTTTTATCCAAAGAGGTAGAAACTAGCAGGTCATAATCATACCCGTGGTTGTAGTAAGTGAGAACATGATACTTTCATATTTTTATCGAAAGGAAGCACTGTGTCCTTGTGTTTTGATCTATGATTCCCAAGCAGCGCAGTGGTAGTTCTGGCGCGCGCTTTTCCGGTAGGATTTATGGGTTGCTTTCTCTGATCGTGACAATTTGAAAGTTAACGGCATAAAGCCTTTTTGAGGGGGTGTTGCTATTTTGCCCCCAGAAAAATGCAGATAATGAGATAAACAGCTCATTTTAGGACTGATAGCTTGTTTTCTCCTATTTAGCTTCAGCCTTTTACACCCTTACTTAACACTGTGCTTGCACTTTACTTCAACTGACAAATTGCTTTAGATGAAAAATTGCCATGTCCGGACACTCGGTCCGTGCATGCATGGACTGCCATTCAAGTTGATCATGAGCTCTCCTTCTCCTTTTCTCAATCTGCCACGATGATCGGTTGAAGCTTATCGTGAAGCAGCAGACGATTTAACTCTGATGGTTCCCGCGGACCTACAGTCTGTTGGCCTAAATGGATGTTTCATTCAATCTCAGCCCAACAAGGGTCTATAGGTTACATATATATAGAGTTCAACATAAGAGCCTAAATGCAAATAAATAAAAGTAGGGGTACTACACTCAAGGACTTATTCTTTCATTCTCCCCCTAAGACTTGAGTGGTAGTTGTGCCATCCCGATCCTAGACCGAAGCTCCCGAAACTTGACATTTCCAAGTGGCTTGGTAAGAATGTCAGCGAGCTGATCTTGGGTGTTGATGTAGTCGGCCTTGATGCTTCCCTCCTCCAGGAAGCTCCTGATGAAGTGGTACTTGACCCGGATATGCTTGCTGCGCTCGTGGAAGACGGGATTCTTGGCCAAAGCAAGGGCAGACTTGCTGTCCACCCGAAGCTCCACTGCTTCGGCTTCTCGACCAAGGAGATCACCAAGCAGCCGTGCTAGCCAGAGTCCTTGGGTCGAAGCAGAGTTGGCGGCGATGTACTCGGCCTCACAGCTGGATTGGGCCACCACCTGCTGCTTGATCGACTGCCAGCTGACAAGGCACTTGCCGAGGAAGAAGAGCGTCCCGCTCGTACTCTTGCTGTTGTCGATGTCGCCGGCGTGGTCGCTATCGCTGTAGCCGATGAAGTGTGCCGTGCCGGGACACCTCGGGTAGTGCAGGCCGTAGTCGAGGGTGCCCGCCACATAGCGAATGATCCTCTTGACAGCCTGCATGTGCTCCTGTGTCGGTCGCTGCATGAACCGACTGACATACCCGACAGTGAACGCCAAGTCCGGCCGCGTGTGGACGAGGTAGCGAAGGCTCCCCACAAGGCGCCGGTACTGCGTGGCGTCGACCTCCTCAGCGGTGCTATTGCGGCTCAGCTTCAGCCGCTCCTCCATGGGTGTGTGAGAGGGGTTGCAGCCGGTGAGGCCGCCTAGCTCAACGATGCGCTTGGCGTAGGCGGTCTGTCGAAGTGTGATGCCGGAGTCGTCCTGGTGCACCTCGATCCCCAAGTAGAAGGAGAGAGGCCCCAGGTCACTCATCTGGAAGGCGGTCTTCATCTCAGCCTTGAACGCATCCACGTCAGCTTCCTTGGCTCCAGTGATGACCAAGTCGTCGACGTAGACGCCCACCAGCAGGGCACAGCCTCCTCGGCCCCGCCGGTAGACGGCCGCCTCATGCGGGCTTTGCTCGAAGCCCATCGCCCTGAGGGTGGCGTCCAGCTTGGTGTTCCATGCCCGCGGCGCCTGTCGCAGGCCATAGAGGGCCTTGCGCAGCCGCATAACCTTGTGCTCCTGGCCGGGGATGACAAATCCCGGCGGCTGGTGCACGTAGACCTCCTCCTTCAAGTCGCCGTTGAGGAAGGCCGACTTGACGTCCATGTGGTGGACGCGCCATCCCTCCTGGGCTGCCAGCGCGAGGAGGAGACGCACGGACTCCATCCGTGCGACAGGAGCGAAGGCGTCGTCGTAGTCGATCCCCTCCTGCTGGACAAACCCGCGCGCCACCAAGCGCGCCTTGTGCTTGATCACCGCCCCGGCCTCATCCTTCTTCAACTTGAAGACCCACTTCAAGGAGATAGCACGGTGACCAGCGGAAAGATCTGCCAGCTCCCAGGTGCGGTTCTGCTCGACGGAGTCCATCTCCACCTTCATCGCGGCCCGCCAGGCCGCATCCCTTTCCGCCTCAGCGAAGGAGCGGGGCTCGCTGTCGCCGTGCGCCAGGTGCAGCTGCTCATCCGCACCATGCTGCACCAGTCCAGGTGCTGGCTGCTCGCCGAGGATGTTCTCCATGGTACGATACAGCAGCGGCTCGTCGTCGTGGAACACGTCGATGCGGTCCTCGTCGTTGGAGAGCGGCGTGGCAAACTCCACCGGGTTCGGCTCGCTGTGGACCGAAGCTGCCGGCGCCGAGCCTGGAGGCGTGGGTGCCGGTGTAGGGGTACGGGGCGAAGCCGGAGGAGTCGGTGCATGAGGACTCGGTGGAGGTGGTGGTGAGCCCGGAGACGAGGGAGGCACGCTCGGTGAAGGAGAGCTGCCCACTCCACCGTCCCTCTCGAAGTAGACGTACTCGACGGTGAAGTCGCTGGTGGTCGAGGCCGTGCCGTCGTCCACCGCCTTGCCCCATGCCCAACCTCGCCCTTCGTCGAACATAACGTCACGTGCCACCCGCACGCGCTATGTCTCAGGGTCAAGGATGCGGTAGCCCTTCACACCGTCTGCATAGCAGATGAAGATCCCAGGCGTACTCCGGTCGTCGAGCTTGCTGACGTGGCTGAGCTCCTTGACGAACGCCAGGCAGTCGAAGACGCGGAAGTAGCCGACCGCTGGCTTCCGCCCATGCCAAGCCTCATATGGCGTCTTGCCATCGAGTGCCTTGGTGGGCGAGCGGTTGAGGAGGTGAACTGCTGTCATCACCGCCTCTCCCCAGTAGATCGCCGGCATGCCCCTCTGCTTGAGGAGGGCACGCGCCATGGCCACGACCGTCTGGTTGCGGCGCTCAACGACGCCGTTCTGCTGCGGGGTGTACGGCGCGGAGAAGTGCCGCTGGATCCCCTCGTCGGCGCAGTACTCCGCGAACTCAGTCGCCGTGAACTCGCCGCCGTTGTCCGTGCGCAGCACCCGCAGCTTGCGGCCACACTCCTTCTCCGCAGCAGCTTGAAGATGCTTGATGGCGTCCGCCGCATCACCCTTGGTGTGGAGGAGGACCGCCCACATGTAGCGGGAGACGTCGTCGACGAGGAGGAGGAAGTAGCGCCTCCCTCCTGGAGTGGCTGGCGTCACCGGCCCACAGAGGTCGCCGTGCACGAGCTCGAGCCTCTCCTTGGCTCGAAAGCTCGACTGGCGAGGGAAGGGAAGTCGCCGCTGCTTCGTCAGCACGCAGGTGTCGCAGAGCTGCTCGACGTGGTCGATGCGCGGCAAGTCCCGCACCATCTCCTTGGCCCCGAGCTGCTTCAAGGCCTCAAAGTTGAGGTGCCCAAAGCGCTCGTGCCACCGCCATGCATCGTCGTCCCGCCGGACTGCAAGACAGAGTGGCTACGCCACGTCGACGTGGAGGACGTAGAGGCGGTTGCTCCCCCGGTTCACCTTCGCGAGAAGGCGGCCACGAACATCCCAGATACGCAGGAGGCCGTCCTCGATCTCCACGCGTGAGCCATTCTCATCCAGCTGTCCCAAGCTGATGATGGAGTTCCTCAGCGCGGGGATGTAGTAGACACCAGTGAGCAGCCGGTGCTCGCCAGTCTTGGCGACGAAGATGACGGAGCCGGCGCCCTCGATCTACACAGCGGAGGCGTCCCCAAACTTGACGGAGCCTCGCACGGTGGTGTCCAGGTCGGAGAAGTACTCGCGTCGACCGGTCATGTGGTGGGTGGCGCCGGTGTCGAGGTACCATCCGTCGATCTTCTCATCGCTCGAACCCTTCCCGAGGAAGGCGTGAGCGCGAGGCTCGTCGAGGTGGAGGAGCGCAGCAGCCGGGCCGGGAGTGGAGTGAAGCTCGACACCCCCGTGCATCAGGAACAGCGCCGGCTCGTTGTCGACCTGTGTCTGCGCGACGTGAGCCTGACCGCCACGCTTCGGCTGCCTGCAGTCCTTGGTCCAATGGCCCGACCTGCCACAGTTGTGGCACGTGTCATCCCGGGTCGCCTTGCGCTCGCCATCGCCACCGCCCTCAGCGCCACCGCGAGGGGGAGGCGCCTTGTCCTTCTTCTTGCGTGGGCGGCGTGCGCGACTGGAGGACGATCCCGAGGACTCCCCCTTCTTTCGCTCACCCTGCCGAGCACGCCACTGCTCCTTGGTGAGAAGGAGCTTGCCTCCCGGAGTCGCCGACTCGACGGGAGGGTGGTCCTCGCGGTTGTCGACGGCCTTGAGCCGCCCCGTCACCTCCTCGATCGTCAACTCGGAGAGGTCCAGCAACGTCTCGATGGAGATGGCCATCTGCGTGTACTTCTTGGGGACGACTCGGAGAAACTTCTCGACAGCTTTCTCCTCGTCGATGTCCTCGCCGCCGTACCGCGCCATCTGCTGCATCAGGCCGGAGAGGCGGAGGGAGAAGTCGTCGATGTCCTCGCCTGGCTTGAAAGCCAGACGGTCCCACTCCTTGTGAAGCTTCTGCAAGGTGGACTTGCGAGCACGGTCGCTGCCGACCCGTGCTGCAGCGATGGCGTCCCACGCGTCCTTAGCGGTGTCCTTCTCCGCCAGGCTCGCCGCCATCTCCATCGGAACCGCAGCGAGCAGCGCCTCCAGCGCTCGCCGGTCCTCGTGGTCGTCGACGTCGCCGTACCGCACGGCCTCCCACATGTGCCGCGCCTGCAGCTTCACCTTCATGACCGCACTCCACTCGGTGTAGTTGGTCTTGGTGAGCATCGGCCACTGCGTGCTCCCGCCGGCCTCCCGAATGACGACCGGGGAGCCTCGCCGACCATGGCGAGGGGAAGCTCGGCGCTCATGGCGCTCACGGTGCCGCTCCGGGGAAGGAGAGACACGTCGACGCCGTGGAGGTGTACGTGTGCCACCGGTCCGGTCGTCGTGGTCAGAACCGGAGTCGTGGGCGCTCCGTCGCCCATCGTGGACCCACCGCTCCACCTCCGTGTCCCGGTCTTCCTCCCGTTCCGCTCGTCGGTTCTCCCGCTGCTCCAAAGCAGCGAGGGCCTCTCGGGCCTCCTCCGCAACTTGCCGCTGCACAGCAGCCGCGGCCGCCACAGCTTGAGCCGCCGCCGCAGCCTGCCGCTCCGCCTCCGCAGCGCGCGCAGCCGTCGCCTGCGCCGTCGCCAAGCGCGCAGCACGCACCGCCGCCTCCTCACGCGCCTCCGCCTCCCTGCGAGCCGCACTGGCTCGACGCGCCTCCGCAGCGTCGCGCTCGGCGTCCGCCGCCGCCGCAGCCGCCTCGTCCGCCGCTTCCACTGCGCGGCGCCGCGCGCTCGACCTTGCCGAGCCGTGGCTGCTCGCGCGCGAGGCGCGGGAGGGGGTGCGCGCAGCGCGTGCTGCCGCGCCGTCGCCGCTGGTGGCCGTCGCCGCCGCGTCCGCCATGGGAACAGAAGGGAGAGGGCTGGAAGAGGGTCGGAGTCGAGCTCCCACGTCTGCCCGTGCGAGGAGAGGAGTCGGGGTCGAGTTCCGCGGCACTGGATGAGCCGCGGCGAGAGAAGACGAGTCCGCCGCCTCCTCTGATCCACCGAATCAGGTCGGGGATGAGGCCGTGGCGCCGCGCCCCCCGCTCGAATCGGGCTCGGGGAAGAGCCCCGCGTCACTGGACCGGGCCCCGCGAGTGCAGAGCCGCTGCGGCCTCTGCAACTCCGAGCCGCCGCCGCCGCGTGACCTCAAGCCGCTCCGCCGCCTCTGCTCCGGGTCCAGGGGAGAGGAGCTCGGGGAAGAGCCGCCGCCTCCGCCTGCTTCACGCGCGCGAATCGAGGCCGCCGCGCGTCGGCGCGGGTCGAGGACGAAGCGCCGCCTCGTGGGCGGGCCCCGCGTCGCCGGAATCGGGTCGGGAACGACCCGCCGCCGCTCCTCCACCTGCTCGGGTCGCGCCGCGTCCGCGTCAGTCGCGACCGAGTTGCCGCGTCAGAACCGGAGCAGGCCGCGCGCCTGTGCGTAGGGCTGCTCGAGCCGCCCGGTCGTCGAAGAAGGAGAGGGAGGGGAGCAGCTGCTGCGCACCGCCGCCGTCCTTCAGTCGAATCGACGCTTGCCCGCGCGGATCGAGGAGAGCTCGGGCTGGAGCTCGATGCACCGCCACAGAGGAGCGCGTGCGGGTGGGAGAGGAGAGAGCCGGTGGCAATTTCGTGAATAGTGGAGACTGAAACCCTAGCTCTGAATACCAATTGTTGGCCTAAATGGATGTTTCATTCAATGTCAGCCCAACAAGGGTCCATAGGTTACATATATATAGAGTTCAACATAAAGGCCTAAATACAAATAAATAAAAGTAGGGGTACTACACTGAAGGACTTATTCTTTCACAGTCACACTTGCACTAGATAACGGCAGCCAGGACCAATTAGACTGACAGCTTATTTTCTCCTATTTGGCTTACTTCAGCCTTTTACACCCTTGACACTCTGCTTGCACTTTACTTCAACTGACAAATTGCTGGAAAATTCCTATGTCCGGATACTCAGTCCGTGCATCAATGCCTGCATGGACTGCCATTCAAGTTGATCATGAGTTCTCGTTCTCCATTTGATGATTCATGCTTATCGTGAAGCAGAAGATTTAACTCTGATGGTTCCCTCGGACCTACAGTCACACTTGCACAAGATAACGGCAGCCAGGACCACACGGCAGGGGACGGGGAGGAGACCATCAGTTGCCTCACCTTGCAATTAGTTCGATCAAGCTGCCGAGAACATTCAGCCTCACGCATTGACGAATTCGCCACAACGTCGCGAGCGAATCACTGTCGCCAGTTATCGCGCCCCGCCGTTTAAATTTCAGCGAAGACGCAAAAAAAGTGTGTGGAAGTAGGACGTACAGTACTGTTTTGTGTTCGATCGTGATGATGGGTCGTCACGTCAGAGAAATATCGCACGCACGCATGGTGAGACTATGAGCGCGCGCATGTCGTGTGAAGTCGTCGCGCGCGCCGAGAGCTGCGGTATTGAGCACAGATAAACGTGTTCGATTCAGTGTGCGTTCTCCTCCATGAATTGGGCGGCGGCACGCACCTAACCGTTCCCCCAGATCGCCGTCTCGTCGCGCGATGATGCATGCGTGTGGTCGAGCTCGATCAGGCACCCGGCCCGGAGTCGCTTGCCGGGAGATGGACGCGAATTGATGAGCGGACAGGGATCGGCGCGGCGGAGTGCGAGGGCGCTGCGGTAGTTGCGGTCGGCCTGGCTTCGGAGAGGTGAAGGTGATGAGCCGTGACATTCTTCAGGCTGTGTTGGTCCGGTTCGTGCGATGCGAATGTCAAATATAAGGTAATCAGATAAACTGAAGAACCGTTAGTTCGCCTCTTGCGGCCATCCAGAACGGTAGTTCGCGCACGTGCCACGCGACCAGTAGCTACGCCCAGCCCCCTTCGAACGAAGTTTGCTAACCCGAGCCCTGTCCCAATGGCCACCGGCACATTGCCACTCACGCATCCAGCCTCACGCACAGCTCGATGGAGCCGGCGATGTTCCGCTTCGTCTCGCTCCTCGCCTTCTGTTTCCTCGGTCTCTTTCTCAAGCCACACCCCCTTATCTCTAGATCACGTGATCCAGTACAGTGATCACGTACGTACTACACAGTACATTAACCGTCGTTCTTTTGCTGAAACTGTCTGATGAGCAGTGTCCGGGGCGTTGATGCTGGGGTACTACGGCGAGGTGGAGGTGGCCATCGGACCGGGATGCTCGCTGCTCGTGCAGCCCAGCTCGGTCTTCGTGAAGGGCATCAAGGTGAGCCGTCGTAATAAGAGTTCTTCAGGCACCGGCCTAATTGACCTCTCTGCAGAAGCCTCAAGGCAGCAGGTGTTTAATTAGTTGATTTAGTGTGAGTGATTTTTTGCGTTTGCAGGTGAGTGCGGCGTCAGGGCCGCAAGTGAGCGACGGCGGGCTGATGCTCTACGGGCTGGCCGGGGCGCCGCCGATGGACGTGCCGGCCGAGCGGTCGGAGACTCGCCGCGTCGTCGTACCTGCCAACTTTCACAGGGTAACGCTGCGTTATCACTCGGCTCTGAATTCAGACTGTCATGTTATTATCTCGGCAATTACAGTCAGCCAGCGTATCTATCACAGGGTCGGTGCTAGTTGTTCGGCATATTACAGAGTATCTATCTATCAGTGGGTCCGTGCTAGTTGTTCGGCATATTAGTACAGATCTAAGAAGTTCAGAACGTTCAGGAATGGGTATCTATCTATCAGAACGTTGGTAGCCAAGGGTTCTCGCTATCTTCCATCTCGTGTGTTAACCATATATATCGTGCAGGAATGGGTATATTTCCTCAACAAGGGAGCTCGAATAGAAGCAGCTTACAGCGTGGACGCTGAAACTGACGTGCCTTATCCACTCTGCATCGTCATCGCACAAGGTGAGACCTTCAGCAATGAATACAAGACATGTTTGGTCCAAAATGGAAGACGATAACTTGAGGTCCATAGGACTTGATTTCTGTCAACTGCAAGATGCGATAGCATACACCACTTGCTAATAACTTAGCATGTCAGATAGCCAACATTTTTCTGGGTGAACAATGACTTTGATCACAATAGCAGAATGTCCGATGAGTCTAAAATAATGAAGCCATTGTCTCAATTTTATCATGCAAACTAGGTTGGAGATTACACTTACAATACAATAGCACCACCACTCACCTGCCCTGATATTCAGTGTGATACAGTACATTCCAGGTTTGGTCCTACCATCTTTTGCTTTTAAACTCTGGCTGTGTACTGGTGTGGTGTTTTGTGTATAGGTAAGGAGAGCTTTATAAAGTGGACTGAGGAACCAACAGAACATAACACTGCATTATCCTGGCACTTGGTACAGGGTAAGTATTGTTACAACAATTATTTTGAAACTGAGGGAGTGGCTACCAATGGTCAGTTACATTCCAAATACTAATGCTATCAGGCTGCCCAACCGCAGGGACTGGAACAATCGAGCAGAATATTGATCAATCTTCTGAGTATTACATTGCTGTCCACAACTTAAACGATCATCAGGATACAACGGTAAAGCAGCCATCATTGAAGTTCACGAGGCTGTGCAACAGCATTGGCTTTCTTTCTGAAGCCTGAAAGTTTCTTCTCGGCAGGTGCAGCTGAACATCAGAATCAGGACACTAATCTACAACACTACAGGAGCAGAGTACAGATGCTCACCGGCTCAGCATGTTTGCACATACAGAGTACCATTTGTAGGACCAAATGTTGCAGTGCTATCATCCGACATCCGAAAGGTAACATAACATGAACATTCGCTTGTAATGTTCAGCTTCTGTCACATGCATTCCGCGTTCACGCAATGTTCTAATGCATAAGCTTCGTCAGAGACTGGATTCTGACGAACAACGCGTGAAACTGTCATACGAACCTCGGTGGATTGTGTACGTCGTCGGATCAGGTACTTGCTCAAACACTTGTATGAAATGTTCACACGCCATAGGATTACCGACTAATACAAGCCTCTCCTGCCATTAATGACAGCCATCTTGGCTATTGTGCTGATGCTGTTATACGAGATCGTGAGCATGCTGTTCGACCCCTGCGACAGAGGTGGCCGCGGCGGCGTGGAACGGAGAACGCCTCTGCTGACGAGCAAAGAGGACGACAGCGCGAGCCTGGGCTCGTCCTACGACTCCGTCTCCCACGACGACGACGACGACGACGGCGCGGCGGAAAGGGGCGCTGACGGCGGCGGCGACGAGGGTTGCGTGGTCTGCCGCGACGCCCGGAAGGACTGCTTCTTCCTCCCGTGCGGGCATTCCGCCACCTGCTACGCTTGCGGTGCGAGGTACGCGTTCGAATGATGTTTGATACTCTGAATCGTATGATTATGATGGCAAGTGATTAAAGGGAACAAAGTGACAATGTTTCAGGATCGTAGAGGAACATGGTAGCTGCCCGTTGTGCCGAAGGAAACTGAAGAAAGCGAAACGGATCTTCGTTGTCTGACGGCCTGTCCTGCCAGCAGCCGAGCCGACACTTGTTGTGATTTGCTGTTTCATTTACTCACCAGTGAGCATCTCAGGGATTTGTTGAGGAGTTTTCAGAGACCACTATAGCGTCCCGGGCTGTCTAAACGGACCGCCAGTGCCAAGATAAGTATCGCAGCGGCAAAATAGGAAATGGACTGGCAAGAGAGATTTAGAAAAGATAGAAATGGGAAATGGTCCTGCCAGAAAAAGAAAAAAAAATATAGCAAAAGATATCGCCCACCGTGGGGCTCGAACCCACGACCACAAGGTTAAGAGCCTTGCGCTCTACCGACTGAGCTAGACGGGCTTAATGTTAATGCAATCACTATAATATTAAACTACACAACTTTTACCGCTATTGAACTCAAGAATTCCAAGCAGAGCAGTTGTAAATTTGCGTGTATCTGCGACCAGAATCGCTAAAAACAATCGCATTTACAATTGTAAATGTTTCGGCAACAAAAGGGCAGTGTTCAACTTTCCCTCCAAACAGTCACAGAACACTAATGCAAAAAGATCAAATGAGGTTGCACATCTTCTGCTAGCAAAATGTATGGCATATCATACTATCATAGAGCTACAATAATACATTTCCTTGATCACTATGGAACTACCCAGAAATCTTCACATTTTCTCAGTTACAATGACATACAAAATACAACCTAGAATTCGAGCAGTACTCTACTGCCACCTTTTGGAGCCCCTGACTGAAGAGCCCCCTGTCACGTGGTTGGGTGGGGCTTTTGTTTGACCTGTTCAGTCATCAGGTTGTTAGTGTACCGAAAATAACTATTCTTTTGGGTTCTAGTGTCAATCTATATAAGTTTTCATTAGGATCGCGTCCAAGCCTAATTATAGCAGCATGTCAATTTATTGAAGCTGAATGCTCATACGTTTTGTAGCTACTAGCAGAATATCAGGTACAGAAGTTGTATGCTTGGGTGGTTCGCAAAATCACAAAACATACCAGGGGTCTTCAAAACAGCATCCTTTGGTTTTGATCTGTTCATTGATGGCTGCCCGTTCTTAGTGAGACTGAATCTGGATATTCTTGATGTACCTCTATGCCTGACATTTTTACAATTATCAAACAAGTAATCATCTAAATAAGAAATAGCCATCCTTGCTAAAAGATAAAAATCACTCATTATGAACCAAGTAATGGAGAAAAAAAAAAAAGAGAGAAAGAAACAAAGCATTGTTAGACAGGGTGAGATGACGTACATCCGTTCTGTTGTCATCTCATTAGTTCTGTCTGAGGTCGAATTCTCAGTTTCGCCTGCTGATAAACCATCATCAGATGCATTGTCTTCATATTCTGCTTCACCCAAGCCCTCATGTGCAATGTCAGTGGGTGAATTATGATCAGAATCTCCATTCACCTCAACAAAACTCTGAGGATCCGATACAACTCTGTCGCTAGCCTTCAGAATTCTTTCACCCGATAATAGTTGGCTTGGCTGGTTTACTGTATTCTTTGTCAAGCCAGCCCCATTTCTATCAAACGATAAATTTGGGGCTTTAACTTTGATAAGGTGTAGCTGCTCGATTTCCATATCTTTGCGTGAAATCGTATCTTTCAATGATGAAACCTGGATATTGACAAGTGTCAGAAGCAGCATGAACAAGAACTTAATTTCATACAATTCTACAATAAATCATAGCTTTCTAAACATCTAGAACTATTGAAAAATTATATATTATTATGGCATCAATGATATTTTCCTGTCTTTTCTTTTTATAGTTAATCTAAATATATATTTACAACAGGATTTTGTGAACTTATCCAAATATTGATGGTACTGGTTTCTGGGTTCTAATTGGCTTGTAGCACATTTTCAGGCAGGAATCAGTAAATAGTATCAAATACTAGACAGACCTGTAGAGAAATTAATTTGCAAGAGCCTGAAAGGTCAGTATTGTTTCACACAAGAAAAATGTGTGATTCAAAGTTATGTTGACACTACATTTTCTGCACAAATATTGATATTGCGACAGCACCATTGTTGAACAAGCAATGAAACAAGTTAAAATCAGCTAACATAGACCACTAATGCAATCACAACAGCATTAATATTTAATACTGTAATACAGTGATATTAGAATGCAGAAAGTACTTTCGAAACTGAACATGGCAAAATATTAATCACATCAATATAGTACAACATTGTTAGGCACACTATTTGTTTGCAGAACTATAATTGCTTAGCCAGAATGCAAAAGGAAAAACAAACTTTGGTTCATGACGAGTCAGATACATGCTAAAGTTTACGGACCTGTTCCAAAAGCTCTTTTATATCCTTTCCCTCTTTATTACTTCGGGCTGCACCTAACTCTACTCCAGACACCCTTTCAGCAAACTTTAAAGTGCTTATAGTTTCTGAATATGACTCAACATCAGGATTTATTTGAACAAACATTAATGTCTTTGCTTGACCACCTGTAAGGAGACAACATAGGAAAAATAATAAGTCACATAGATCTACTTCCACATTATGTACTACTAGTAGACATATTTCGTACCTAAAGAACTTTGAAGAACTTGAGTGAGTTTGCTGTTTCTGTATGGCACATGAGAATTCTTCTGCGCCAAAGCAAAAATCACATCACCTAAAGCGGAGAGTGATTTGTTAATGTGCTGAGCCTCCTTTAATCTATCACCCGTTGCTTCAGACCGCTCAACCCTTTCACTCCCAGCAAGATCAATAAGATGTAGACAACCCCTAGATGTGGATCCATTCTTCAAATCCAGTCCTCGCACATGTACAGTCAGAATACTGCAAGTAATAAACCTTTTAGAATATCTTGAAAATGCTTAAATGCACAAAGAATAATCTTCATTACCATTTTGTTTACCTGTGGGATCGACTACTCCTTTCATTTAGAGCTGTTGAACCAACTGCTCTATTTGCTTGCCCAATTTCCATCAAGTCTAATACATCTGAGGTTGACTTAACTGAATGCAAGCTTGCATCTGGGACCACAAGACCATTAGGCTGAGAAGTGTTCCAAATTCCAAGTGTATATTTATGTCAAGGATAACATCATTATTCTACAAAGATTACTTGTATTGCAAACAATGAAACGACACTACAGACAAAATAAAAATAGTCATAGTGGCAATTCAAAAAGGATATCGTTTCTGTGCAATATCGTTTGACAACAGATCACGAACTTGTTCATTGTATATCTCCACCATCTGTACTCCCACTTCGTACGAGAAAGCGTTCCTCCTACTTAGTGAAATATCAAATAAATCATTTAAAGCTCGATAGTTAACACCCCAGTCTTTTTTGGATGTACTAGGTCCACTCTGAAAAAAAAAAAAAGAATACATCAGTAAACTTAAACTATAATGCAAACAGTAATGTGAGTGAAATAAAATTTAGCGAGTACCATTGTGTAGGTTTTGCCAGAACCAGTCTGGCCATATGCAAAAATACAGACATTGAACCCATCGAGTACTGATCGTATCAGTGGTTGTATGTCTGAGAAAACGTCAGCTGTGAAATGAAAGAGATATAATCAGCATACAGGCTATGTTCTCCTAATCTGATATACATTACACAAGTAGTACACCAAATGCCTAACACCTATAATTGGTGACTGGAAGAATATTACGTGCATGCCTTGTTAACGTAAATTGTCACTGAAGTTTGGTATTGACAAAAGCATACCTTGAGAAGCAAACGGGCTAAACACTTTGTTAAACTTGAACATCCGATGTCCATCCTTGCCTTGCTTAAATGGATTTGAAATAAGAAGCTCACCATTTTCACCAATGTAATCAACTGTGGTAGATTTCTTGTCTTGGCCAGGAAGAAATGGTCTTACACGACAATAAACCCTTATATTGCCTAGAAAGGTGAAAAGAATATAAAACAAAATAATCATACCAATAGAATCACAATGAAGTTAAGAAAATACTTAGAAGCAAAATACCTTTTAGTTCCTGCACTTCATTGAATAACTTTTGGTTCTCGGCCAAAACTTTGTGATAATTTTCAGCAGCATCTACCAAACATTTTAAACCAGATCCTGTACAAATTGAAGTAACAAAAAAGGATTTAAACATTAAAATAACTGCAATATATTATACACACAATAAATGATTAAAGCATACCCAAGTCAGACATTTCTTCTCTCAACTTCATTTGAAGGGCATACATGTCATTCCTTATTGATCTTGATGATATCCGTATGTCCTAAGTTTCAAATAATACAATGTAAATAAAATACAAAAACAAAAAGGCATAAAAACTAAAGCAAAACAAACCTTGACATGCAGTATTTGATTATCCACGTAACTCTGAAAGATGTTCTCCCTCTTATTCCATAATTGTGAGTTTAGCTCAGAGGCAGCCTCAACTTCTTCAATTTTCTTGTTTGATTGCTGTAAAAGATACTCCATTTCCTTAACTTTGGTTGTTAACTGCTCCTCCATTTGTTTTGCCCTCCTTTCAATCTGCTCAATCTGTTGTCCATGTGTTCTATTCATGACTTCTATTTCTTTCTTGAGGCTCCCAATGATGTTTTCGGAATGCTCTTTCTCTTTCATTAACCGCATAACATCTTGTTCACCGAGTTTTCTTCTCTCTTCAATTTTTGACTTCTCCTCCTATAAGGGGGGAAAACCTATAATATGTTACTTCAATTTTTGGCACAGATGGTAAAGGAATGTGTTTACTGGTTCTTTGTAACAACTTTATACTAAGTGAACAAATTGTTAGTAAAGAATAATAGATACTATAAGGTATCAGATGAGATCAAACCTTGACTACTTGAAGCCTGTTTATTGTCATCTGGAGGTAGAAAATTACATATGTCAATATCATAAGAGGGAAAACCCATATAAAAAGCAATTGTAAGTGTAACTGTTACACTATCAACAAAAAAATTACCTGATTTTCTTCATTTGTACCATTAACTAATATTTCAAGTGCTTTAATTTTTGAACGGTACTTCTCTTCTCTCGTCTTGACGATAATATTTTGCTGTGGAATGAGATTGCTTGAATCAGGAGCATAATTTTGTAAACCGAAAAGAAAAATGCATATTTCAGACATATTCTTACACTTCTTATGTGCTCTGCTTGAGTACAGAGACGACGCTCAATTTCTTGAATGACTTTCCTCAATAAGTAAACTACACGCTGAGGTGAGGAGATTAGAATTTTGTACTGTGGTAAAAGATCATCTATTAAAAAGGAAGGGCAATGTAGTTAATAAAAGACTTACATGCGGTATTTCTCCCTTTTTCCTCTCTATGCTTTCATCCAATATTCCATTAACAACATTGATAAGTGACTGAGTTGGTGCACTCTGAGAAGATTGTTACTGTTAGTATATGTGGACACCAAAAACAGGGTAGCGAAATTCAAGAATTTTGAGCGGTACACTTTAAGGGTTTACATCTAAACTGCTAGAATGCATCATCTCTGAAATCTTGGCAGCAGGAAGGTCAGAATAGGATCCGCGCCTTAATTGAAAAACTTCACGGAATTTTTGCCCTGCAGGATACATAACAGTCAACCATAAATGGAAAGGGTATGAAAGCTATGGAAGCAGCACCACAGAATAAAGCACAGAACTCGATACAAAGTGCAACATTGAATATTGTGGATGTGAAGCTCGGGAATGACATTAAATTAATACTCAAGCACTCAATCAGATCAAACCAAGCTTTATCATTGTCACTGCATAAACCATTTGGCGTGCAGTCTGAATCTGGTAACTCGTGAAAGATGTTTGAAGCAATAGTTTGGCATACCGGAAAAGACAGAAGTCTTTTGCTGGCCCTTAGAATCTGGAACCCCATTTCTTTTGTTCTCTCCAGGGGACCTTCTCCCTTGCATTGCACCTGGAACTTGAGGCTTGTCCGTTTCTGGAACTCCCCATTGCTTTCTTGAAGCAGTCTTGGCAACATCAAGTTGAGTATTATCACCTAATCTAGTATCCACACTGTCCCTCAAAACCAAGAGACATTCCACCACTGAAGACATTGATCCCTGTAATCATCAAGTCCATGGGAGTAAATAAAATGTAGTAATCTTAGTTTTAAGAGTAGATAAACTGGCAAACTTTACTCTTAGTTCTCAATGCTTGCTTCTTAAAGGTACAAGTATTACAAGGTACAGCTATGCTGTGAAATATGAAGCAACAGTAATCGTTTTTGTAGGCTTGCTTGTCAGTGGCGGACCCAGAGCTTAGCATCTGGGCATTCAAACATGCAAGGTAGCGAAAGATCTTCAATGGCAAAAATTTCATAGATGGGAAATTTTTCAAAAATAAGGATGAAATATATGATATTTGTTTTGGTTATCTACGTTTTACACTCAAAGAGATGTGATTCTGATGCAAATTTCTTGCACATGTATATACAAGCTAAATGCACACACATGTAGTTCATTGTTTACACAAATTTTGGGCATTCAGTTGAATGCCCATGAATCAAGGCAGGTCCGCCACTGTTGCTTATTAAATCAAACGGTAAATAAACGAAATGAAAAGAACCAACACTTGCACCCATACCAACAATTTCATATGACAGAGAACCCTCACCTCATCAAGATCTTTTACACTGAAACCAGGCAACCCCATATCAGCAATCACTGACAGAAATTTCTTCACATTTCCTGACCTCTGATCTGACGATGCATAGCTGTCCCATGAACCCTGAACAAAAAACGCCCACATTCAAAGCACGAACATTAACATCTCCACGATTCAACAAAATTTCAAAACCTATATGATCCAAGATCAAATGGCTCACCTCAAGAACACCGGGGATGAGTGTGTTCACAATATTGCACAGGACAGTGCCGTCACTGAGCAGCTCTCGCAGCTCTTCATCGGATGAATCTGATGCCAAACTGAATTCAGGGAGCAGGGCACCCAGCCATTCAATCACTTCCGCACGCCGATTGGCTACAGGTTTATACACCACCGTGGGAAACGATTATGGTAAGCGCGTGAAATGAAATACAAATTGGAGTTCAATAGCTTCAAACAAAACAAAAAAATCCTTAACGAAACAAGCGCAGTGCGTGTTCTAGTAGTGGGGAAAAGTTCAAACAGAAATTTCAGAGCAAAATAAACAGCATCAGCCTGAAACACTGTTCCACTTCATTAAACATCCTATTTTGCAATAAAAACATCAAACCGGGATCCAGAAAATGAGTTCGCCAAGCTAAAATTGAACTCCAGAAACACTAGACAAGAGCTTAAAATCAGCCGGATTGCCTAGAGCGGACCAATTGCAGACATATTCACACCAAAATCCCAAGAAAACTTATGCTTCCCCCACACTTCGAGCTCCCACGCTCGAATTATACGGCCCAAACGCATCCAGATCAGCCGCCTCACCTGCGTGGATCCCGTCGGAGTCGCCGTCCACGCTCCCCATTCCTCAGCACCCGCGCGGGGGCGCGGTGGCCCCTCCCAGATCGAACTCGCCGCCGGCGAGATTTGCGCGGATTCGAGCTCGACCCGGGCCGAATCGGAGGAGCTTCGGGGCAATGCCGCGCGGGGTTTTGCGGCTTTGGGAGCCGGCGCTGCTCCTCCGCCTCGTGCGCCGGAATGCGTTCTGTCTCGTTTCGGTATATGGTTTGTTGTTTTCTCGCGTAGGTCGGGGGATTTCGAATTGTTTTTTGTTCGCGTGAAGACTTGAATTGCCTCTCGCGCTTCCTAAATTTGCGCCCTCGTTGCCGTTACCGTCAGTTAGACTGACTCCAACCCACTGCCCAAATGTCCCATATATCCGAAAATAGGTGTTAAAGGATGAAAAAACGTTCTCCAACGGAGAACCCGGAGAACCCAAAAGCTTGCCCATTTTCAGAGCCGCGCGGGGGGGGGGGGGGGGGGGGGGGGGGGGGGGGGACCGAGAACTGGGGCGCGAGAGCGCGTCGACCCAACGTCCTCGCGTGCTCGTGCCCTCCTCCTCGCCCTGCCGCACCGCCCATCCCCCGCCGCCGCCGCCGCGCACAGGTGCCGGAGGCCCGCTACCGCGCCAGCAGCGCCGTGGCCGCCACCATCAGCCACGCGCAGCAGCAGCAGGCGCGGCTGGACGACGAGCAACTGGTGGAGCTCGAGCTCGACTCCTTCGACCGCAATGCCAACGGGTTCCTGACGCAGTTGGAGCTCGGCTCCCTGCTCCGCTCGCTGGACCTCAAGCCAAGCGCCGACGGCCGCATCTCCCCCTCCTCTTAGTGCGGCCCCTTCGATCTCCCCCTCTCCCAAATTTTGCAAGAAGCAGTTCAAATCAAGATGCAAGAAGCAAATCCAATAAGCAAATCGAAGAAGCGGCAGATCAAGGTATCAGCTTCTTCCTCGACCTCGATCTGCCACCCTCGACGACGATTCGCCGCCGTCGACCTCGGTCCGCCGCCCGTCGACCTCGCCGGAGCCCGTCCCCGTCTGCGTCTCCTCGCCGGCGCCCGGGCGGACGACGGCCCGGTGGTGGTGACCGGCCGCGACGCCGAGATCGACCGCGTCGCCCGCATCCTGTGCCACCCGACCAAGAACAGCGCCGTGCTCGTGGGCCCGCGCGGCGTCGGCAAGGCGGCCATCGCCAGTGGACTCGCGCGCCGCGCCGCGGCGGGCGCCGGCGTGCCCCCGGCCCTCGCGGGTGTGCGCATCGTGGAGGTTGACCTCGCCGCCATGATCGCCGGGACGTCACCGCTGCACAGCCGCGCCGTGCTCGTGTGGAGCGTGTGAGCAGGCTGGTTGAGGAGGCGGAGGCGGCGGCCAGCGGCGGCGCGGTCCTGTTTGTCAACGACGTGAACCTACTGCTCGTCGGGCGCCGGCCTGCTCACTCCCGCGCTGGCGCGCGGCCGCGTTCGCTTCATCGGCGCCACCACGTTCGGGCAGTACGCCAAGTACGTGCGTAGGGACACCACGTTCGAGTCGCGTCGAGGAGGCCGGCGAGAGCGCGGTGGCGCTAGGCCGGCTCGGGGAGACGACAAGGAAAAGGGTGAAAGGGTATGCAGCGTTGGAGACGCGTGTTTTTTAGTCTTGCATTTTGATGTTCATATTCACCCATTTGGTGTTTTAGGTCTTCAATTGGGTTATGCAGCGTTGGAGTCAGTCTTTAGTGAGGGAGAAGTGAGTGAGGCTTTTTTTTTCTTCGCCTTATTTTCCAAGTTACTTCGGTAGCATTCAAACATGCTAATGATCATTTGGGAGGGTTGGGTTTTGGTTTAGGTAATGTTGAACTAGATGTTTTTTTATTTTTATTTTGAGTTAACTAAAAAAATTAAGGCCTTTCAGTAAGCTGTTAATTGGATGACAAAGTGATGGAAAAGTCACGAAACATTACAGTCCATCTCTTGCAAAATATATTGACCATTGCTTCAGGAATACTTATATCGAAGATAAGTTATTGTAGAGAGAGATCCATTAAACTTGTTTTTACATATTTCTCATTATGTTGTTAGAAGATCTTCATAGGCCTTTTTGAATAACTTCTCACATTTAGTTACCACCGTCCATTGATATATGACCTGGCGACTCAAACTAACTATCGATTTCCCATCTTGTTTCTTGTGATGAATTTGCCTAGATTTGGCATGTACCTAAGATTGTTGGGTATCATGGTAGAAATTCAAAATACACACGCTATCAAAAACCATATTATTGTCACTACTCTCCCAAAACCAAATTCTAATACCCCCAAGAAAAGAAAAACTAACGGCGTCAAATCGCACAGGTGGACCGTGTGCCATGGCTCCAACATCGATACAAACGTGCGCGCCAGACGCTTTCGAAGCTTTGGCTAGCTCACAAGTTCATATGCCCCAGTTGACGCAAGAATCACGGATATGCCCTCCAAAAATACTACTCCGATCGTGCTAGCAGCCAGAACGGCTCTTCCCCGTGGAGGGCACAATATGGATATGGTCCAGCAAAGAGTAAACTTCGATTTTTCAGTGACCGAATGTGGGACCCAGCTGGTGGCCGGCACGTTTGACAGAGTTGACGGCGTCAAAAAATTCGATCGTGCTCCCGCCTTGGACACTGATGACCATCCATGCTCTTTTATATTTGAAAGAAGCCGGCCGTGATAACTAGTGAAGTCTGTGCTATACTTCTGTGCATGTTTCCTTTGCCTGGGAAACTCTTTAACAGTAACACTTTTTTTAAGTGGTTGTGACTTAACAATCAGATTGGAAAATAGAGCATCCATATAGATGTTCCTGTTACTAGCTCACTTATGCCCATCAGATCCATTCCTGTTAGTTGAGTAATGCCCATCAGATTTTTGATTGCACCCATCGCAACATCTAGCCAGTCTCAAATGGTTGCCGACAGTTTTGAGTAACTGCACATCATCAGAAAAATTATCGGGCATTCGGGCCATCGCAATCTGGATTGCAGTATGGACAAAACAAGAGAAAGGCAGAGCTCTCACGATGTAGACTTGCAAACTCCAGGAATTTTATTAGATCAAGAAGCAGACCTGGCATAGTCACACGTAAGACACCAACAGACTGCTCTTATTTACCAGTCTTGCTAGTTTTGAAAGAGCAGAAATTTTACAGGATACAGTCAAACTCCCACGGTAGGTAGGAAATTTTCCAGTGTTACAAACGGAAACAAGTCTTATTCCTGGCCGGTTTTTACTGCCAGTTTGCAAGAGCCGTATTGCTGCACCTGCCCTGAATGCCAACAGGCGGTTGCTTACATGCCTCCATGCCTGATCGCCATCCCAGCAGGACCGGCTTGCCGCAGCAGCTGTGTGCAGCCATGTTGTGTTAGCACATGCCATACGGCGAGGTAAGCAAGGCGATGATTGGTTCGCAGGAGATGAAACTGGTTGCCAAGGATTACCTGGAAGTAGGATTCCAGCTTCTGTCTGAGAGCAGCATGCTCCCCCTTCACTTTCTGCAAAGATCTCATGCAGCTGGGTAACGTAGGAGGCAGAAGCAGATGTATCAATAACGACATACCAGTTAATTAGTTGTTAGGAGAAAAAAAAAACTAGCGATGCAACAATCAATAGCCGTGGCAGACTAGTGCCAATCCAATTGGAATTAACTGTCAGCGAACGTCAGAGCATGTGAAGCCAGTACAGTTCCACATGTCTTGGCCAATCCATGCTACTCTAAGGCTGCCCGCACCGGTACCCGGTACCGCTTCCTTCAGTAAGCTTTAGAGTGAAAAAACGCTGCACCGGGACACTGTAAAGCTTCCGCTACGGAAGCGGAAGTCCCCGGTTCCGCTACTCCTCGCGGTCTCCGCGGAGGTCCGCTATCGGGCATGGGGCCCGCGGCCGTCCAACTGCATCGCCTGCGCGCTTGGGGAGGGAAAGGGGACGGAGCAGAGGATGCGACGACGACGGCGGAGGCGCGCCGGTTCTGCGTGAGCTCGTCGAGGGAGCTAGAGCGCGACGGTGTTGGCCGTGGGCGCGTTGACGACGAGGCATCCGTGCTCGGTGGCGGCGGCGAGGTTGACGTTGTCGATCCCCACGCCCGCGCGGCCCACCACGCGGAGCCGCCCGCCGGAGGCCTCGAAGACGTCGCGGCCGACCTTGGTGCCCGAGCGCACGATGAGGAAGGCCTCGAAGACGTTGGCGAACTCCCGCAGCAGCGCGAGCCCCGCGGCGCCGAGCTTCTCGGCGACGAGGACGGTGGGCTTCCCCGTGACGGCGCCGGTGGCGGGCCCGTCCGCGGAGGCGGTGGACGCCGCGGGCGCGGCGGCGGCCGCGACCAGGGGCGCTGAGATGCGCGCGCGCTGCGCGTGGTGGGGGGCCTGCGCCTGGAGCGGGAGGCGGAGGACCGCCGGCGCGAGGGCGCGGTGGCTGGTTGGGGCCGGGGATTAGAGGGGGAGGCGGTTGTGGGTGGTGGCGGCGGCGGCGGTCGGGTGCGGCGCCGCCATGGTCTCCGTGCTGCTCGCGCCGGGGGAGATCCACGAGGGCCAGCTGCGACGCGCGCGCAAGGCGCTCTCCGACCTCTCCGCCCTCCTCGTCGACGACACCGCCGCCTCGGCGAGCGGCGGCGTCGCGTCCTTCCTTGCCAACCACCGCGCGCTCCTCGCCGGCTTCCCCAGCGATGCCGTCCTCGGAGCGGACGGACGGAGGATTGGGAGGAAGAGTGTAGAAGGCGGCGATGGACATATTTGTGTTATTTTTGCAAATTGACCCTTGTATTTATTTTATAATTTGTTACTATATTTCTGTGTCATGGATATTTATAAAAAAGACCCCTACAATTATTTTATGTAGAATAACTAATTATAAATGATTGTGTTATGAAGAAATATGTTTGTTAAAATGAGATGGTAGTTGGAGATGGTTGAATAAAATATGTGGTAGTTGGGATAGAGGAAGAGTATAGAGGAATCATGGGTGCAGAGGAAATTGATATAGAGGAAAGAATCTTGATGACTAGGACAGAATATTCCTTTTAGAGGAAACATATAGAGGAACGTGAGTGCGGAGAGCCTAACAAGGTGGCATTGGTAGTCTTGGTGCTTTTCTGCAAAGTGCCCATGGGAGCTCGGAAATCAATGGAACTAAAGTGCTTTTTGCATGCCTTTTCTTTCCTTTTTGAAAGATGAGACATTTACCCCGTGTACTCACAATTCAGGGGAGGGAGAAAATCATAGCGCAGAAACCACATATTTGGTTACTGTAGTCATGAACGTACTTTGAGATCCAGTTCTATTTTGAGGCACTATAGTATTGGACTTGGACCATGCAACCATGCAAGAGCAAGAGAGGGAGGGAGGAGCAACAGACCTTTCAATGTTCCCAGCTCCACAGCTGTTCCTAAACGATGTACATTCATTCTTCATCCTTGAAGCACCAATGCTGTGAACAGTTGTGTTATGTTAAGCATGGATAAACATAAACCACACAAATGCAAATATGCTACATATAAACACATGCCCAAATGTCATCATATCACACTTAATAAGATGTGGGAATAATATAAGGATATCCATTCCTCTACGCAAGGTCGATACATGCATGTACATATCTTTTAGTTGGTCGCTAAAAAAAATTGTTAGGAACTCTGGTGCACAGAATTTTCAGGATGTTCATTCCTCTATGTAAGGTTGATACGGAACTTTTGTATGGACGTGCATATTTACCACTTGACTGATAATATCAATGAATTTTTATTTTAGCAGGTCATTCAACAATAAAATATGCTTACACATTTTCATAGCTTCGTTCCTACCACTTATCAAGGCATTCAATAGGATGATTTTAAATAAATAAAAATGTTGAAGCAGTCGAAGCAACGGAGATAAGTAGCTGCCAGTCATTCTTTCCAGAAGTTGAGAATGCATACACAAGAAAAGGGTCGTGCTCAGGTGCACCAGATTGTAGCTTATAAAATCAATAATTAAAGAGTTGTTTGCTGATTCTTTGACTATCATGGTTAATGGCTATATAGAAGGGAAGAACAACTTGCTGCTATAGAATCCAATTTGATTTCCCAGGTGAAGATTAATTCAGCCGTCTTTCGGGTTGAATTTTTGGGAAAAATGAATTAGGGCCAATGTCAATGTAAGATTCAGTGGTAACATATTAAAGACAATACAGGATCTGAACATTATCATTTTTACTCATGAAAATAATCTTGGACATCTGTGTGGCTCTCTTTAATTAGGCAACGTTTCTTCTGAACTAAGTTGGACGGTTGTTCGAAAAGCAGGATTTTCCCCCGACACCGAATAGGTTAACAGCTCTTATCATGAGTTTCAGAATTTGCCTAATAGGGGAAAAAAAAGAACCTCAAGTAGTCCATCACCAATGGTTTTGTCACACAGGCTCTTATACCAATTGTCATGAACCTTGGTAGACAGCCCTGGACTCAAGAGGCGCCAATGGGGAAGCCCCACCCTAAGGGCAGGGGACTAGGATACTAGATCCTTTCTCTTCTTGCTTAATCCCTAAAATGACTGCCTAACCTCTTCCTTATATAGAGGTTGACTCCTAACCCTAGGCGTGCTACAGTAGCCGCCGCTACAGTGGGCCGCTAATGTAGCCCACCAGCCCATGACTCCAAACCGACTGCCCATGACAAAACACCCTATGTAGCCAAACAAAGATGTTCAAAAACCATATGAAGCTACCTAGAGCAGCTTCCTTTTAATTGCTGCACATGTGCATCCCATCTGCTGAAATCTCTAGGATACTTCTCCCTGCACACTCACAGTGTTGTTACATATTACTAAAAAAGGGATATAGCTTAATGCGCATGAGAATAATGAGTAGCTGTACTTTATGGTATTGCCAACACTTACATAGTTTGTTCAATATTTGTCATTAACCTGGTCGAGTCCTTGAAGAACAAGGAAACAACTTCTTCAGTAAAGTTCGGACTTGTTTCATCCTGCAAGTCCTCAACCTGACTAAATTGTTCATCCAGGTATCCCTATCACCATAATATGATCAAATCAGCACGTATTTTTATCAAAACTGATTAAAGGCAAATAGTGGAAAATGATATTTCCAAAATGGTCATGTAGATCTTAGCATTAGTATACTAATTGAAAGTCCACAAAAATATTCAGTGAATTTTTGAACTCTATATGAATATCACAAGCTATAGTCCTTGAAAAACTTAATTCAACATTTGTGCTTCATTCAAGTTCTTCTTAGCTTTACGTAAATGTTTGAATTCAACAGTGACCCTTCCATGGCAACTAATATGAAATGACAGCAGCAAGGTCCCAAAAAGGAAAAAGGTCTGTTCTACTCCTTGCTACTCTAGAAAAAAAGGACTGAGAACTAGTCACATCGCCTCACTAAATGAGGCTTTCTTGTGGTGGCAAACAATATATCGATAGCAATACTAGAATAGTTATTGAACAAACAGGCCATGTATGCTTGAGAAAAATAAAACACAAGCCTGATCGAAGAGGCTCTGTTTCAAGGATGCTGCCTGGCGATGCAAATTAGAATACTCCATACGTATTTGAATGACGGGAAGAGAGGTAAAAGGACACCGTGAAGGTAGGAGTGAACACAAATTACATGTGCAACTAGTCAATCACTTTGGTTGTGAAAATTCGGACATGAGGTCCATTTATATAGATGAGCAGGTTGTCACTATCGTCCAACACAAGTCACAAATGAAGATATTTTGAAGTATGAAAGGCACGTACAAAAATTATTTTATTGCCAAGAAGTGCAACAGCAATCCACATAATGGAAGAGCAATGATTTGAACAGCTGTCATACCCATACTCCTTTGAGGCTTTGAGGTGCATTTGGTGCACATGTAGCCTGCTCAAACCATAATTGCTTTCCTTTGAACTACGATGATTGATTACTACCTCCAGAACAAAAATATTGAAATTTCTTACTTGGAAGTTGGCACAATATCCATGGTTATGATTAACATATTGCTATCAGTTTCCCAAAGCAATTGATATTTATAGTACTACACTGGCTCAAGTACAAGTATTACTTATTTTCCTCTTTAAATCTGACCTTAAACAGCACTGTTGTTTATGAACCAATATTCTTGTTCGCTAGAAAGAAAAGGTACCCAGAAATAGAGCTGGCCCGGAGTATAACTACCTAAAGATAATTCTATTCCACACGTCAACCTCAGAAGAAAAGAAATGAACTCCTTCCGAAATAAGTGGTATACCATGGGATAACCCAACGAAGGTATCTAAATTGTACCGCTTAAGCCTCCCATTTCAAGAAAATAAAAAGGAATAGAATTTGAACCACATAATTCATTAAAAAAATGTATGATAAAAGATTGGGAAAATCCCTTCAATGCCATCGCCATAAACTGTAATCCCGCAGCTGCTACCGAGAAAAATAGAATCCCGCAGATGCCAGTGCGGTTAAACTTTTAACCTGTCGCTGCCACTATGGATGGTTCTGTTCCAGCTTTGCCCCTCCCTTTCTTCTACGTGCGGCCGGCGAAGACCATGTCGACGGAGGACGGCAGGTGGCGGTGGTCAGCGGCGACGACGAGTGGCGACGAGCCTCTTGAGGAACGCGGAGCACGATGGACGGGTGCCGTGGTGGCTCCGGTGTCTGTTCCCCGGCTGCCGCGGCGGCCGCGAGCGCCGCAGCGCTGAGTGGCGCCATGGCCGGTGGGATGCGGGAGCAGCACCATGGCCGGCGGTGCTCGCGAGGAAGTTGAAGAGTGAGGAGAGGACGCGGCGGCGGCTGACGCGTAGGAGGGTGGGTCGTCCGGTCCGGCAGTGGCGAGGGTGGCGATGAGCAGGACAACAGGTCGAGTGCTCCGGCAGCGAATTGAGATGGCTCGGCAGCAGTGGGATCATGTCCATGGCCGCACTTGGAGTTCTCCTCGCGGCTTCTTGGATTCGGTCCAGACATGTTGCGATGGGGATTTGATTCAACCGAGCCTTGGTTGCCGCCTCCGGATTTCGGCTGCCCGCTACTCCATCTGGTCATCTCTCTCGATCTGATGCTTCGTTTCACGGGAGGGGCAGTTCGTCCATGGCGACGGCAACTCGGCGAGGCCGATTGGACGGCGAGACTCGTACAGGCGGACGACATCCGGACCCTTGACGCCGGCGTGCGTGCCGCACGGGAATCTCGCACCGCAATTCCGGCCTCGTCGTCCGTCCGTAGTCCACACCTTTGTTGCTCTGTCAATGATGAACAAGGGCAGGACTGGAATTTGGAAGTTTCATTCACACTGCAGGGCAACGAGCGGATAAATTTTTTAAGGCACTGGCATCTACGGGAAGCAACTTTTCTCGGTGGTTGATGCAAGATTAATGTTTAAGGCAATGGCACACAGGGGATTTTCCCTAAAAGATTCTGTACAGATCTTTCAAGACTAATACCATCAAACTCAAATAAGAAAAGAAGACATAAATGACTATCGTCCAATGGCAAAACCAATCTGTGTTTTCTGCATGATAGAAGATTCTGTACAGATCTTTCAAGAATTAATGCCACTAAACTCAAATAAGAAAATTAGACAAAAATGACTATCGTTAAATGGCAAAACCATTTCTTTCAGTTGTGAGTAGGTCATTTTTTTCCTCACAAAATCATACGGGCAGATTATGCACCAACTTTAAAATCAACACAATGATTCATCAAATTTAATGCTTCATTTGATGGCTGTCATTTTACACTGAAAAGATATATGTTGAATCTAAATGCACAAATTGTCCCAACATTTGTAGGACGACACATTGCATGAGTAATCGTTGCCTGACAGGAGAAAGATATAAGGCTTGTGTTTTTGCCTCTAAAAGTTCAAGCATAATGTGTCATCAAAGAAAACGATGGAGAATTGGAATAGGACCTACTTTATGCACAGATAAAAAAGAAAAGGTTGGATGAAGAAAACGATTTTTGGTAGTTCCTTACAGTAGTTACAAACCACAATTCTCTCAAACTATAGGACCATGTGGCAAACCAGAAATTGATTCATTAAATGATTGGTCTGGCAAGCGCTGTTTACCCCTTCAACCAGCATCACATCTTGATAAGAGAATCTCACTTGGACTGAAACAACCAGAAAGCCTATTGATGGAATGGATAAAAAAATGCGAATTCTAGGTAGATCAAACTGCCATGACAGTGAACGATGAAATGAATGGACAAAAAAATATCCACGTGCAAGTTAACAACAGTTGCCACCGTCCCTGAATACTGCATGTGTTTATGTAAGATCCTATAGCGTGGTTTCACTATTCATTGCTACAATGGCATTGCTACTCCTTTACCTATGGAACATTCTTATGACGACATATTTTTAAAAGAGCGTACCGACCTTAGTGTCCCATAAGAAATTGTATAAGCAGACAGTAGTGTTTACCTTTTTAAATAGCACACTGAGGACAATGCAATATAATAGTAACCTGTAGCATTATTTTTAAATAGAAACAATAACAGTATCAAACCCAATATGATGCATGTATAAAAAAAAGTTTTTATATAGTTTTGATACTTAGTAAGAAATGAAATAAAATGCCATGCTAGAACTTCTTGCTTGACTTCTGGGATATAAAAATGAAGAATATTTAATACAGCACTTGTGGTGTATTCTGCAATGAATAAATAAACGCATGATAAAGTCTTCCGGTCTTTATTTTGTGCAAGAAACAATGCACATCGTGTGCCAATTGTTTGCTAGTGACTACTTACTGTTCAATATAAAAAGGTTTGGTTTTCCTTTGTGAGTTTTCTGAGGCAGTGTAAATCTTGTGTCCAGGGGTTCTGGTGAACCGAATAGCGAGTTCACAAGGTTGCAATGTTAAAATAATCATCCAAAATTCATGTATGTTGTATGTTTGTTGTACATATGAAGTGAACCTAAAAATATTCGGCATCAAGTTCATCATAACTGTCAAGATACAAAATACAAAAGAATCAATTTGGCACTGTTCATTGTGTAACAGGAATCTCATCAGATGTTACTTGACACATACAACAAACAACATATCAAATACGGGGGACCACCGTCATATGATGAGAAATTCTCCAATTGTGGCCTAAACTGTGCCATATGCATGGCCTACATATGCTCTAGCGTGGATCAAGTCTATCAGTACCAATGGCTTGTGTCAGCTAAATTAGGTATTTCCCATGCCATTCACGACTGCTTAGCAACCAAAGGTGCACCTTCACAAAACTGAAGCAACCATTCTACAGTGAGATATTAGGTTTAGTTGACATTACCCTCCAAAACTCTAATTGTTTTCACCATAAAATATTTTTTTCCTTTGCACAAATGTCCAGTTTCCATTGGAACTTGTGCACCGAAATCAAATTGAATCTGCACGGGCTCATAATTTGTGCATGGTCAGCAGCCAGGCAATACTGCATCATCAGCAGAAGGCACTCTGATAGACAGGTTAGGCACTTGAAGACTATGTGCAATTGAATTGCCCCACTCATTTCCCCGAGTCGGAACTTGGAACCAATGAATCCAAACATCACCACATGGAAGAACATAGCACACAAGTTCAGCCCTTAGTCGCTAATAAATACATCGTACTTCTAACGGTATCGTAAAGCTAGCTCAATGAGATCTATTAATAACTGGAAGAAAAAAACATAAATGAATGTTCAAGTTGAGCGATCCTTGTCACACTGGCACAAGGCAATGCATATCGAGTGGATACACTACCTCCTTTTAGATATCTTGATTCCTTGGCGCTGTGATTCCATACAGCAACACATTCTCCCTAGACCCTATTGGCATCCAAATAGGGGGCAAAGCTGCACGATGCCTACACAAGCGACACATGATTCTTGCATAGGAGCCTCCCTATCCGCTACGTCACCGATTCGCCCGGCAATCGATCCGCTTCCTGTTCAGTTCAACACGAATCAGCGAGGACGCAATCTAGCATTGCAAAATCCCAAAAAGAAATGACACAAATGAATGAACTAATTACAACCTCCGGATCAGGACATCGGATGATCTCGCTTCCTACCAGGAGGAAGAAAATATACAACCAACTAGGGGACGGCGAACGCGAAACGGCCACAGGAATGGACGAATGCTTACCGGCGGCGCCGGTCGACGGCGGCGGTTGGTCGCCGCGTCGGAGTCATCTGCGCGGACCAGGTGGGCCGCGCCATTAAACTAGGAGATTAGAAATGGCTAGTACGATTGGGCCGTGTACGTGGGCTGCATGCTGCAAAGAAACAAAGCTTCGTGTGCTAGTGTAATTTTTACAATTTGGCCCTTTTTCAAAAAGTTTTTCACAAATGGACCCTTAGGAAAAACATGTCCAGAAATGGACCCTTCTCTGAGCGCCGTGTTATTTGGCGCTCAGTCCAACATCTGGGCGCCGAAATAATTGGCGCTCACATCGTCCACGTCAGCTGGCGGGCACGCGGCCGCTCTGCTGACTTGGCGGGGGGTGGGCGCCAGATCCGTTGGCGCTCAGGGGGTGAGCGCCGCATCCTTTGGCGCCCACCCCCGGGCAACGATAACGCCCGCGGGCTTCTCTTTTTTTCCTTCTCCTCACTTCCTCCTTCACCGAAGAACAGGCGCCGGCTCTCTCTCTCTCCCCATTCATTCCCCTCCTCCAAATCTCCTAAATCCGGATGGTTTGAGCCCAAATCTTTTGGAGAAATTTGTTCCCCAAGGTAATCTCCTCCACCTCCTTGAATTTCATCCAATAGAATTGCTTGTATGGCTCTAATTTGGGGTAACCCTAACCCTAGGGTTTGAGGTTGAAATTGCTCGATTTGTTAGGTTTGGTTGTTAGATTTGCAATGGGAAGTGTAATGTTGTTGAGATGTTGATGTTTGGAAGGTTCGGTTGTAGTTGGTTTGATTGGTAGCAATGAATTGTTAGTGGGCATGTTAATGACATAGGGTTGTATGCTTAAATTAGTAGAGAATGAAGGTTTGTTTGATGATTTAGAGTGATTGGAGGTAGTTATATATGAAGTGGATGAGATTTGCAGTACGAAATTCGGTAGGGTTATTTTTGATGTTTATTTTGATATGAACAATGCTAAATTGGGAAATGTTTTTTTTTTTTTGGTTGAAATGAATGTAGATGGCTAAATGTGTAAGAGTGCATCATGGAGGTTCAGTTGTAAGGACAGAGGATGGTAGTGTTGATTTTGTTGGCATGACAGAGGTTGTGTTGCTTTTTGTTGAGACCCTAACTTTATGTATTGTTGCATCTCGAGTGAGGCAACGTTTGGGATGGATTGAGGAGGGTGTTAAGTTGGATTTTGAAGGAAGAATTGATGTGGGTTCGTCGAATGGGCCACGTATGAAGATAATGGCTCCGGTGGGTAGTGAGCAGGAATAGCAAGCATATGTTGAGATTGTTATGAATTCAGAAGTTCGAGCTTTAGATTTGGTGGTTCGGAAGGTTGTGGTGGATGGAAGCGTAGGTATTGATTGTTCGAATGAAGTAGAAATTGACCTAACGCAGCCATCACAAGCAAGTGTGCATGACGGTTTGGCACGGAATTCTGCAGCAACCGTAGTGATGACTGATTCGGTTGGAGACCAAATGCGTCTGATCGTCCCGAATTGTGGTGATGATCGTAGGGATAAAACTCTGCCGGACATTGAAACGGTTCCTCAAATGGCACCTAATGAAGTAGTGGCACCTAATGAAGATAACTATGGTGTTGCTACCGATCTAGTAGATGTCCCGATTTTTGGTGATGATACAAATTATGAGGAGGAGAGAGCGGATGATTCGGATGATGATCGCCCTATCGGTGGATTGACAGAATGGGAGAAGGAAATGTTGAGGCAAGTGATTACGGACCGTGATCCATTGGTCCCTGATTGTCGGGATTTGAGCCAGGGTCATAGAGCTGTTGCTGATGGAGAGGAGACCGAGACTGTTGTGCCACGGGTAGAAACAGCTGAAATAATTCAGAAGGGTATTATCTTTGAGGATATGGAGTCAATGAAGATGTGGTTGAATGAGTACTCCGTGTTGCACTGCCGTCCTCATAGTGTGAAGCATTCTCACAAGCAGCGACGGTTCATTGTTGTGTGCAAGCGTGGCTGCCCGTGGACAGTACGCGCTCGGAAGACTCGTCATGCGAAGTGGAAGATTACAAGTGTGGTGCAGCCTCATACTTGTGGCTCTGACAATCCGGATGACAGCCACCCACAGCTGAGCTCCAAATTTATTGCTCAGAGACTTGTCAATATCATAAAGCATACTCTAACCATGCCGGTGGCTTCCCTGATTGAGATGGTACGTTTGAAATGGAGGTACCGCATTAAGTACGGGAAAGGTTGGCGGGCAAAGCAACGCGCTCTGAAGACATGCTACGGCGATTGGGCAGAAGCATATGAGCGCCTGCCTGCAATGTTGCATGTCATGAAAGCAAAAAACCCGGGCATGCATATGGAGTATGTCCCTAAGTCACAAATAAAGAGAGCGGATGGAAGGGAGATTTTCTTCCGAGCATATTGGTCTTTTGCCCAAAGCGCTGAGGCTTTCAAGCATTGTCGGCCTGTGATTTCTATTGATGGCACCTTCCTCACTGGGAAATATCAGGGCACCATGCTTATTGCCATCGCAATGGATGCTAACCGGCAGCTTGTACCTTTGGCATTTGCAATTGTTGAGAAAGAAACAACCTCAAGCTGGGGATGGTTTCTAAGAATTGTGAGGAAAGTGGTTGTTGGTCCCGGCCGTGACATTTGTGTCATTTCCGATAGGCATGCTGGCATACTTAATGCGGTGCAAGAGGAGTTGCCGGGGTATGGTCGTATACATCATCGATGGTGTACACGGCATCTAGCACAAAATTTGTTGAAGGTTGATCATATCAAAGAGAACTTCAAATTCTTTGAGGAAGTTTGTCGGCAAACTGAACGTGACCTTTTCAAACAGGGCTTTGATGCATTGAAGACAAGAACCACTGACGCGGGTAGGCAATTCTTAGATGGGATATACGAACAAAGGGAGAAGTGGTCGCTTGCATATGATGTGGGTGGTGCGCGATGCGGATTCATGACTAGCAACATGGCTGAAATGTACAACAGTTTGTTGAGGGGCGTTCGTGCGTTGCCGTTGACTGCTATTGCATCGTTCACATTTTACAAAACAACGGAGTGGTTTGTTGATCGGTTGAAGGAAGCAAATGTTGTTTTAGGCTTGAGGGAGAAATGGGCACCTACATTGACAGTACAGGTTGCCAAGTCTTTGAATCGAGGTAGTGACATGGTTGCCACATACTTTGATTTTCAGACATGTACTTATGAAGTAATGGAAGGTGGTGGAACCACCGTCGGCGGTGAACATCGTGGTGCTCGAAAGTTCAAGGTGGTGATCACGAGAAACACGTGCACATGTGGAGTGCCTCAGTTGCTACATTATCCTTGTGGCCATATGGTAGCGGCATGTAGGGCTCGAGGTGTTGCTCATGACGGTGGCGCTAGGATCCCTCAATATTTATCTGTGCAAGCTATGGTTCGCACTTGGTCTCCACGGTTCGAGCCATTCCTTGATGAAGATAAATGGGCACGACCACACACGACCACAGTAAAAGGAGGGCATCCAAGGACCACAGTAAAAGGCAGGGCCACAATCAATCACTACACTCCGGTGTTCTTCTCCTTTTATCACTGCGTCAGTGAAAGGACCACAATCACTGCATCCACAGCAACACGCAGGGCATCCAAGGACCATGTAGTCAAAAAAAGAAAGGTGACATTGATAGAGCATGCATGCGCGAACAGTGACTCTACTGTATGCATCATTGCCTCAATGCAATGCATGCATGACTGCCACAAAGCATGCATCTCTCTTTTCAGACATGCAGCTTCAGCTTTTCAACTCGGTGCTTCTCCCTTTCGTTAAATAGAGCCACTTCACTCGTGAATGCAACACACTGAGCAACGCATCTATGGCTAATAGAGGGGGAGGGAGAGGTGGAAAGAGAAGAGAAAGAGCGGGGAGTTCTTCAGCACCGGAAGAGTGGGTTTGGGATGGAGAGCACGGACCGTTCACATATGATCCACCTATTCAACAGTTTCCTCTAGAGTCGAAAGATGATTTTAACTATGTTACCAATCTAATTAGACGGTACGACAACAGAAAGTTCAAATGGTCAAAATGCGGTCATGGCCTGGATTGCGTCGTCCAAATGTTCGACGGCCAATGCGATGGAGGTCGGCGCTTCTTCAGATGCCCAAATGGACAAGTGAGTTTTAATTCTTACTTGTTTCTCATTCGCCTTTGAGTATCATCTTTAAGCCTCCTCATCTTTATTCAACATTTGCACACCTTTTTTTAACAGAATAACGAGGACCCAGATAATTGTGGCTTCACGCGGTGGGTGGATCCTAAGCCTATCAGCACAACCGTTGAATACATTAGCTACCTGCAAAACCGCATCTTCGACCTACAGCAAGAACTTCAGACGGCAACTCCACGTCAAAGCCAAGAGCTCGTCATTGGCATTGCTAGCCCCGACACCTATTGCCTTGATCCGTACTGCCCATGTCTGCATCACAAGTCAGGCCCAACCAACCCACCACCACAAGCTCCACCAGCACCACCACTACCTTACTACGGTGGTGGTGGGTACAATGACTATGGCTACTCTCAGTCTGGCGGACAGTCAAACTACAGTCCATGGGACTAGATTTCCTACCAAAACCTGGCTAAATGTTACATTCTCGTCATTCAAGTGTTGCATTTTTCAATTCCCTAAAGGCATGTCAGGATTAGTACGGTGCACATATAGGTTAGTCATCATGTGTACCGAACATGCCATTGCAATTTATGTACGTATGTAATTTCATTTCACTGCAATTAAGCCAATGAAGCCGGGTTCTACATCTTTACCATTGCAATATAGCTAGCAAAGTACTACAATTACACAAATACTTAGTTGAAACCAACGGTTCCACATCATAGTCCACAACATACAACAAGGCTTTTTTTTGCGACTCGTGAGGAGTGAGGAAATGAGAGGAAGAGGAGAAAGAAGGAGAGGACTTTTGTGTGCCCGGGGGTGAACGCCAAATGGTGCGGCGCTCATAGTCTGGGCGCCATAGATTCCGGCGCTCACCCCCTGCCAGGTCAGCAGAACGGGCGCGTGCCCTCCAGCTGACGTGGCAGGGGTGGGCGCCAATTGTTGCGGCACTCAGCTGTTCAACCTGAGCGCCAAATCATATGGCGCTCAGAAAAAGGTCCATTTCTGGACATATTTTTCTCAGGGGTGCATATGTGAAAATGTTTTCTGAAAAGGGCTAAAATGTAAAAATTATACTCGTGTCCTCTGGAAGTGTCTAGTGAAAAGTGGGCCGTGACACGGCCCAATAGAAAGTTGAGGAGACTGACAGAAGAACCCAAATCTCGCTTTGCGTTCGTAGGTGTCGCCGCACCTTGGCTCAATCCGTGGCACTGGCGGCGTGATGGCGGACCGGGACGGGATCCCGGAGAGGGAGCGGCGGCAGATGGAGGAGATCCTACAGCTCGACTTGGAGGAGCTAAACGTCGAGGTGGTCGACGACGACGACGAGGAGGAGGAAGAGCAAGATGCCCACGACGACGACGACGACGCCGACCTCAGGTAAACTCAGGGACCAATTGCGGCAAAGCCCCTATATCGGTGTTTTTTTTTAAGATCAGTTTGCTGTTCCAACATAGTTTTCCGTAGTCACCAGTGGTACTTGCGTCTTTTGTGTGCTTCTACGCATTGTACTGTCCATTTCTACTAGCTTTGATGCTGTGGGATGTTCTGATTAGTGGTAACAAGCCTCCCGATGCATTTGAGGGTGATGATTTGGATTTTGGAGGACGTGAGTGGAGATCATTAAGCCTTTTCACACCCTTTCATTCTTTATGTTATTTACTTATATGTGCTGAGGGAGGAATTTGGGATTCCGTGAAAAGGATGAACAAAAACTTAGAAAGCTACTGGAATGGTTGATGGTCATCCTTGGCCAAAAATCAGTTTGGATGCCTAGAAACTTCATTTGTTTCGGCATTGTTCATTTTATGAGTATTTTGTTTTTCGTTTCCGCCGCAGTTCATTATCAAATGTTGCGACTCCTGAAGGATCGCAATGTAGCTTAAAGCTGTAAATTGATTGATGTCTTTGAAAACTACTGGAAGACTTTAATAACTAGTTTTTTCTTTGATTTCCAACACATTTGTCCCAGCTCGCTTACTCATTTAATAATTTCCCATTTATCAGAGATAACGGAGATGGAGTGGCTAGTACGTCTGGACCATGCCCGTTCAATACATCTCTAGCGTCCATGCACACCTACCTTGGTGGTAAATGTTCATCCTAATATTAACAGCTATTGTTGTGCTGATTGCGGAATGTTAAGTTCTCTTTGTATATGACTCAGAGGTTGATGATACTCGGGGTAGAGTTTCTCTCTTAGATGGTGGTGCAGTCCTCAACATACCAATATTCTATCTTCGAGGTAATGTCTGCATCCGCAATCAAACATTCTTTCCTTTGGTCGCCTTGTCAACTGTGAAGGGGCATAAACAATGCATGCTCTTGTTCCATTGTGCCATCCATTTTGTTGATCTTTTCTTCGAGCTATGGATTGCATTGGCCTCTTTTTTGAGGTGCTGTTGGAAGGATTGAAATCATTGTGTAGTTTATATTATTGTTATCAATTTATTCACAATGCAAACATAAGGCATGCAAAACTACTTGTGCATGACGCCAAATAGGCATACTCTTAAGAGTCGACGATTTCATGTGATTATAAGAGATAAGTTGATTGGCTACTCCAGTCCTGTGGAATCCTGGATTCTCTGGATAACAAGTTGTGATCTGCAAAGCCAGCCCATAGCAGATGATATGTGCATCCTTGCCATTCTTTTACTTGACTCATGTTTAAATGTACAGTAACAGATTGCAGCAATAATGCAAGAAATAGCAGGACCGTTCAACAAACTGTCAAGTATACTAATCTGATGTGTTTTCTCTTTTCAGGTATTGTTCTGTTTCCTGGAGCTACCCTGCCTCTCAGAATAATTCAGACTAGATTTAGGGTGGCTATTGACAAAGCTTTAAGACTGGTCGATGCTCCATGCACAATTGGTGTGGTGTGTATCAGCCATGTTAAGCTCAGTTGCTGGCTTGTTACTTTTACTTGTCAATTTTATTTATTTTAATAATCATGATCCGATTGTCCAGATTCTCGTATACCGAGACCCAAGTGATCGATATTATGCCACTGGTTCAGTTGGAACAACCGCAGAGGTATACACATGTTTCTGTTAGTTAGCAATTGTTTACTGATCTTCTATATGTTTGGATAAACTTTGCACAACCATGGATCACATATATGCACTGCTTGTCTCGTCCAGGTGTTTGTAAGATAGATATCCTTTATCTATAGCATGCAGAAACTTTCAAGATCACCTTTTGCTTAACATGCCAATACTTGTGTCTAGGGATATGATTTTTTTTCCTTTTGGTTATTTAGTCAATATCACAAGTTGCAACGATATCTTTTGGCTAATTCTACCCATTTTTTTGTTACTTTCATAGATACGTCAACATGGAAGGTTGGAAGATGGTTCATTAAATGTTGTTACTCGTGGTCAGCAACGATTTCGTCTGAGGAGGCATTGGAATGATGACGATCAGGTGGTATGTTACCATATGATCACAAATAGCTCATTCTATATTCTTTTGATACTCCGTATTTCTTTTATGGACGTTTCAGACAAAGGATTTGCACTGCGGTTAGCTTAAATTCTTTGTCTGAAACGTCAATAAATTAAAATCAGAGGTAGTATATAAATAGGGAAGAACACAGCTTCATTTCATAGTACTCTTATCAATAGGTGTGGGGTGAAGTTCAAATCATTGAAGAAGATACTCCTCTAAGAACACCAAGAGATGCATTTGCGCAACTAGCTGCATGCAACAGCTTCAGGCTGCGCTCTTCTTCATCAGATATCAGTTTGAATATGCCTCCGATCAAACAGGGTCATATGGATTCAGAACTGGAATGTGATACTCCATCGCCTTGTAGTGATGCAAGCAATCATTCATCAAAGGATACAAAGTTATGCCCTCTAGGCCCACCATTGAGTGACTCGGTACTATCTTCGAATGAAGATAAAATGAGTCTGAATGATGCTTGCTTGACATCTCCTGAATTCTTATCAACAGCAAGAGATACTAAGTGGCAGAGACAATGCCATGCTGTCAGTTATTCAAAGCATGCTTTCCAGGCACCACTATCATTCTGGCCCCGATGGACTTATGAAATATATGACTCGTATACACTTGCCCGTAGGGCTGCAGGTAGAGAAATGCTCCTATCTCATCGAAGTGATAACTGTATCCCTTTTCCCTGTGACTCTTAAGCTAAGTTCAAACAGCATTAGATTTGCATGGAATGTTTAGTCTATTGTTTTACTTACAGTATCATCTTTATTGCAGACTTATGGAAACAGATAATTGCAAACCCAAGCATGGAAGATCATGTAAGAAAGCCAGACATTTTGTCATTCCACATTGGAAGCAAACTTCCAGTCTCAGAGTACCTGAGACAAAAATTGCTGGAGCTTGATGGAACTTCATATCGCTTACAGAAGGAAATTCAGATTCTCAAGGCATTTAATCTTATAAAATGCAGAGATTGCCAGGTATGTTGTTCCTAGCAGCAAGGTTTTCTATAATCCACTGGCAGCAGCATTGCTTATTTACTATGATCCTAGAAGATAGCCCACCTTTGGTCCCTTTTTTCTATTCGCCATAAGGCTTGCTTCACAATCTTTCTCAAGAAATAAAAATCCTTGCAAAGAAGTTTTGTTTCTTTGGCTGTTGCATGCTACATGGTAGTTTTAGTGAATGTTATTGCTACGCAGCAGAGTAAAATCTCATTCCAAAAGAAAAAATTTCTTACTGCAGTGTGCTGACCTTTTTTTTTCCTTCTGCTCAACAGTCTCTTATAGCAAAACGTAGTGACATGGTGGTGATGTCTACCGACGGGCCTCTTGGTGCCTATGTCAACCCTTATGGTTGTGTTCATGAGACGATTACAGTCAGCAACGCCACCGGACTTGCTCTCACTGGCAGTCCTTCAACGGTTCACAGTTGGTTCCCAGGGTATGAGCTTATCTCTGGCGCTCTCTGTTCATTTATGTGCCCTCTTTTCTGTAATACAACCGCGGATGTTAAGTTAGCTGATGTCTCTTCCAAGTTCCAACTTTATTGTGCGTGACCTTTTCCTGTGCAGATATTCATGGACGATTGCACATTGTGCGGCCTGTGAATCCCACATAGGTTGGCTATTCAGAGCCACCAAGAAGAATTTGCGGCCGAGGTCCTTTTGGGGAATACGCAGCTCACAGATTGCAGATGATACACAATTAGATCAGAATGAGTGATGCTCCAACCTCCAAGCCTCCATGTATATACTTCTTGAGCACAACGCGTCCTCTCCCTTTTCATCTCTACTTGGCCATACTCCCCATAGCACCTGCGTTTTGTATCATGGTGTAATTTTTCTTAGTAATTAATGTGATAGTGGGAGCTCTATGTAAAATAATCGCTGTCTCAGGTTGACGTATTATCCTGCACTGAAGTTTCTATTACAAAACCCAGCACTATGTAAAATGATCGCTTTCTCGGGTTGATGTATTTTCCTTCACTGAAGTTCTATTACAAAATCTCTTTCTCATGAAAGTCATGAAAGTGTCCCTTTCCATAGTCTGCATCATGTGGCTTTCTGGAATAGACTTCTTTCATTCAGTGTTTTATCCTCTTCATCTATGCAACTGTGCAGCATGTCCAGTGGATCTACTGATACTGGTTCGTGAATCATGAGGCCGAGTTGTCCACTCGATCCGCTGATCTTCTTGAGGCCAAATCATATTCCTCCACCTTGTTGATGCAGCCGGCTTGTCTCCCCAATCTGGTAACGTGTAAATTTTTTTTGTTCATTGGTGATGCAGCAGCGGTACATAGCGCCCATATGTCACCATCCGTCAATGCATATATCCATCATCATACAACTCAAAGGTCGTACAAAACTACAAATGCAAATAGGGTGATCAAAGAGCGTGTTCCGCCGTTCTTCAGACGAAAAAGAAAGGAAAAGGTGTTTTTCTTCAGAATAAGATAGGCCCAACCCAATTTCGCATCAAAACGGCCCAGGCATACAAAACCCAGTGGACAAGAAAAAAGAAGTCCACGTGGAGCCGCCTCGCAGCCGCTGTCACGTGGGTCCCCCTAAACCACCACCACACCCCCCCCCCCCCCCCCCCCCCCTCCTTCCGTTCTTCTTCTTGGAGCTCAAGATCATCTGACAGCATCCCGCACCAACGGAGCCGCGCACAAGCCCTATATCAACACACCTGGGATCCCCATATCGTGCGGGAGAAATCGAAGAGGAGGAGCACTAGAAGCTTCGAGAATGTTCCGGAACCAGTACGACACCGACGTGACGACGTGGAGCCCCCAGGGGCGGCTCTTCCAGGTGGAGTACGCGATGGAGGCCGTGAAGCAGGGCGCAGCCTGCGTCGGCATCCGCTCCGGCAACTACGTCGTCCTCGCCACCGTCAACAAGGCCGCCTCCGAGCTCTCCTCGCACCAGCGCAAGCTCTTCCGCGTCGCCGACCACGTGGGGGTCGCCTTCTCGGGGCTCACCGCCGACGGCCGCGTCCTCTCCCGATTCCTCCGCAGCGAGTGCATCAACCACGCCTTCGTCTACGAGGCGCCGCTCCCCGTCTCCAGGCTCGCGCTCCGACTCGCTGACAAGGCGCAGGTCCGTCTCGATTCCCCGATCTGGTTGTGTGTTTAGGTTTTATTAAGGTAGAGGGATTAGATCTGGTTTGGGAGCTGGGATTTCGGGCGTAGAGAAGTAATCATCCTCGGCTAGGGTTTTAGTTGGTAGTTGGGTTCTAATCCGTGGTATCACCCTCACCAATGTGTGTGAATATCGCCTTCTCCTTAACCTGTTGTCATCATCTACATGTTATTGAGAATTCCTCTCGAGAATGTTGATGTTAGATGTTTTCAGATTAACACGTTCTTATATCAACTGTAGATGCCAAGTAGGTGTTAGGCTTTGCAAGTGATATTGTTGAATTTTTGCTGTTGGATTTGTTGCTAGCGTGTGAAAAAAGAATTTAAGTGGGTTGAGGATAAACAGTGATACGATATGAGAGAAGGCCAGCTTGACAGGTCGTTTTCAGCACATTCAGAAAAATGGAAGTTAAGAGATGCATCCAGCAAGTTTGCATTAGTCTCTGGTAGAAAAACCACAAAAGAAGTTAGGTAGTTACTGCTATTGAAACATGATTAAGAAGTTTGAGTGTCTGATATGTTGTGCCCCATCCTGCATCCAGCCGGAGCAGGATCCATTTAGCTGCTTCGATGGGCGCAAGCAATAACTGTTTCATTTCGTTTAGCTGCTCGGCAAGTTGCCTAGAAATTTGTTTAGTGAAGTAGTGAGCTCAAAAAGTGTGTGTTCATTGGTGTCTTCACTGTCTGTTGCTAGTTAATCCGTATCCTGTACTGCATGTATGTGTCATGACGCCCATTCTGTGCCGTCAATGCTTTTGGCATAACACTTTCCAGTAACAGATCCTAGCAGTATCATGTAATCGGCAATGGTAGCTACTAATCAGAATGTACTCTTTTACTTTTCAAATATTCACTTCATTTTCACTGTCATCCTTTTTCAGTTATCGACAACTAATGAACTACAGTAGGATTTTTATATATGCTTGTCTTGCTTGTTTTTTCCTGATCGGTAGCAACCTTGCTTCTAGTCATTTCTCACCTGTCAAATCCACTTCAGTGTCACGTTATGTATTGTTTGTTGCTTTTAATATGCCATCAGAATGCAGAAGCATATGTGTTTTTGGTGTTATTATAAATGAATTTCTCAATTTGCAAACAGTCATTGAGAGTTTTTACTTATTATAGTCTAAAGAGTTGCAAAAACTTGCTGTGAAGGCTGAATTATTACATGTTAACTATGGCTACTCTTGTATCCTATTACTTCATTCTTATAATCTAATGTTTTTTTAAGCTGTCTTCATGTTCTCTCTACCTATATCGTTTCCTTGAGATTTTAATTCCACTTGAGGTCACAATTGTGTGTGGTACATCAAGGTAGTTTTGTTGTGCAGTTGGGTATGGTGCTTGTTTTAGTGTTGATGTGGGTTTGGATATTGGTGCTTAAGATTTTGCATTTTACTACTGGAGGCTGAAGATGGCCCCTAGAATATCATTTCTATTGCTCAAGCTTATCGTGCATATGTGAACTTGGTTGTGAACCTTTGTGCTTGAGAAATAAAATTTTGTTTCTTGAATCCTGATCGATGCTTTTGTTTTGGGGGGTTGAGATAAACTTATAGGTCCTGTAATAATGTGATTCGGTATTGATCACACTAATTGCTGGGACTCTAGTGAAACATTTGTAGACAAATAACAAGATGGATCAAATAATCACTTTCAACAAGCTCTCAGATTAAGTGTTTTTGTCATCTTGATATCATTACCTGTATGGAAGAGTATTCTTCTCTAGAGTTCATGTGTTTACATATCCATGCATTTATTTTGTCATACACTTCAGGTGAGTATGTGCTTACCTTATTTCTTCAATGCTGTTGAAGGTTTGCACGCAAAGGTCATGGAAGAGGCCTTACGGTGTTGGGCTCCTTGTTGCTGGACTGGACGAGACTGGAGCTCATCTCTACTACAACTGCCCCAGTGGGAATTACTTTGAGTACCAGGCATTTGCCATTGGTTCTCGATCTCAGGCCGCCAAGACTTTCCTGGAGCGCAGATATGAGGGCTTCAACAAGTACACCCCTGAGCAGCTCATCAAGGATGCCCTCTCGGCCATCAAGGAAACGCTGCAAGGCGAGAAACTGACCAGCTCCAACTGCACCATCGCCATCGTTGGCAGAAGAGATGATGGAACTGTGGAGCCATTCCAGATGATTGACGCAGAGAGGATCCAAGCAATTATTGACTCCATGGAGGCCGCTGAGGAGGCTCCCGCAGAGCCAAGCTCCACGCAAGAGGAGGACAAGAGTTCAGATGCTGCTGCGCCCATGGACATCTAGGCCTCCAATGCTTCAGCTCGCGCCTTACACCTTGCTTGGTTCTGAGTTTGCGAAGACTAACTGTTTCAGAAAGTTGCCGTGACGATTGTGTAACTCTTGCTTTCCATGTTCTAACTTTGTGATAGCCTCTCTGAACATTGGTTTGGAGTTGGGATGATTTTATCATGCAAAGCAATCACCATTCGTGTGTTCTGGGAAACAGCTTAATTTTGCGTATCCTTGTGATGAGAATGATCCAACAAAGTGTCCAACATAGTAGACTGCCCATGTTATTTGATAGCATTCTGGCATTACATATTTCTCACCACAGAAAAATGTGCTTGTTCTCTGACGGAGCGGTAGGCATGCAATGCAAGTTAGTGCTGAGCTGGAGCTAATGGCACGAGCCTAGCTAAATGCTCCCTCTAGTTTTCTTCTATTATCGCTAGCTTGTCCTAACGAATACTCCGTTTTTAATTATACGACGACGTTGATTTTTTTGTTAAACTTTGACCAACAATATATGTGAGAATAATTAATTGCTTAACGCAAAATGTATATTGTTAGATCTATCATCAAAAGCACTTTAAGATTAACTTATACATTTAGCTATTTGTATAAATATTTATGAATAAGACGAAGGGTCAAAGTAACGAAAAAAATCAACGGCGTCGTATAATTAAAAACGGAGGGAGTATTTAAGAGAAGAAGAGGCGGCCTACGAGAACCGTGACTGCAATTCTTCATACGTGTATAGTTTTTGTTTCTAATTTTCTTTCAAATAGGCGAGCCGTGACTGCAATTCTTTCTACGTGTATAGTTTTTGTTTCTAATTTTCTTTCAAAGAAGCGCTGTCATTTTGTTTTGAGCCAGAGGCAATGGAGCCACTAGGCATTGCGCGCAGAGAGGGAGAGGGGTCACGGACTCACGGGTGGGAGCAAACAAGCAGGAAGACACCAAGGGGAAGTTACGGCCATGGGAACAGCCTGACTGGAAGGGAATCCATCAGATGTGAGGAAAACAACACTGCAGGAATGCTCTCCACTGTATGTACCTAACATTCGCTGGAAATGTGAAAAAGGCCTCTGAATCAGCTGTCGGAGTGAGTGAAACGGGGTGGTTTGATAGTGTTTTTTTTTTTCCTCCCGATTTGACCCGTGATCTTGGAGACACTGGGTGAAGAATTAGGACAAGACTTGGCATAAGAGCGAACTTAAACAAGTACTACAGAAGAAACAGTGCTGAAAACAAGTTGAACCACGGGTTAAACACAATGCACGCACGTCCGTACACACAAACAAAACCCCCAGCATGTAATTACAGTGCTTGCTGTCACAATTCCCGAGACAGTTCCCTCACAAGAAATTCCTCATCAGGGGGGCAGGCAGCTCAGCTCGGTGCGCCGCAAGTGCATGCTATCTTTGGTTAGCATAAGACGCGGTGCGCCGGGCGGCGAAGAGCAGGAACACGTGCATGCGCCACGGCGCCGGCTAGATGCGCGCGCATGCAGCCGCCGCGCACGCGCCACAACCAACCAACACATAACAGCCTCTCCCGTCCCGCTGCCCCGCTCGTGAGCTGTGAGTCATTCCATGGCTCGCTCTCGCTCCTTCTTTCCGTCGCCCGTGATCTCCTTAAATTCCCCTGCCATGTCCCCTCCCGAGTTAAAGCCTGCTGGCGCCCCTGGCCGCTTGCTAGTTACTCCACCGTGGTCGCCGTTGCCATGGCCGTGTCGTCGTCGTCGCGGGCGCGGCTCCTGTTGCTCTGCGCCGTCGTGGCGCTGCTCCTGGCCGCGTCGGGCGTGGCCGGCAGTCACGGCCGGCATGGTAACGGGCGACGGCACGGCCACACCAAGAAGCTGCGTCCCGGGAAGAGCGCGGGTACGGCGGCGGCGGCGAAGCCGTATCCGGTGAACGCGACGCGGGTGGAGGCGATCGAGCGGCAGTTCACGCGGTGGGTGCGCTTCATGGGCGGCCTCGGTGGCCACACCACCTTCAACCGCGCGCTGAACCGGGGGTTCCTGCCCACGCGCACCATCGTCGTCGACAAGAGCCCCGGCGCCGGCGACTTCACCTCCATCCAGGCCGCCGTCGACTCGCTGCCGCTCATCAACCTCGCGCGCGTCGTCATCAAGGTCAATGCCGGCACCTACACGTACGTACTCTTCTGGACCGCCTCTCCCTTTGCTTGTACGTATGTATGTACTCTCGGTGCTTCATTAATTAACGCGGGAAGGAGCTACTAATTGGGAAACAGGGAGAAGGTGAACATCTCGCCGATGCGCGCGTTCGTCACCGTGGAGGGCGCCGGCGCGGACAAGACGGTGGTGCAGTGGGGCGACACGGCGGACACGGTGGGGCCATGGGGCCGCCCCTTCGGCACCTTCGCCTCCGCCACGTTCGCCGTCAACTCGGCATTCTTCGTAGCCAAGAACATCACCTTCAAGGTTTGTGCGTGCGCTCCCTCGGAAGATGCATTTGTTGTTCACTGTCGTCTCCGTTCCAGTGACACGACGCTTAAATTGATGCAGAACACGGCGCCGGTGCCGAAGCCGGGGGCGCTGGGCAAGCAGGGGGTGGCGCTGCGGATATCCGCGGACAACGCGGCGTTCGTGGGATGCAACTTCCTGGGCGCGCAGGACACGCTCTACGATCATCTGGGAAGGCACTACTACAGGGACTGCTACATCGAAGGCTCCGTCGACTTCATCTTCGGCAACGCGCTCTCCCTCTACGAGGTACTCATTCAGTCCGTCTATGGCTCAACTTACTTGGCACCTCGGATCTAGCTAGTTTATCCCTATTCCCCACGAGCATGGCATGGCAATTACCGCTTAGCAGTAGTTTCCGCACTCTGAGCCACAGCACTTGGCGTTCTGGGACATTGTGAAACCGGAGAAACACCAAATGCTTCCTTCCTTGGCAGGGGTGCAGGGGACTGTTAGCACTGTGAACCCGTGAGCAACCATTCTTTTCTGGGACAACACAATCTCATTCCGTGCTGTCAAGCCCGCGCACCAGTCACGGCCGCTTGCGTTCTGTCCTCACTCGGCCGCCCGGATCTTGCATTGTGACCGTCCGGCCCTACACCACGTCCACCCGAACGCACATGCTAAAGTACCATGTACCAACACGGCGCACTGTACCACAGGCACCACGTTTACCGCCAGAAGAAAGTCACTGAAAAGTGGTGGAAACGGAATGTCGATGCTTAATAATTGAGCATCGACATTCCATTTTTAATGGGGGCGGGCGCAGTGAGAAGTTGTACTGTACTAGTAGTAGATCCGACGGACGGACGAACGAACCTATGGCGCGGCGTCGCGACATCAGCTGTCGCTGGCGCCGGCACACTTGCGTGGCGCTGTTTTCTGAAGGCTGCAGGTTCTCTGGTCCCCCTGGCCCCAGGTGCCGGACGCCTTATCGATCCACCCGTAATGCCGGAATTGTTGCAGCATTGACATTGTCCACGCGATCGAAATGCAGGGCTGCCATGTGCACGCGATCGCTCGGAACTACGGCGCGCTGACGGCGCAGAACCGGATGAGCCTCCTGGAGGACACGGGCTTCTCCTTCGTCAACTGCAAGGTGACGGGCTCCGGCGCGCTCTACCTCGGCCGCGCATGGGGCACCTTCTCACGCGTCGTCTTCGCCTACACCTACATGGACAACATCATCATCCCGAGGGGATGGTACAACTGGGGCGACCCCACCAGGGAGATGTCAGTTCATCCTCTCGCCGTTCAGCTCCATCTCACTCGTGCACGAACAGCTCTCTGAATCTGCTGCTTCTGGGTGCAGGACGGTGTTCTACGGGCAGTACAAGTGCGCGGGGCCGGGGGCCAACTACGCCGGCAGGGTGCAGTGGTCCAGGGAGCTCACCGACGAGGAGGCCAAGCCGTTCATCAGCCTCGACTTCATCGACGGCTTCGAGTGGCTCCGCTTGTAGCAAAGGCTTCATGTTTGGAACTCATTGATGATTGACCTTGTGAAAAAACAACAGGAAGTAGGGCATTAACTGATTGATTCATCCATTGCAATTGCATGAAAATTACTGATGTGTCTGCTTATCATCGATTGCCAACTAACACGAACGCCACTGGTCTCATCCTTGCATGGGCCTGATGTCGGGCCGGCCCAAAGCCACTCGAGATGGGCCTGATCATCCAAGCAAAAAGCTTGATTCGTGGCCCAGTATAGTTTCTGGCCTGCAAAGTTAACTTTCAAAGTTTTGAACCAAAATGTGCGTAAAAAACTGGGCATTCATATTTGCAGTCAGCGCAACTACTCACTCACATGGTCCTACGTTCAAGTTCCAACACGTTCCGTCTTTCAGGACACAAACAATCTTGCAGCTTTCACACACCAGCAGTTACTACAGGTTTCGTCACAGCATTTGACCCAGCATTGACCTGACCTCAGGGCCTGAGACACTGACAACGTCAAAGAGTTCACGTACACGCTTCCAGCGCAGCGAGCGGCGCCAGAAAGAAAACAACCTTCAGCCTGTTCTTCTTCTTCTACGCCCCGCGGGCCGCGTACGCTAGCACAGGTTCACGCCACGCCGAGCTGTCGATCGCGGTAGGATCCAGATCGAGCAGCGGCAGATAAAAACAAATCTCAACTCCAGACGCTTTCGATCGAGCAGCTCAAACAAAGGTGACAGCTGCAGGTCATGTGCACGTCTTCTTCAAATTGATGTCCTGGCTTGTCCCTTGCTCTCCAATGGCGATTCCACGCGTCAGCGCAGATCACCTCAAGAGTACGGCGAGACAGCTTGGCAAGGCAACCGAGCGCAAGGTGGATGCTTCTTTGCAATGAGAAACAGGCACTATCATCAGAGCCTTCGAATGCCTGAAACATGCATTATCGTGTCACCATCCAAACACGCAGAGCCATTGAATCCCGTACAAACTCTGCATGTCAACGCTCAACAGACATTGTACGATCAAGACTGCAAATGCAACCAATGCCAAGTACCGGCACCATCTTTATAACGATCTTGCCCGATGCTTCACGTCAGAGCACGGCACGTCAACATTTAAGCGATCATTAAGAAGTGCTGTTGTTCGTTCAAAGAAAAACAAAAAGAAAAATGCAGTGCAGTTGGAACTTGGAAGGACCTCTGTACCAGACAAGGGCAACCTTGTCTTCACGGCAACGGATCTGCGACTGCGAGTGGCAAGATGGCAGGAACTCGGCCGTATGGCATTCATTCAAGACGGAGCTATTGAGGTCAGTACCAGATTCTCCGTATACGCAATGAAGCTGCACTCGTACAGTGAGTCAGAACCGAAACAAGCAATCCAGTAGTAATGTTCAAAACTGCATGACCACTTTTTCTTTTTGAAAAAGTAGAACAGATTTTATTCCCTTCTCTCTCTGTGCCCATACTTGAGCTTACATTGGAGTAGTGGATTAGTAGTAGTCATACTAGTAGTAGAGTATAATGATGATATGATATCTTGCCATGATCTAAATCTTCTTGATTGATCCTAATAATACCGATATGTACAAAATTTTCAAACTTTTCTTCTCCAAAAGGAAACCAGCTGTGATGCCATGGCGGGGATGATCACCAGAGGCGGTCGAGGTAGTAGTCTCTGGTGACCTCGTCGCTGAACTCCGAGTCCCCGACACGGCTGGTCGCCTCCGAGCTCTTGAAGCTGAAGCTGTCGTGCTGCGACTTCCTCGACCCGGAGCGCCCAAGGCTGCGCCTCGGCTCGCCGTTCCGCTGCTTGGGCGCGCTCTGGCACCGGGCGCGCGCCACGGACGAGGCCGTGTCCGCCATGTACCGCGGGCTGCCGCCGCCGGCGATGTCCCGGCACGGCGAGGCGCGCCCGCCTTTCGCCGGCGAGCCGAGGTAGCCTGGGAACGCGCCGAGCCGGGGCGTGTTGTGGCTCGTCTTGGGCAGCGGCGGCTCGCGCTCCAGGAGCCGCGCCGCCTTGTGGTGGTTGTAGAGGTAGAGGAGCGGCGACGAGCCCGGCGGGTCGGCGGCGTAGCGGCTCGTGATGCGGGTGGAGCGGCACCGGAGCTGGCACGTGTCCATCTCGACTATCCGCGGGCTGCGTTCGAAGGCGGAGTCACCGCCGTCCGATAGACGCCGGCGGTGCACCACCGGAAGCGCCAGCGGCTTCATCAGACGCGCTTCTCTCGCAATAATCCGCTCCTATGTACAGAAAATGACAGAAAGTTTTAAACTTTAATGAGCATCAAGTGGTGAAATGTGATCGATGGCAGTAAGTTAATTATCAAGCAGCAAGATTCTCACTTGTTCGACGGATCTCCGTGACGACGACGCCTTGACCGCGTGCGAGGAGGCCTGCAGCCGCATGAGCGCCTGCAGCCGGCGCAGGGTCATGGCCGTCTGCTTCCTGACGAGGTAGCCACGTACGAGGGCTTGCAACTTCACGAGCGACTTGAGAGCGCGCAGCGCCTTCCTCGCCTGCACATAGGGAGCAAAAAAATTTCAAATTTTTACGGTCACATCGGAACTGAGCCTGTCGCTTCGGGAGCAGAAAAGAATGGGGGAAACAGCTGCGATGACGACTAGGTGCGTCACGGTGTGCAGTTCACGAAGCGCTCTAGCAGTAAACAAGAATATCGCTAAAGTTTGGAAGTAGTAATCTAGGCGGATTAAACAATGGCAGAACCGTAGGTAACGACTCGACCGAAAAGAACAGCAGCTAGCATAGCAACCGTGTTATTCCTGCACTAGGGAGTGAAGTCAAATCTCTTGTATCCAATTCAAAAGCTACAAGGAATCTGCCAAGATCCTGTGAACTTGTTCGTTGATTCGTTGTTACGAACAGAAAAACTCGGTCTGCACGTGACAGATAAAATGGCCAAATCACCCAATCTTCTGTTCAAATAAAACTCCTAGCAGAATCATCTCTACTTTCAGATGGAAGTGGCAAGAAAAACCATGAACAAATCAAGGGTCAGTCACAGGGCGAAACCACTCACCAGGTAGCCTCTGAATGCCTTCTGAATCATGACGGCGGCCTCCACCTCCCGCTCCTGCACGCCGCAGCAGCACGGCCGCACCTGCGACAGCTCCCCGGCGACGACGGCGGTCACCGACGGCCTCCGGCTGGCATCAGCCACGCTGCTGCTCCTGGGCCTCGCGAAGCTCCACCTCCTCTTCTCCACCGGCGGTCCGACGAAGCCGCCGTTGCTGCCTGCGTAGCTGTGGTCCTTGCTGCTATCTCTCTCCCCTTCCTTCTTGCCGGTGAACACCTTCTTGATCCACCGCATCGCACGGCCCATGGCGGCTGCCTCCTCCTTCTTGTTCCAACACCGTCTGCAGCAACAGATGCGGCAAAAGTTAAGAGCAGGAGTTGAAAAGGATTGGAGAAAAGCAACGAGGTTACAAAAAGGTTCCTGCAGCTGCAGGAGCAGAGGCTGGGCTACAGTGTTTTAACTCGAGGGAAATCACCTCTGCACGGGGGGTTCTTGAAAGTTGAACAGTGGAGATAGAGTACAGAGGGGAGACCAACCAAAAGTTTCAATTTGGAGGCGTTGGCGGAAACAAACAAACCAAAAAGGTTGCAATTTGAACAAGGCGAGAAGAAGCGTCACCGGAAGAAAAAGGAAGAGGCTTTTACAGAGGTCTGCACGCAGCAAAGAAACATGGGACTGGGCAGAGAAGCCAAAACTGAAAGAAAGGTCTCAGCAGAGTGAATGCAGCAAGCGTAGCGCCAGGGGAGGAGAAAGAGTGATGAGAGCAGGTGGTAGGAGGAGGAGATCACAGAAGAACCGAACTGGCGAGGCCTGCGTGACGCCTCGAAGAGGAAACCTTTTTCCAAGAACTTTTTCAGGCGACAGAAATAAGCAGCTCCCCAACGCGGAGACGAAGGAACATACTACTAGGCAGCAAATGAAGAAACCAACTAACCAACCAACCAGCCAGTGCGTGTTTCTCACCTCGCCTCACACCAACGCGCAGCGCAGCTCGCGGCGGTGGACTGAACGGAAGGAAAAGATTCGTCCTACTTGCCCCCGCGCGTCCGTCGTCAGCCTGCCTCAAAAACACTCCGAGCGCAAGGCAACAAGGAGGAGAAGGCGAGGCGAGCAGCGCGGCTCAAAAACGCGAGCGGCACGAGGCAGGCGGCGAGCGCGACGTCGACGCCGCAATCATTAGCTCGGTGGCCTCAAAAGCGCCGCGAGACGAGGACGAGGTGGTATGGTGCTCCGCCGCGAGCGGCGCGGCTTTTGGAGGCAGCGCTGGCTTTGCTCGCGTCCGGCCAAGAGACGACGCCAAGATCTGATCCGGCAAAAGTGTTTTTATTCTGGGGAAGCCACGAGGCCGAGCTGTGTTTTTCGTTGGCTCGGCCGCAACCCTTTCCACACCCGACGCGGCGCGACGGGGAACGAACGAACGAACGAACGGCGCCGGGGAATGGAGAGCTAGCGTGGTCACTCCGGGCAGTGCTAGCACGGCAGAGTGGCTGGCTGGCTGTGCACACTGATCAGGACAAGTAGTAAGGGCCTGTTTGTTTGGGCTCTGGCTGTGCCGGCTCCGGCTGTGGCTGCGGCTTCTTCAGAAAAACAGCTGTGCTGGCTGTGGCTGTGGCTGTGTCCAAAAACGTTTGGTAGAACAGCTTCTCTAGTAGCTTCTTTCGTAGCTTCACATGTAGCTTCATGGACGAAAGAAGCAATTTACCATTATGTCCTTCAACATATAATTTCATTTTATTCCTACATTTCATATGATAAAAACAATAAAAAGAAAATTAGCAGCATAAAAAATAACTTCATGTTACGGTTTGCTATTCATTGGGCAGTGGAAAAAGAAAGGAGAATGCAAACTCAAAAAAAAAAAAGGCAGCGGGGTCCGTCTCTTTGTTTCCTGTCCTCTACCCAGCTCAGGCACCCCATCTCCATTGCCGCTGTGAGAAAAAGAACTCAAGTTGGTACTGCTGCAGTTCGCCCCAGGCCAAGCACCACTCCAATCAGGTGCGCAAGGAGCCACTCCAGCTATTCCCCGTCTCCAATTTCTTTCTCGCGTACCGAGCGAAAAGATCAGTGGCCTTCTTCATCCACCACGGCCACCAGTTCAACCTGCACCCGCTGGCAAAAATCCTAACCGCACAGTGCGCCAATCGTCAATTCCTTTCAATCTTGGCTTCCCCGATTGGTTGTGCAACGGCAGAGCCACCTCCTGCGCCGTGCGCTTGCGTCGCCAGGCCGCCGCGCCACCACGCCCAGGTCTCCCGTGCGCTCGCGTCGAGGGCATTTCGGGATGGTGCTGATGTGGACTGGAGAGGGAGCCGGCGAAGCTACCTTCTCGCCGCTCCCCGCTTCAGTGGGATTTGAGGTGCGGCTCCCTCCGGTTTTCACGGAGAAGCGGCCGGGAGAGCACCCCGTTTGTTAGGACTGCACCAGAAGCTGCCCAAGAAGCCGGTGGAGGAGCCCAAACAAACAGGGCCTAAATGTGTGTGCAAATTTTGTAGGCATGCATGAATCATCGTTCTGGTCTGGTGCGTCGCAGCGGAGGGCGCGCTATATAGGGCTGACTAGCTTCGAATGGGGCAGCTAGCACGGGCGATATATAGGCGAAGGACCACCCGGAGCTCGCGCGGCGAACCAACGAGTAAGCCAACGGCAACGCGGACGTACATGATCCCCTCGCATTACTGGAGCGAGCGGTATGGATGCCTCGTGGTGGTACACCAACATTATAGGGAAGCCTGCGTCGTTATTGCTCTCTTCAAGGCCTTCAAATGCGAAAACGAAGGCCATGCGACGACACTGTTTCCGACGACGACCCTCAAACGGAAAGTTTGATGGCCGGTGTTGACTCCTCGTTGGTACTCGCTGCGTAAAGAAATTCGAAATGGAACGTCGATAGTACGGTACACCATCAAACCTTGTGGGAACCACGGAGGCACCCACCTATGGACAGCCAGATCGCCATCGCTAATGCTGTTCGTACTGCTATACTACGTAGTATAGCTTGGAGAAAACTTTTAGGAGGAAAAAAATGCGCTCCTATCCAAATCAAACGGTCCCTGTCGCTTATAAACACGGCCCGTCCTCTCGTAACCACCACTGGCGCGTGGATGAAGCGGCACCGGAGACGGAAAACGCCGGGGCCACGCCGCAGACGCAGGCGTGACGCAAGGCGCGTGCACGGCGCGGCTCTCGAGGCCGGCGGACGCACGGTGATGTCACCCCGACGAGGAATCTGCTGGTCTCGCCTCTGCAGAGCCTGCCTGCAACGTGGGTTCGTCGTACTTGTTGGTCCGGCGAAGCGGAAGGGATAACTGTGCAGTGGTCGGGCCCCCCCTCCCCGGCATGCAACAAGCGGCTGCTGCTTGCTTGGTCCAAACAGGTCGATGCTCCTTGCCCGTCCGTTGCGCTGGAAGCTCCCGTCCGTAAATTTTGTATGCCCTGCCGGTGCATTATTCACCGTATATATTGCCGCCAACCGGGGTATCTCACCTCAGATTCACGGCACCCAAAGAACCATGTTACGGCGTGTAAATGGAGCAGTAGTAGTTACTCCCCACCGTGTCGCGTTCGTGGCGCAGCAGTACTACGGCCAAGATTTACGAGCGATAAGCATCAGAACAGCGCACTGCACATGCTGTGGATGGCGCCGGTACGCCTCAGATAATGAAGGCGGTGCACGAACTCAAGCCCCGACGATCCCTGCCTTCCGTGCTGGCTATAAAGGGCGGAGACGGCAGACCATATTCAAGCCCCGAATCCTGCGCGCTTCGATTCGCTTCTGCTTCTGCTTCTGCTGCAGGGTCAACCCAAGCCCAAGGAAGCCGCCCCGTTGCCCTGCACGGCATTTTCTGGACCTGCCGCGCCGCGCCGGTGGACCATGCCGGAAGAGGGGGTGCCGCGAGCTCCTGTCCTGCCTCCATTGCTGCCGAGCTGCAGCGGCGAGACTAGAGGAGGGAGTAGTACAGGTAGGGAGGCCATGGCCAATTGGCCATGCGCGTCGCGTGAACGAACCAACGGCCTATGGACCACGTGGTACTTGGCGTCGCATTCAAGTGGTTTACACGGGGTTTGTAGTACCATGGAAACGAGACGAGACGAGGGAGGAGGTCCAACGATGCCTGGTGTGGTGCTGTGGTGGCCTGTGCGAGCCGACGAGCTGCAATGGTATACACCTGATAACACCGCAGCTGAGAAAGAAAAGAAGAGCAGAGCAGGAGGGTTGCGTTACACGGCGCCGTGTACCGATTTCTGCTGACAATTTCCCGTTAAAGACCGCATATTTTGTTTGAAGGCAAAAGATGAAAAAGAGCAACGTGCCAAACTGGGTGGGTTGATGATGGCCTTCAAAAAAGAAAAAGGAACCGGGTGGGTTGGGCTCCCAATTATATCAGATTGGGCTCCTTTTCAACAGTATACTTCGGCCCAATAAAGAACTTGGGCCTCCCATCTAGTGAATCTCCGAAGTCGAGTTGCATTTTTTTTAAAAAAACTTGAAACAAATTTTAAATGATTTGAATCTCCTCTAAAAGGGTTAATCTAGGTGCACCCTAAGTACATGGTGTCCGGATTCGGATTGGTCTAGCCCGAATGCTCCTCCAAAGATAGGACCTTATTGAATAAAGCAATAATAACGAAGAACACTTACCTAAAATTATCGCTTCGCCGTGCCAATAAAAGCTCCTTGTAGGTGATGGGGAGTGACAATGTTCCTGGTTGGGCAATGATATGAGTATCTGACATACAGTCTCTAGTGGAACGCTTTCTGTCTAAGCTTCTTTCTCCTACACCGAGGGGCTTGTGCCCTCCACCCTCGCGTGTGCGGTGATTTTCAAAACTATTTAAAAGTATTGAAGTGAAGATCTGTCTGCTCCACTCGGCAAAGGAAAGCTTCCAAGAGGCACTACGTGCAATAACTTTTGTGGTTGGCCAAGGAGTAGTTTTTTTAACAGAAGCGCAGCAGTTGCGATTGACCTTGCACGGTTGGTAAGCGCGCAAAATAGTCTCTTTGATTACTCATGTTTTGATGTACCTTCTCTTTATGTTATGTAAGACTCTAGAGTGAGTCTAGATTTCCTGATGGAGCACCATCACCCTCAACGAGCAAAGGTGGCCAACTAGATCCATCAACATTTGGTTTTATAAAGCGACAAGGCCAAAAATACAATACTAAAGATCTTGTCACCACTCACCAGACCAACATCACTCAGAAAAAAAATGAACAAAAAAAATCAACCTGCCACTGAATTGCGTGCATCTTCCGTGAGATCCTTCTTCAACCAAGCTCGTTGAACAAATAGATATTAAGGGGGTGTTCGTTGCATGGGGTCTAAAATTTAGAGGGAAAAATCTTGATATTTAAGAGTATTAAATAAAGTTTAATTACAAAATTAATTGCAGAATCCCTGGTCTAATTCGCGAGACGAATCTAATAAGGGTAAGTAAGTCGTGATTAGACGATGGTACTGTAGCATTACTGTAGCAAAACATAGTAATAATTAGGCTCGTTAGATTCGTCTCGTAAAGATGTACCTACCTGTAAAAAGGTTTTGTTATTAAACTTTATTTAGTACTCTTAAATAATAAGATTCTTTTTGATGTGACAGGTCTAAAATTTAGAGGAGGATGCAACGGACGCACCATAAGACACCACATTTCTTGTGTTTTCATATGAATACCTTGAAACACGAATGCATAATAGTATATCGAAGCTATAAATAGCAACATGATGAGTTATACGACCAGTAGTATGCTCATTCGATTTTGTATGGCTGCATATAGGATGCAAAAGTTATTGTTGGATTTGTATGCTTGTGTGAATCCGTGTACCAGAAAAAAAATGGATAATGCTTGTGATCTATCTATAACGGTATATGATTTTCTTTATATGGATAGGATTAGTTTCGTTGAGGGTATGGGTTCCATGTTGAATTATGGACGGGATATCGATCCAATTGCAACTTGCTTATCCAAATTTATCTGACAACGGTGTAGTTGTTCAAGGTCAACGCTTATTCCGTGACCGTGGGTACAAGAAATCACCAGATCTGTGACCGCCGTATGATAGGATCCGTACGGCCGAGGTGTCGGCGGCGATCGCGTTGCTGCTGTTGCCCGTGGAGCGATCGTGGAAGAGGAGCTGTTCCACCGCGGCAGTTGCCGGCGGTTGACCCTGCAACCGCCGTTCCGATTGGCTTCATCTGACACGAATCTCCAACAGGATCGCGGGACATCTCTCGTCCTCTCGTCAGGAATCTCAGCTGGGCCTGGCTTTCCACGTGGGAAGGGACCCCGTCATCAATGCCGTATCCTTCGCTAATTACCTTCCTGATTTGACTCCGCATCTTAATGCAGCTGTGTTTAGAGAAACTGACGTGCGGGTCCAGCATTTCCGGGGCCACCTGTCAATGCCAACCGGTAGGCACGACACGTCATCCAGCTGCTTGATGACATTTCTTGCGGAAACAATCGCTTATCTGTTTCCATGCTTTAAGCTAATCCCGAAGTCATCCGGTAATTTAACACATATCCTCTCACCCGACGCCGTTCGTTCCAGCCAAGTCCCCAGATCCGTTTCTCCCACCCTCCCGATCCAGGCCGTCCAGTTCCTCACCAAACGAATCCTAGCCGTGGATACACAAGGGTGGATCCGTGAATTCCGCAAAGCCGAGGGGTCGTTGCTTACCGGTTAAAACGCCCGGGTCAGTGGCTCCCCGTCTTTCTCCTACGCAGCCGGAGGACGGGACGAAGGAAGAAAGGATTCATCGGTGTTGGCTCACCTCGGATCCAGAACGCGTAGCTCGTGCGGCTCTCGGATCGGTCGGTGCGAGTGTTGCGGCCGTCGGAAGGGCATCATCAGCTGCGGCGATGGGGAAGGCGGCGGCTGTGGGAACGGCGGTGGTGGTGTGCGCCGCGGTCGGCGTGGCCGTCGTGCTGGCGCGCCGGCGCAAGCGGAGGGACGCGGAGCTGCTGGGATCCGCCGCGGCCGAGCGGAAGAGGCGTGCGGCGGCCGTGATCGAGGAGGTCGAGCGCAACCTGGCCACGCCGACGGCGCTGCTGCGGAGTATCGCGGACGCCATGGTGGTCGAGATGGAGCGCGGCCTGCGCGGCGACATCCACGCGTGCCTCAAGATGCTCATCAGCTACGTCGACAACCTGCCCACCGGGTAAAGCCTCCCGTTCCGATCTGATCCTCCTTCCTTTACCTTCCTTTGGGCTGTGTGATCTGGCCTATGAAATTTGTGATCTGAAAGATGCGACCTTTTATCGGTGGGAAAGGTCGCGTACGGAGGTGAAGTGATCCTGTAACAACAGTGCTTTGCTGATCGCGCGAGCGTCGGGATTCATCCTCCTTTGTTTTGATTAGGAATAGGCTGCCACAAGGTTGGAAATCTGCAAATTGTCTTGTGAATTTTGCACAAGAGGACCGCGCTCCTGGCGATCAATGCGAAACCGAGAATACTCGTAGTTTATTCGATCTTCATTTGGTTCTCGTTGATGGGCAAGGAGGGGGATCTTTCTAGTTATCGTGGATCATCATTGCTGCATGTCGTTTGGATTTTGTGATCTCCAACGGATCACATGGTAGGTCCAAAGTTTATTGTCCTGATAGATCATTTAGCGTGAAACTTGTCATTCTGCTTTGAGCGTATATACGAGTTGGTCGTGGTGTCTTGTTTGCAACTCTGGGCGTTGACTTATCAAAGCTTAACTTATCGGCCATGAAGCTGGACGAACTAATTGCATGGATATATCTTCTTGATATGCTACCACTTTTTTTGTCTATTCTGTAGACATATTCCCCCCAAAAATATATTTAGTAATGCCAGAATGAGGTTGTGGGCCTTGTAGATTTTTTTAGCAAAAATGAACCAATTATACCCATCAGTTGAACCCATCTGTAGGAATAAATGTTTTTGCCATTAATTTATGAAGGAGTTCTCCTAAAAATCTTATTCAATGGTCACATACGTGTTCAGAGAAATGAACCTTTTTTTTTAACCAAATGATCCATTCACTGGTCTGTTAAATGCACTCATAAGTATGAAATTTTAGTTCAGGCAACATTGATTTGAGTATCGTCACTTGCAGCTCTTGTGCCTTTTCTTAATTCCTTAGCCGTCTGGATCTTATGCAGAGACGAGCATGGGTTGTTTTATGCCCTGGATCTTGGTGGGACAAACTTCCGTGTACTGCGTGTGCAACTAGGAGGAAGGGAGAAACGTGTCGTCAAGCAACAGTACGAGGAAGTCTCCATTCCACCGCATCTGATGGTTGGGACATCTATGGTGAGTGCTCGCTGATCTGTTTTGAATTCTCTTTGAGTGGTACATGTTCAACAGTACTTTGCTTATGTGCAATCATTGTTTCAGGAACTATTCGATTTCATTGCTGCTGCATTGGCTCAATTTGTGGATACTGAAGGTGAAGATTTCCACCTCCCCGAGGGCAGGCAGAGGGAGCTCGGCTTCACCTTCTCGTTCCCAGTAAACCAAACATCAATATCATCAGGAACACTCATCAAGTGGACAAAGGGTTTTTCTATCAATGGCACGGTAAAATGTCAAAACTCTGTTTCAGGCTTCCACCAGTTGAGCATCATCTTAGTATATAAGTAAACATGGATTGATTACTACGAGACAAGAGTATCTTAATAAAGCATATTGATCCTGCAAATTTCCTTGATAAGGTTTCATTTTTATGGAGTATCCAAGTAGCTTCGTGCCTGCTCTGTTCTTTTCATCTTCAGTCGATAAAACATTGTTTTTCTTTACGAAACTTTGAGTTTCTTTTGGAAGGTTGGTTCTGAGGCTCTTTAACAATGTTATAACTGTCCTGTTGATGGTGCCTATATAAGTTGCGAAATGTTCTGTAATAATGAAAGTTACTTGATTTGTGTCCTTATTATCACAGGTATTTGATATGGATGTTTGATTTCTTCTGAATCAGGTCGGTGAAGATGTTGTGGCTGAATTGAGCAGGGCCATGGAAAGGCAGGGGCTTGATATGAAAGTTACGGCATTGGTGAGTAACTAAGGTTAATCAATTTCAGCACTGTACGTTGCTTCATTTCGAATCTAAATTCTAAAAAAAGATTTGGTACATTCCTGATGCTTTGATTGTAACTTCTCTTTCTGTGGATGTGATGCAAACGTGGTTAACAAAATATCATGAAAACCTTTTCTTCTGGATATATATATTTGAAGTCTCCACTGTTGATGTTCCATAGGTTAATGACACGGTTGGCACATTGGCTGGTGGGAGATATATGGATAACGATGTAGTTGCAGCTGTAATACTGGGAACCGGTACAAACGCTGCATATGTTGAGCACGCGAACGCGATTCCTAAATGGACTGGGCTACTGCCTAGATCCGGCAATATGGTCAGTGTTTTAACTACTTATTATTCTTAGAATGGCAGTTTATGGGACCATTGCATGGTGTATCACATATACTATATCTATTGTTATAAAATTAACCACACTTGAAAAAAATATAATCTTAGAACATTTTCTGTGTCTAGGTAATCAATACAGAATGGGGAAGCTTTAAATCCGACAAGCTCCCACTTTCAGAATACGATAAAGCCATGGACTTTGAAAGTTTAAACCCCGGAGAGCAGGTACTATCTCCTTGGTCTTTTACTTTCTAATAATAGTCTTTCTGCTGAACTGCATCAACGTATGTGTATAATTTTGTGGATGCATTCTGTACAGATATATGAAAAGATGATTTCAGGCATGTATCTTGGTGAAATCGTGCGAAGAATTTTGCTGAAGCTTGCTCATGACGCTTCTTTGTTTGGGGATGTTGTTCCACCGAAGCTGGAGCAGCCATTTGTACTGAGGTATATTTTCTCAATAGATTGCTCATCGAGCTGTTTCAGGCCTGTTGGTACAGAAAAGTTGTTTTAATTTTCCCTATTATTTGCCAAACTAGCTGGTAGAGATTTGCATCAATTTCCTTGGCCATCTACATTAGATAGTAAATACATTTGACATAAAGAGTATTGAAATTTGTCCCACAATAATAGTCATAAACAGTGGAGGAGCTGCACATAGGAGAACTAGAGCCGTGGCCCTAGGTGCAGCTCTAAAACTTGTGAAAATCTAAGAAATATTCAAAAAGTTATGTAATCTAGATTAGGATATCTTAATCTAGCCCTAGGTGCAACAAAGTCCTAGCACCGCCCTAGTCATATCTTCTCTAGTCTCGTGTTACATCAACTATAATCAATGGAGGGTGACGCATGACAATTGTTTTCTGCTGGTCGGAATGCGACGCATGACAAAATATTTTCTTCTGGTCAACTCACAGCTTTGTCACAATTGCTTGCAACTCTAAACTTGCTCTCTTTTCTCCTCTGCTGTATTGGAAATTTGCCAAACTAGCTGGATGGCATGACAGATAAAACTAGCTGGAGACCATTTAACGGACAGCTTTATAGTTCAGGCCTAACAGAGTATTTGTTGGGTCTAAAATAAATACACCCTAATCTGTATTAGTTTGTCAATAAATAGATGAACTAGCTAGTATAGCATGTTTGACATATGATGAGGTGTAATGTTTTAATAAATCCTCGTGTGATGCTTAACATTTGTTTTTCCCTCACATCAGCTCAGTTTCAGGGGATTCGTGAAATTTTTATGCCCTTATATGCTTTGTAAAACTGCCATCTGAATGTTGATTGTGGTATCACAGGACACCGGATATGTCAGCGATGCACCATGACTCCTCACACGACCTTAAAATTCTGGGAGCTAAGCTGAAGGATATTGTTGGGGTATGAATTTCCCTGTGCTAAATTGGATATAAGTAATGTGCAAATGGATAATTGCTGATGAAATATTTGATCTAATGTTCAGGTTGCAGATACTTCCCTGGAAGTAAGATACATTACTCGTCACATATGCGACATCGTTGCAGAGCGTGGGGCACGCTTGGCTGCTGCTGGTATATATAGCATCCTGAAGAAGATAGGTCGGGACAAAGTACCAAGCGATGGCAGCAAATTGCCGAGGACTGCCGTTGCCTTGGATGGTGGGCTCTATGAACATTACAAGAAGTTCAGCAGTTGCGTGGATTCAACTCTTGCAGACCTGCTTGGCGAAGAGGTCTCGTCTTCCGTGGTTGCAAAGCTGGCCAATGATGGCTCTGGCATAGGCGCGGCACTTCTTGCAGCCTCGCACTCCCAGTATGCCGAGACCGACTAGTCATGAGAAAGGATCAAACTGAGTGTAGCGTCTCAACTTCTTTTTTCCCTTCAAACATTCCTAATATTTCGGGCTCTCCTCAGGGAATTTTCGTTTTTCCTCCTGTGGCTATTCTGCAGACACAGTGGTTCCTCTCTGTGTTCTGCAGCGGGATGTAGCTAGTATAGCACCAATGAGTTTGGAGGTTGCCTAATGTCATAAGTGTTTCAATGATAAGAGCATGGAATTGGGAATTTGAACAATGCCATTCCTTCTCTGCTGATTCTTTTCCCCCTTGTATGGTGTTGTAAACCGAGCAAATGTTTAACCTTTTTGTATTCGCAATAAAGAGGAGGACACGATCAAATTTAACTGTATGTTATCTTTGCTTCTTCCAGTATATTCTATCTGGATTCCGTTCATGGCTTCAAAACGATACTATTACAATTACATTACATACACACCTGATGGTACCCCGTCCGTCAGTGCTACGGCAAGAAGTGCTGGCGCTGTGAGTGGTGGTTCTCCTTATGCTCTGCACCCTAAGGCTGTGTGCTGTGAGTGGTGACTCTCCTTATTCTCTGCTACTGTAAACATCCTAGATCCTAGACCCTCCACCTCACAAGATCAGCTTCTCGCCATTGCTGACGTGGTCAAGCTTTTTATCGCCATTGTTGAAATGGTCAAGCTTCTTATCGCCACTTCGTACCCTTCTTTCCTTCAGACGCTGGAGTCGAAATCGGCCTTGTCGTCATCTATCTCTTTGTCATCGGAAAACTGCTTCCGGCGGCTGCCTCCTCGCACCTGGATGAGCGGGGCGGCGTCGTACTCAGCCACCTTCTCGTCCAAGGTTTTCTGGTACCCCTGCTCGCACCGCAGCAGTATCTGCAGCACGTCCTTCATCGTCGGCCGCGTGCACGGCTGGGCGCCGGTGCATATGATGCCGAGCTTGAACACGGCCTCGACTTCGTCGCCGTACCCCGCGTCCCTGATGCACTCGTCCGCCGCGTCGGCGATGCTTTTCCCGGACTGCAAGTACCGCCACGCCCAGTCGGCCAGTGAGCCGTGCTCGCCGCCGTCGCTGGCCTCCCTGCCGGTGGTCAGTTCCAGGAGAACAACGCCGAAGCTGTACACGTCCACCTTCTCGTTCACCTTCCTCGTGTACCCGCACTCTGCACAACAGAACAAGATGAGGACAGAGTAAGATTCTGCGCCTACGCTGCTAGAAAACTGGTTGGCGTTCAGTTCAGGATCGGCGAGGCAAGGCACGTACCGGGAGCCATGTAGCCGAACGTTCCGGCGACGGCGGACACGGTGTCGGGCTTCCCGGCCTGCGCCAACATCCTGGCGAGCCCGAAGTCAGCGACCTTGGCGTTGAGCTCCGAGTCGAGCAAGATATTGCTGGACTTGACGTCGCGGTGCACGATGGGCGGCGAGCACTCGTGGTGCATGTAGCAGAGGCCCCGCGCGGCGCCGACGGCCACCCTGACCCTGGTCGGCCAGTCCAGCGGCGCTCGCCGGACAGACGGCGCCCTGGCCACGGCGCCCGCGGCGGCGGCGGCGGCCATCCACTTGTGGCCGTGCAGCCACTTGTCGAGGCTGCCGAAGTCCATGAACTCGTAGACGAGCAGCTTGGTCTCGGCGCGGGAGAGGCAGCACATGAGCTTCACGATGTTGGTGTGCCGGATGTGGCCCAGGATGCTCACCTCCGACTCGAACTCCCGCTCCACGCCCCTGTCCAGCTTCCCGCCCGTCCAGATGCGCTTCACCGCCACGGTGCCGCCGGGTCCGCCTCCTCTGGCGCCGCCGCGGCTCGCGTAGGAGACGCGGTACACGCGCCCGGACCCGCCCTTGCCGATGAGGTTCTCGTCGGCGAGCCCGCGCAGCACGGCGGCCTCGCTGAATTCCAGCGGCTGGAAAGGGGTCAGCTTCCACTCCTCCTCGGCCTGCCGCGCCAGCCGCCGCTTTCGCTGCTTGATGTCGCGGGCGGCGAGGAACGCGAGCGCCGCGATGACGACGAGCAGCGCGGCGCCCGCGGCGAGCAGGCCCGCGCGGAGGCGCGGCGAGACGCGGTCGGACGAGCCGGCCGCGCCGCAGGAGCGCACGCCCGCGAGGTACCTCGCCGACGACGCCGCGGCGCACAGGTCCGGGTTCCCCAGGAAGCTGTCCTCGTAGGCGAGCGTGGCGAGCGCCGCGGGTACCTCGCCGGTGAGCTGGTTCGACGACAGGTTCAGCTGGTTCACCCTCAACGAACCCAGCGACGACGGTATGGCGCCGGAGAGCTTGTTCGACGAGAGGTCGAGCAGGGTGAGCACCGGCATGGAGCCCAATCCATCCGGTATCTCGCCGGTGAGCTGGTTGCTGCTCAAGTTCATCTGCGTGACGCCGCCGAGCGACGCGATGCTCGACGGGATCGCCCCGGACAGCCGGTTCGCCGACAGGTCCAGCTCCTGCAGCAGCGGCATCCCCGCGGCGAGCCCCGCCGGTATGTCACCGGAGAACGAGTTGTTCGCCGCGTGGAACTTCTGGAGCCGGATGGCCGACGCCGGAAGCGGCCCGCTGAACCGGTTGTTGTCGATGAGGAGCCGCGTCAGGTTCCAGAACAGCTTCTCCGGCAGGGTTCCGGTGAGCTGCCCGTTGTTCTGCAGGAGCAGAGTGATGAGCTTCGTCTCCGTCCACAGCTCCGCCGGAACCTCGCCGGACAGCTTGTTGTTCTGGAGCTGGAGGCTTATCAGCGCCGGGCAGGTGGCGAGGCTCGCCGGGATGGACCCGTTCAAGCTGTTGTTGGAAGCCGAGATAATCCACAGCTTGCCGTTGTCGCAGACTCCGTCCGGTATGGGCCCGGAAAGATTGTTGTCGTCGACCTCGATGTCCCTCAGAACCGGCGAATGCTTCCCGAGCTCGGCAGGTAGTGACCCGGTGAGCTTGTTGCTGAAGAGCTTCAGTATGAGCAAAGACCGGAGCTGGGCAATGCTCGCCGGTATCTCGCCGGAGAAGTTGTTCTGGTACAAGTTGAGGACCCGAAGGTTCATCAGGCTTCCAAGGCCTTCTGGGATGGTCCCACTCAGCTGGTTCATCGCAATGTCGATCTCGATCAGACCTGTTGCTCCGATCGTGCTGTTGATGACGACGTCGCCGGCGAGGTTGTTGTCGTAGAGATACAGGTACTGCAACTTTGTCAGGTTCCATATCCCAGGCGGTATGCTCCCGGTGAACCCGTTCGTCGATAGGTCGAGCCACTCCATGTCCGGCATCTCCGCGAAATAGCTCGGGAACTCGCCGGTGAGGTTGCACTGCGCCAGCCAGACAGTCTTCAGCTTCTTCAGGTTCTTGAACGACTCCGGCAGCGCGCCGGCGCCGAACGAGTTCACCTCGAGCTTGAGCGTCTCGAGGCTCGTCAGCTCGCCCAGCTCCCGCGGGATCACGCCGGTGAACGAGTTCTCGTTGAGGGCGAGGTACGTCAGGTTGGTTAGCTTCGACAGCGCCGCCGGAATCTCGCCGGTGAAGTTGTTGTGGTCCAGGGCGAGGTACGTGAGGCCGGTGAGGTTGTAGAGGGACGCCGGGAAGCCGCCGCCGACGCTGGTGTTGCTCAGGTCGAGCGTCGCGAGTGCCGTCAGCCGGCCGACGGCGTCGGGGACGGCGGCGCCGGCGGGGAGCGTGACGTTGGGCAGCGCGAGCGACGCGACGCGACCCGACGCGTCGCAGGAGACGTGCGCCCAGCCGCCGTTGCACCGCGACGCCGCGGTCGCGGCCGTCCACGACGCGAGCTCCGCCGGGTCGCCCCACGCGCGCTTGATCTCCAGAAGCACCTGCCCCTCGTCGACCTGGCCCGCGGCGTGGCCCGGGAAGAGGCACGCGACCACCATGGCAAGGTAGAAGAAGCAGAGCTGCAGGACGCGTGTCGACGGCGCCATGGCTTGGCGTGGTCACCGGGTGACTGACTGTCTTCGACCGCCGCAGCGCGCGCGCGCGCGTTCAGTTCAGCGGGTTGAGTTGGTGTCGGGCAGAGAGCGGACTGCCATCGCGGATGGTTCCGTGTGAAACGTGCGTGGACAAGGCATTATGTAGTGAGAAACGGCAGGCGGCGACCGGCCTTTTCCATGCTCCTGTTTGATTGCTGCTTCGTTTCGGTTGGTGATGGATGGTTGCTTGGAAGGTTCAGACTCGCCTGCTTCCATTGTTTTTTTTTTCTTTTTTCTTTTGAAGGTCGCCTGCTTCCATTGTTAATTGGTGGATGCGATTGTTTTCGCCGAGTTCAGACGGGTCAAATCGCTTTGTTTGAAAGTGATGGGTTCCAGAGGAGTTTGTTAACTGATAAAGCTTAGCAACGTGTTTCAGTGGAAGTTGTGTTTTTTGAAAGCTTAATCCGTTGATTTTGTTCTGATCTAGAAGACATTCTGCTCCGATTCCTTGGACTAGAGGGGTGTGGCGGCGGCCCATCGATTGGCTGCGAGCAGGAACGGTGGTCATAATAGTATTCCGCAGCGCTAGTGAGCTCGATCACTTGCGACAAAGGAGTGTGTTGCACCTCAGCTCTTGCAGCCATCCCGAGAAGGAGAATATTTAGCCTGTTCAGCTCGCAGCAGCTGTTTTGCAGCAGCTACAATATTCCAGTTATTTCTTCAACAGCAGCTACAGTGTTTGCAGTTATTTCTTCAGCAGTCGCTACACAGCTGCATCACAACGAGGCGAACATGTCGATTATGCAGAGAGATCATTCCAGATTGTTAAACCTTGGTGTTCATGGGCAGTGGCGAGTCTAAGGGGCGGCCCACCCCAGATTCAGCCTAACATCTGTTTTTAGCACTGTAGCATCTATGAATTTTTCTTTTTTTCCTATTTTTCGGCCCATTCCCATCAGCCCAACATACTTCCGGCCCACCCCAAGGCCCAGCCTGGACTCGCCACTGTTCATGGGTTTCTTGCCTGTCAAATCAAGTCGCTTTCCGCTACGATCTCCGGCTCTAAGCCTAAGCGGGATGAGAGATAGAGAGAGATATTGCCAAGTGGGTGTGCATACCACTACGCGCGTCCACTGAACCGTGGGACCAACGTGCGGTTGCCGATCTGCGTCAGGTGGAGTTTGCTGATGGTGATGGAGTGAACACGAGATGATCCACCCCGAAAGGATTTTACACTACACGCTTTACCGCACGCGCGATTGTCTTTCTAGATCAGTCAACGTGCAAAGCTTCGATAAGGACGTGGCCGTGGGCAAGTGGCAGTGTGGCACACCTTCTGTATGTGTTGGGTGATTGGGTCCCCCGCCGTGTTAGGTTGTTTGACTGATACGGCCAGTCGCCCATGTGCGGGCGATGTTGTGATGTTCATGCGAAAAACAGATCATACCTTTTCTCGACAGGAACAATATGTTGCTCTTGTCCGAATGACGGCATCTGTAACGGATATTAGAATTCAGTTCGATAACTTCCTAAAAGATAAGGAAAAACAAGTTCGAGTTTTAGATGCAAATAACAATATTTTTTCAAAAAAAAATATCATAACACTACACATACTAAGACAAAACTAACGCAAACTACATATACCACAACATCACGAACATCCAGTTTTAGATGTGTGTTCCTGACGAAGATCAGCTTGAAGTCTGATGCATGACTTGTTTCAAATATGTAGTTATGTCACAGATCATAATGGAAAGTTGTGTGGTTTTTTTTCTTATAATTTCCCAAAAAAAAGATCATAAGAGAAAAGGGCAACCTTTGAAAGTCGCTCGGACGCACTACTGTGCGCGGGTGCAGGATGACGATCCGGCGAAGACTGAATTAACAGCTGCTTCTAGACGTTGGCAAATGATTAATTGGATAGCCCATTGACTGGTCTCCCCCCGTGTAGCCAAGTGCCGAACCCACCGTCCGTCCCGTGATCCAGACCTGAGCTGGAGCAAGCGGGAAGCGTCGCCGTGCAACGTCAGGTACACAAGGAAATTTCGCATGCCGGCTCGATGGGCTCGCCTTTGCTGACCATGGACTGGCTCGCCGTGTTTAGACTGACTTTCGCCAAGTTGCGGCTTTCTAATGGAAATGCTGCTGCCCACTGATGCTACTGAACCCCACCTACTATCAATCACAACTCAGCTGTAGACGTGCACGTTTTTATCTCTGAATTTGAGTGAGTACAAAAGGTTTGCAGGATATATAGAGCCGTAACTACGAAAAGGAGGGAATGAAGCACAGCAGGAGTATCGAATTTCGATATCTGCGCAGGGTAAGTAGTTTCATTCAGCATGCGTCGTTCTTCTCTTATCAACCACAACTGAACTGTACGCGCGTACGCCTAGCCTCTGAATCTGAGTAGAAAAGTCTGCAGTATAGCACGGTATCTACAATTTGGGGCAAAAGAAACGCTGCATATTTATCGAATGTTGATATGTTTTGTGAGAAGGTACCTCTTGTAGAAAGGTTGTGGATATCCGACAAGATATTCAACTACAAAGTCGACCGGAAGACTGACTAATTGCCAGTAGCACTCCTCCCAGACGGAAGAAGCTCTCTCTTCTAGAATCTTGGACTTACGTTACGTTACAAGATCGCTGCCCGCACGAGGGATGCGGACGGGATCCCACAAATCGCTGGCGGCGTCTTGTTTGTCTACCCATCCATCATAAGAGTTTGATTGGCGTGCCGGCCAGCGGGACGAGGTCAGTGTGACTGAGGTGAGCCACTGCCACTCATCAGTCATCAGATAAGGACCATGGCTCTGAATTTCGGACACCTTCTAGAATGGAAAAAGAAGATCTCATTTGAAAGTTTCAGAATGATCCGGGCATGAGGCTCGGAGCAAAACATGGCCTAGACTGCATGCGTGGACGATGGAGAGTTTGCTGCCGGCGACATGACCAGGTGCCGGAACCTGGAAGGGAACTACCGCTGCAGAGCCTGCAGTGTACTTTTTTTGTTGTTGTTGTTGAGATTAGTGTACTTTCTTTTCTTAGCATAGCCTGCAGTGTACTGAAGCAGCGAAACGTCCACCAGAATAGGAAGCCCAGATAGCTGCAGGCCTCGTCAACTTGTAGCCCACGACCTCAGGCCCAGGCGCAAGGCGTGGAGGGCCCATAAGCATCGCCCGATCCGTCGTACGCGCACGAAGTGGTACGCCCAAGGCCCACTAGCGTTGCGCCGCCGATGTCTTGCTTCCCTCCGGCGATCCGATCCCACCGCCGCCGTGGCTTTGCTGCCGCTAGTTGCCGGCACGGCGCGGGAGCGGGAATCCAGCCGGCCACCGGTGGGTGGGGACACGGAGGTGAACTCGTGGGTGGTCTAATGGAGATGCTGGTGGAGGCCCGCCGGCCATTAGGTCGGACGAGAGCGATGGCGTAGCACATTGGAACAAAAGGTATGATACGAGCAATAGGTTTTCTCCTCTTTCCAGTCTGAGAACGATGTGAAATGGCGAATGGCTAATTGGGATTTGGAACCTTTCAGCGTTCCTGGCAATTCGGCATTTCTTTCGTGGACCACCTATGGATGCATTCTGAATTGAGATCACGAAGTGCAGTTGCAGACCTCTATCTTAGCACCATAATGCTGATGCAATTTTCAGGTGTGCTTTCGGACTGTTTAGACACCCATCGTCTCATCCGAGTGAGTCTCTGCAAGTGTTTGAACGAACATGTCTCTGCAAGTGTACTGAATCATGTAGGTCTGTGCCCCACTGTATAATAATTCCGTGATGCTTTCTGTTGCAGGCTAGGAATCTCCAATCGAAGCAGTATAAACACAGGTTAACATTAAGAAATGGCCACATCTGGTGCTGATTGTTTGGATCATTGACAGATCAACCACTGCTTTGTTCTGCTTGCTGCTACTCTTGCTTCACGTGCTCACCTACAATATTTTACTTGCAGATATCCATTCTTATGACAGAAAAAATGTGCTAGCGGACAATGTTGAAACTTCAATGTGAAATCAAAGAACACAGTTGAGTTGTCAATTCTCATTCACCTGTACGATCTGATAGATCATTCACAGATCACTGTTCTAGTATAGAAAGACAGATTGCACTTGACTAGAGAATTCAGGAAATGTGAGGATAAGGTTCCAGTACAGGTACAATGTTTATTTTTCTCTTGAATAAATTAAAGTATCAGATGAGAATATTCTACATGCGGGTTGGCTCCCATGTAGTATAAAGTATGAATCTCTTTCTGCCGGTTGTCGGACCAACAGATATAAGTATTAGGAAATCATTAACCATTCTTTAGTGTGGTCGATGTCTTAGTTTAATTGGGCCACCCGTCGAAATCGGCACAGATTGTATCAGAATTTGGACCTACCAAGCTGTTCTTTGACGCGGTGTCTAACTTATCAGGTTTGCCAAGTTTGCATGTTTCTAGCATATGTGGACCCCAGGAGTAGAAACTAGAAACCTTATTAGCGCTACATATTGGTTTATCATTCAGCAAAAAGATAAAAGCTTGCTCTTACCCAAACTGTCTATGCTGAGTCTATCGTTTCGAAATGCGCCAACTGGATGTCTTCCTTGTACAGTTACTTTCAAGGGATTCAGCTGTTCCATATTACATCTTTCTGGGAATGGGATGCCCTCCACTTTTGCCATTCATAATTACGTATCCAGCTTGTTAAATGCATCCGACTTAAACTCAAGACGATCCTAATCTGATGAATTCAACCTCTTCTTATTTTGCTATACGTTCATGTGCAACCTTTCTGTCAAATTGGGAGTGTACGTTTGATAATAGGAGTTGTACTACAGTCAAAACAGCTGCAGAAAAGCAGGAATTCATGTCTTTTGAGGTTCTAGCACACATGTGATGAATAACCTTGCAAATCGGAATGGCTTCTATGATTGAGTAGAATGTTATGCCTTTTTAGATAAAACAAAGAACTGTTTAACTGGGTGTTTTCATTATCATATTCTTTAAGCTGCCAAGTGAGGATCTCAATTTTATGTGCATGTTTGCCATTTATCACGTCATTTTTTAAGGAAATACTTTCGGTTTGCATCTTCACAGTTCGACATGTTTAAATTTTAGAGGGGTCATTTTTTAAGGAAATACCTACGGGGGTGTTCGTTTCCAGGGGTTTAAATTTTAGAGGGGTCACATCAAAGAGAATTTTGTTATTTAGAAGTATTAAATAAAGTTTAATTACAAAACTAACTGCAGAACCATGGGTCTAATTCGCGAGACGAATCTACTGAGGGTAATTAAACCGTAATTAGATGATGGTTACTGTAGCACCATTGTAACAAAACATAGATTAATTAGGCTCATTAGATTCGTCTCGAAATGAGCATTCATCTGTCAAAAAGATTTTGTCATTAAATTTTATTTAATGCTCCTAAATGACAAGATTCTCTTTTATTTTAGAGGTCTAAAGTTTAGAGAGGTGGAAACGAACACTTCCTACAGTATCTCACTAGGTCCAGCTAGCATATCATCTATTTGTATGACAAGTTGTTTTTTAAAAGTAGAAGAATGTAATAGTGCGAGCAGGAACAAGCTGCTGGTACTAAAAAGCTTACACAGGTTGTAGTTATATGGAAAAGCCAACATGCCAAAGGATTGGGATGTTGGCATGCGTAGTTTTATCGGTACTCATGTTGCTTTCACCTGCTCCAATGCATTGTTCTTGCAAAGGCAATTCAGCTTTTAGCCGAGGGGCTAAAATATGCATTGGCCACATATGTGGACACATCACAGGGATACAGATGTTTGGGAAGGACATAACAAAAGGAGGTAAAGATTCTTTCGTAATCCACCCCGTCTCTTCTTCTTTTCCGCCGTTCGGTACTCAGGGGTGGTCCAATGACAAGGACCTCTCCGTTGTCCCCAATTCCAAGGCTGGAAGCATGCCCCGTATTTCCAAATACCAACTGTACCAATGTATTTTTTTTTTGTCTGTTGTTCTGAACTTCGGTTTTGACTGCAGAGATCTGATTTGCGCCAAAAAACATGCAGCTGGTCTTGATTTCGTGTAGATGGAGCTTGTGATGGGAAATAACCAGGCTACTGATGCATACAGCGGCAAGCATGTTTTTGGGAATACAAGTTTCAGGTATTCTGCCAGCCGACGCTCTGAAACCAGTTTTCATCTTTAGCGGTCTCAGGTCAAGGTATTCGACGAGGGATGCCCATAGTTCACTGTTTATTCATGATGCTACAGCTATCTGGTTGCTAATTTTGTTCGTGATTAGGTATTTAGCTAGGTCAAATATTTCTCATGATGCTTTTAATAAAAAAAAGATTAAGGGATAAATTAGTAACCGTTCTTGAAATTGGTACATTTACACATCTTTGCAGTAAGAAATTCAAGTAACTAACGCGATATTGCTTCTCTATGATCGACGAGCTACCTTCATTGCATGGTTGTTCAATTGCACTTTGCAACGGCTCAACAGGTAACAATGAGGGGGCCTTTGGAACGCGGGATTTTTTCCTGTTCCTGTGTTTTTCCTGTGAACAGTCAACTGATTCCTGTAAAATTCCTGTACAATTCCTGTAAAAATCCTTCGTTCCAAAGGAGGCCTGAACTTTTGTGATCTGAACATTAGGTCCCCTCTTGCATCTTAGCGAAGTTAGTACAAATCCCCACCTTCAGTAAACCTACTAGACAATGTACAATTGCCCTATCCAAACAGCATGGTACAAAATTCGCAGTGTCCTTCGGGGCATCTGCGTTATGCTAAGCATTATCTTATTAGATTTATCTCTACAAGACAAAAAGGGTCATCCAGAGAAAAGTGATTGACTGAAGCTTGCACAATCTGAAGGCTGGACGGTCACTTTCTGTTAGCCATCAGCCACCCTCCCCGCAACATTTTTTATCTGGAAAATAACATAATGAAGAACAGAATGAGGAGAAGGATCCAAAAATTGAGCCCAAGTAGTATGAATTTTATACAAAAAATAGAGTAAAATAAATAAATTGAAAGAGAAAAGGGAAGTTGAATCCACACCGTACTCACCAGGCCACGGGGAAGCTCTGAGCTTCTCATAACCCTCAACCTCTTAGCAGTAGAAACAAATACACTGCAGGAATTTTAAAAAGATAATTTGGAAATCAAATCCATACATGTTGTCTGTAGTTCTTGAATTTTGATATAACTTGATGATGATTAAAAACTGTCACTGCAACTTAAGGTGATGAAATAATAACCTAGTTGCAATATTTCGTGTGTGAATAGGAGAAGGAACAGGTATGGCTTACCTCCATGATAGTTTCGTGTGTGAATAGGAGAAGGAACAGGTATGGCTTACCTCCATGATAGATCCCCAGCTAGCATCCTGCCTCCTCCATTGGCTTCGTAAACTAATGTGTATTCACCAGTTCCATCCAACAACCCAGAAAATATTTTCTCTTCTCCTTGCTCCCTACTTCCAGTGCAGGCTAAATCCTTTTGAGCTGCAGGATGACCAAATGCAGACTCTTCAGATACTTCCAGTTAGTGCAATTCAGATACACAAGTGTTTTGTTTTCCTAGAAAATAACGAGTATTGTATTTCTGTGGTCTTTCATTTAATTATTACCTTCAAGAAAGCCACGAAATAAATCTTCAATGGCAGATGACAGCTTATGAAAGCTGTCATAAGCTGCCAAGTTTATTTTCCTTCCAATGGGGATCCCATCCATGTTGATTTTGACAAGTGGGCTCCTCTTGCAGTCTAGCTTCGCCTTGTCACCAGCTTCATTGTTTTGTCGTTCAGGGGATTCCTTAGACGAACTGCCATTAGTGAGGTTCCTCCTGAAGGATCGGACCGGTGGCCAGCCCACTACTGGAAGAACAGTGCCTCTACACCAAATTTAGAGCACTGGTGAGTTTGATTATGTTTCCTTTTTTTCAGAAAAAAAAATCGTGAGTTTGCTATGGAAAGATAGACAAATGATAGGAAAACGTCTTAACAAACTGGAATATCTGAGATACTTTTTTGAGGTAAAAAGGTTCATATATGAGGAGGGTCTTACATGTCGTGTGTAGAATTTATAACTAAAAGTTCAGAGTAAAATAACACGGCTGCACAACTAAGAGAGTGCCAAGAACAACACGGTGGTCATCGTCACAGAAAGTGAACCATTTGGGCTGATTAAAAGGCAACTTGCTTTTAGTGAAGTAGTAAATTTCATGGCTAATTAAGGTTTACTTCTTCAAGAAGCTTTATAATTGTTCTCCCATTCTAATTTTGAAAGCAAGGTCTAGACTGATTCATTTGTTTATCACATTTGATTCAGAGAGAGGAAGGATCAAGAAGTCAAATTGAAAGGGATAGAAGAACATTAGACTGTAATCCTTGCTCCAGATCACTCATACATGATGACAAAATAAATAAACATACTAGCCATAGCTGAGAGCACGAAAAGACGGGAAAGGAGGTAATTAGTCTGTCCCTACCTCCCCTGGGGGTTGCTGCTGCTGTGCACTGGCCCAGCAGCTGAGTCATGTGATGATGATGGGGGACAGCATCCTTTCTTCCTCTCACCTGCCATATCTTCACCTCCTAATGTTAACTCATTCTCACATCCTTCCCTGTCCCGGTGCCTCTGATTACAACCTTAAATCACAAAGGAAAGATGTCAAAAAAAAAAGAAGAACAATTCAGTGAACCGAAAGGGTGCATATTTTTCATTTTCCTGTACCTTCAGGTTTGGCATCCACAGTGGCCAAGAACCCTCTCTTTGCCCCAGTGGTAGCAGTGTTGGTGGTGAGCTTTGAATGTGTATGGAAGCTACCAAGGGAGAGCGCTGTGTAGCTTTCTTCGTGTTCTGTCTTCTCTCCCGGGCCGGCTGCCCTCTCTTCCCCTTGGACACCAGGAAGGCCAAGCTTCAGCTCGAGCTTCGTGTCCTCAGCATCAGCGCTTGTGTTTCTTGATCTCCCTTCATCATCTGCTTCTCGCACCTTCCATTCATCTCGGATGAGGTTCAGCAACTGAGGAGTAGGAGGTGCTCTTTCTATGGACGCTTCCTCCATTATTGGACTTGATCTATGCGAGCAACAAGAAACGAAAGCTTTGGTATAAATATGAAAAATATGAGTGTATGGTAGTAGAGCAAGAACTCAAGGGCCAATTTTGAAGGCTTCAACACTCATAACCCTCCAACCGCCCGTGATAATACTATTTGATAAAGAGTTAGGAGGCAACGAGAGGATTACAAGTACGCAACCACTTGGAAAAGTTTAGTTTTGCACTCAACTTAGGATGGGAAAAGTGTGAAACAAAAACGTGCGATATAATTCTGAGGCCAAAGCGAACACAAGCTAGCTGGGAAGTGAAAAAGCTGGAAAAGATACGACTCATCGTGATCATCAAATCAACTCATGTCAAAGGCATTTCGGGCAAGAGAAATGGAGCCTGCAACCTATCCTGTCCGGTGACAAGACGAAAACCCTCTCTCAAGTTATTGTCAAACAAAGTCTTTGGCCTGTTTGTTTCTTTTAGCGCTAAATTTTAGAGGCCTCTAAATAAAGAGAATTTAGTACTAAATAAAGTCTAATGATAAAATCTTTTTACAGATGGTTACATTTTTACGAGACGAATCTAACGAGTCTAAGTAAGCTATGTTTTGCTACAGTCATGCTACAGTAACCATCGTCTAACCACGGATTGCTTACCCTCATTAGATTCGTCTCGCGAATTAGACCAGGGGTTCTGCAGTTAGTTTTGTAATTAAACTTTATTTAATACTCTTAAATAATAAAATTCTTTTTTTAAAATTTTAGAAACGAACACCCCCTTTCGCAACGTAAGCATTGCTCTGGCAGCGAGAAAGAGAGAGCGAGAGAAAACATTCACTTGGTAACTCCTCAAGTTAGCAAAGCATATGATGATCAAAACAGAGTCACTTCAACGATCCAATCGGCCCATGTCTAGTCTCAAGATGGATGATCCAAATCCATGGACAAGGACTGCACAGCTAGCAAGAGAATTCAAAAGAGCGTGGAAGAGGAGGCCAGGAAGAACTCACCTGCGGCCAAATTAAGACCAGCTAGCTGCGAGTACCCTGAGGCGGCTCTGCTCGAGAGAAGAGCTCAAGAAGCCAGTCGAGAGAAATGGGCAAACCACAAGCAAGCAAGCAACTAATCGTTGCCAGTGGAGCGCCCTAGCCTCTCTTTTGTAGTACTAGCGGCGTGGAGCCTCGAGAGTTGGCGCCGTTCTTTTCTTCGGCCTATTGAACCTATCTCTCTCCTTTTTATCCCGCCCTTTTCCACCTATATTATCTGTGCTTGTCAAGCTGCTGCGCGCGCGTGGGTATGGCTAGGCTAGCAACAACAACAACAACAACGGCGGCATCGGATGCAGCAGGTTCCGTTCCGTGGCGTTGCCGTTGAACCAGGCCACGCAACGGCGACGTCGCCGTCCTCTTTCTGCTTCGTGTTGCGTGTGCGCGCCGCGCGCGCGTGGGGTGAGTGATTGGTGAGAAGGGGGCCCGGCTGCCGAGGCGCGCGCGCGGACCGGGCGGGCGACGCTTATCCAAGGGCGATCGAGCGCGACGTGACGGGATGCTGCCGCGGATGATAGGTTAATCTGCGTTTAGTTGGTGCCGGATGATGGTGGTGGTGCGGGTGATGATGCAACAATGAGAGGAGAGCTTCGGCAGCTGGGGACCACTGTCGGCGCTCCCTGCTGCTGATTGCGCAATTTGTTTGTGACCCATGCTGCCGCTGCTGAGGAATATGTTCGTGTTCAGCCATATATGGTGGTCTTTTCTTTGATTATATTCAAGAAAAGATCTGATTCATCGCCAAAAAGAAAAGAAAAAAGATCTGCTGGCGTTGGTTTTGTTTGAGGAAAAATAGTATTGCAACAAACAGAGGCCATATCTAATCGTGGCACAGGTTCTTACTGTTCGGGTTCTTACTGTTCGTGGGTTCCAATTATCGCATATGCACTCATCGTTCCCGGACTGTCGAAGCATATCGCAACCAGTTGCAGGTGGTGCCAGCCAGCCTACATGCGGCCGCTACTGGGTGATGCCCTTTCCTGCCCACGCATGATCAAGATCATAAAGTGGCCAGAGTGAGGCAACAACGGACAACCTCTCGCCCAAACTAGTAGCACAACTTGACGAGATAAAGCAGCTGAAACGCAGTAAATTATACTACGTGCCATAGCCATATGTATGTAGCTCCGCGCAACACGGAAGCGCGGTACGTATGAATACGACGGGCACGCGCGCACGGAATATTGTAGCCGCGCAAGGCAGAGAAAAAAGTGGACCTTGCGGCAAGGCAAGCTGTACCCGGCGCCGCGTGGCAGAGAAGAGTGGACTCGTTTGCTTCGCGTCACACGGAACACGACTTTCTCGCGGCTACTCGCGGGGTCGCGCCTGCTTGCCTGGTTCAACGGCGACGGGGGGGTGGTGGTCCAGCCTTCGGCGCGGCGCCCTCGACGTCCGTCCGTCCCCGTGCCGTGCGCATGCGCATGGGGGAAATGCGGTGGTGCGCGCGCGCCCGGCGAGAAGTGGCCTGCCGCTGTGAGCGAGCCTGTGACGGGACGGCGGCTCCCTCCGCACGTGGCCGCTGCGTAAACGCGCGCGGTCGGCACCGGCCCGGCGAGCGTCGCGTGGATGATGCCGGCGCGGCCCGTGCGCACCTCGTGGACGACGGGTCGGCCGGGGACAGTGGGCCAAAGAAAGATGCGATGCGTGCGGACTGGCCTCGATCGGTGTGGGGATTGTAGGCGGCGCCGACAGCCGCGGCTGGTTGGGGATGCGTTGGTCACACTGCGCGCTTTTGCTCCGACGTCCCGCCGTTGTTGGTGGTCCGGCCGCGTGGTGCGTTCCTGGGTAGTCAGCGGCGCCCGTTGATTGCCGGCCGGAATGGCATCGGCGCATCGGCATCCTCTCCGGAGTTGCGATCCAACCGGTCTTCCGGGACGGCAACGTCATGTTGCTGGGTCAAGAAAGGCCATAAGCAGCTGGGGCTTGAAATAGGAACAGCTCCGGCCCAGGTAGTTAGTTCCATCCACGGCCGGGTTCGACGTAAATGAGCATTCAGCCCATCTGATTTTCCAGTTCATGCATGCTAATCCAAACGTAGCCATAAGGCCCGACGAAAGCATGGCTGCTGAATGCTGATACCGGGCGACGACGGTCGTTCGACCGGTAAAATCTAGAACACCAGACAGGCAGAATCCAGTCCCCAGGGAGTGTTCAGCACTTGACATCACGGACATCATCGCATGGACAAACCTGCGCGCAGCCTAACATACGGATGGGGTATTGGTCAGGCTGTAAGTGGTGCGGTCTTGTCCGCAAACCCGCTTGGCCCGCCCCACTAGAAACATGTTAGCGGCGGTAGCGACAGCCCGCATCTTTGCTTGCGGTTCAAGCGGGCAGCAGTGGCTAATCCCGCTGGACATCGCCGTGTCGTCGCCAATGACCCGCATAAGCCCGCAATATCCCACAAACGCCCACAACAACCCTGTCCTTCTTCAAGGAATTTTAGCGGACGAAGCGGCAGCTGGCGGGCAGCCCGCAGCCCGCCCCACCTACAGTCTGAGGTATTGGGGTCGGCATGATATCAGCCCATCTCACCTCGATCGAATCGAATCCTTGACACGGCAAATGGACTAGATACAGAACCCGTGCTCGAACCGGCCAAGGAAAATGCGCGGCGTCGTTGAAAATTGCCGATCGAACCGGCAGTTACACCGTTTGCTTAGATCTGCCCTCTTCTTGATGTCTGGTGGATGTAGCAGCCTAGCAGGTCTCTATAGACGGAAGGAACGAAAAAGACGTCTCGTGTTACATGAAGGGCACATGAAGTCAACCCAACAAACACGTATGGAATGAATACTCTCTTCATCTCAGAATATAAACATTTTTTGTTTGATCATAATCAATCGTTCTCAACTTTAACCATTGATATAAAAAAGACATATGAAAAGAAATGTTGTTTTCGAGGGAGTGAGATTGTTTACCATGCGTGCTTTTTATGCAACATGCAAGTCTGAGTCTTAGAACAACTTCACCTTTCTGCCTAGATTCCCAAGTTATATATTTCTTTTTTTTGTCTGATTCAACTATTGTAAAACTTGTAAAAGTTATTTTCCATTATGTTATAATTGAAAGAGGTACCTTATGTAGAGAAAACTTTAATCACACCAAAAAAACATGAAGGGCACATGCCCCCCTGGTGTTACATATATTGCTCATTTTATTTGAAACCTTCTATGTACATGAGGGAGAAAAAATTGTCGTCTCTGTTTGCAGGATACCTATGTGCATTTCTTCGTGGCGTTTTCTTCCTCACTTTATTACTCCAAAAGGACTAAAAGGTCCTTGAGATGTTATTGTTGTTTGAGTTTTTCTACTTGTTTGAACGAACATTATTGTCGTTCGTTGAATCTTACGAGCCAGTGAGGGGCCAATGATTACGTATGCCGCACACAGGATAACCGTCTTTGGAACCATTTGACAACTACAGCTCACGAAAGCACCAGAGAGGACCGGTTACGTTGCAACAGGTGTAGTGGAGTGCTTGGTCGGTAAAAAGGTCCGCAGTAGTGCTTGGCCAAAAGTGGTAAATCAGCCATCCTTTCCCGTCCATTCGGCGCACCAAAACTGGTCGGGAAGCACGAGCCCACGTGTCGCGTAGCTACCTCGGTCCATCCCGATCGAATCGCTGCTGATTGCATCAGATTAGATAGACGATCGATGGTCCAGCAGCACGTGCCGCCCACTTTCCGTATATATCTTTTTTTTTTGCGAGGCACTTTCCGTATATATCTACCGCACATGGCGCGACTCGCTTGAGTGGTGTGCGGCGCGTCACGTAGAGACCCCCTATAAAGTACTCGCAGTATTAAATCGCTTTATAATGGCGCGGCGATCCCGTTTTGCGGTTTGCCGGAAAACGGGATAAGGTAAGGAGGCGTCCGGATTCCGGCGGCGCGCGAGAAAGGGATCGCCACGAGCTAGCGCCGAGGATGATCGGTAGGGGTGAAAACGAATCGAATACGGACGGATAGTACTCATTCTGTATCCTATCCTATATTTTTTACTCGGATCCGGAGTCGGAGCGGATAGTCCCGGGTAATTATTTCTGCATCCCATACCCCGGCCTATATTTTTTGTTCGGATTCGGAGTCGGACACGGATATTATCATGAAGTTTGCAAGGATGAATAATCAAAAGCTGGAGAAACAATTAGAGTAAAGAAGGACATACTAACCATTGATATGCATGATGAAGAGCAAGTTGACTCTTAGTTACGTTAATCTCTTGATTTTACATCATATTATTAGGTGTATAATCGTTATAAACTTACTCATATCACATGATATTCGGATTCGGGACGGATATCACTCGTCCCATATCCTATCCTGCAATTATTTTTCGGACTCGAATTCGGACACGGATAGTGTCGGGTAATTATTGATGCATCCTGTATTTGCCCATATTAATTTTTTTCGGATTCGGCAATCGGTCGGGCGGATATTATCCGTCCCGTTTTCACCCCTAATGATCGGTGAAGCCACGAGCCACATGGTGATGCGTTCCGCTGTCTCCCGCGTCACGTTCGATACGACCCGGAACCGCCTTTTCCCATGACGCGGCGCATGGCTCGGCGTGGCGGGCCGAAGCCGGCATCGTCGGGGGCGAGGCCCGCGCCAAGGAAAGATCGCCGCAGCGGCGCGGCGCGCGATTAGTTTTGGACGTTCTCCATCCGTAGCGATCTGAGCATCGCGTCTCCAGCTTCTGACGGGACGGGAACGTGCGACGCGGCCCGCAGCTGGCAACCGTGTGGTCTGGTCTCCAATTTTAACTATGCCGCGGTCGACCAGCTGCCGCGAACCAGGCCGGTCGCGGATCCTCCGTTCATGCGTCCCCACGAACCGAGATCACGTCCCGCTGTCCCGGTCGAGAGACGGGTCTGCTTCACCGAACAAGTGAACACGACTGACGCGACCCCGTTAGGAACCGACGACCGGGGGTGGCCGGGCCCGGCTTATGTCCTACTAGCACGCCGTTTTAGCACCAGGATTTGGACTTCGGATCCACCCTTGTACGAAGTTTGATCCCAAACCTCCCCAGCCGGTCACGTCGCAGAAAAGGTCTAAAAGGACGTCCAGTACATCCGCCGCTTTCGTGCTTATCCCTAAAGCATGGCTCGGATCGAACAGCCATGACGACGTGGATAACCTCGATTAGACACCAAACCAAAGCGCGGAGATTGATGCTGAGGATCAGGACACTCGACCGGCTCGAGGAGGAACCAAAACCGAAGAGAACGGCAATACAGAAAGGCTGATGAACTCGACACACGCCGCATCATTTTGGCAGCGTGACATACATCGTGTGTTGCGCAACATGCGCCTGAGCGCGAGAAAGCCTGTCGCCGGACCCGCTGGCCGGACCCCGTGGCCGTGTCTCCGCAAACGCCGCTACGGCGACGCGCGCCGGGCCGGGTCAGCCTCCCATTTGAATTTGATTATTCGTTCCTCCTCTTCTCTCTCTCCAGGCCTACGTGTTGGGCTCGCTGCGCGGCGTGTCAGGCGCGCCCGGGTCCGCACGGGACACGCAGTTGGCGCGTAGCCGCTGCGCGCGACGCGCGTCCGCCCTCCAGAACCCGGGCACGTAGACACGTGTATTAGTTCTTCGATTTGGAAAGCTTTTCTAATGGTCGAAACGGAACGAAGAGGATGTGACTACGAGCCGAGGAACTCGTTTTTCTGTTCCTTTTTGCTTCCGAGATGAGGTGTTTGTAGCATAAAAATCGTCGCCGTTGCCAGAAAACTTGCACGTTTCTTTGCACCTGACATGATTGCCGAACAGATTTTTTTTTTTTTTAAGATAAGCGTCACCTTGGCGCGACCTTCAGGAGGTCAGATGCGGGACGGGGGTTCGAACCCCCGCCGGCACGGACGCACCCTTGCGCCGTTACCACTGGGCCACCAGCCCATCCGCTTGCCGAACAGATTTTGTTTGCCCTTAAAAGGTCCTAACAATACTCCGATCGCAGGAAAACGACATCGTGCCTAAACACCGAAGAGCAGCTACCATGAAATTCTCACTGAAGACTTCCCTCACCGCAGGAGTACTATTCAGCTCGCTGTCAAGCTATTCAGTGGACAGTCTCTCGTGCGAGGGCTTTCCAGTGAGTGACGTGTAGCTCTGCCACGCCGTAGGAGCACATTTCCTCCTCGGAACGCAAAACGAATCTTGGAGATCCCGTTTTCATTCAGGCGAACCCTACGAGCGGCGCCACGTGGTACCCGTGAGGTAAACATTCCCTGCGAGCGAGGACACGATGTGGCCACCGCACCGTCACAGTGGCGACCCCACGCGTCAGCCTCGAAGATTCGTACCCACCGGGCCCCACCCGCGCGAACTTGAGATGAGGATAAGCTCACAGGGTACAGATTCCGGGGCAGGCGGTAGCCATGTGTGGCAGCGTGGGAGTGGCCAGCCCGGACCCAACCGGCTTTATTAACCCGAGCGCACGCGTGGGCCCGCGGGCCACCGGTAACGGGTCCCATCAATGCCCGCGTCTGCCGCGGCAGCAAGGGACCCGATTCGTGCCGCGTAGCCGGCGGCGATGCGAGGGAAGGGAGCGGAGGGAAACGTCTGCGTTTCTTTCCTTTCTCCTTCGGCGCGCACGTTACTACGTTGCGTCGGTCAAAGGACGCCTTATCGCCGCGCGCAAACGTCTGAAAGCGAGCGAGCGGGGACGCTCACTCCGCGCGTTATCCCGTGGGGCCTGTATATATACGCACCACACCACCGGCGCTGCGGAGGCCAATGCCCAAACCTCGCGAGAGATCAACAAGAGAACACGAAGCGAAACGGCTTGAAGCAGCAGGAAACAGCCGCGTTTCCGTGCGGTTATTACTTGGGTTGCCGCCTCCGCCGCCGCCGACATGAGCTTCAGGATCAGCGGGCACGATCTGCGTCGCTCCGGGTGGAGAGGACGACGATCTGTTCGGGACGTCGGTGGCTGCCGTCTCCGACGGCGAGTCCGACGCCGGCGACGAGGACCCACGTCGCCGGCGGCGCGGGGACCAGCAGGGCCAACAACACCGCATGTTCGTGTGCCGCAAGCCGCTGCGGCGGATGAACTCGGACAGCATCTACGACATGTCGTCCATGACGGCGCAGCTCCCGCCCAAGTAAGTGTACTGCCCACTGCTGTGCTGACCTCCTCTCTCTTCTCTCTCTCTCCGGGCAAAACTCGCACGAAAGCCTCAAGCTTTTCGTTGCTCAGCACCGACTCACCGTGTTCGATCTGAACTGAACTTTGCAGGAAGAAGGGGCTGTCGCGGTACTACGAGGGCAGGTCGCAGTCGTTTCGCGTGCATGTCGGAGGTGCGCAGCCTCGAGGACCTGCAGAAGAAGGACAACCCCTACAAGCAGAAGATTAAGCCGTGCAAGAGCTACGCCGCGCTGGGAGGAGGGATGCCAAGGCCAACAAGGCCTCCTCCAATTCCTGTGCCAATCTCAACATCGTGGCCACCAACGGGTTCATGGCGCACGGGATTCATGTCAACGAGAACGGATACCATCAGTAGACAGCAGAGATGCAGAGCACTGCTTGCTGCAGTGCAGGAGTGTTTTTTGTTCTTGATGAGGATCTCTGAACCTTCTTCTCTTTTTTTTTTTTCCTTTTTTTTTCTTCCCACTTCCTCTGCGGGAATTTTCTTTACAGGCGCATTAGTCTGTGATAATTTTACGAGGTGTCCGTCGTGCTGTTTCTTGCTCAGATGTCAGTAGAGGAGCTTAGATTGTTTTGCACTTTTGCTGCTCGGTAGGAATCTGTCCTGCGTGTACTGTAAATATGGAGCAGGATTGTGCGAGCCATAAACTTATCGGAAAATTTTCTTCCCGTTGTTCTTGTGAATCGTTCACAGTTAGTTTTGAAATCTAAAACTTCAGGCTCGTCGGTATCAACACACAAGAATCCTTCAGTCTTACGGTATTAGTATAACAATAAATATTCATGAAACCGCTTCAGGTAGAGCAATCGATCAAAAAATTTAACACCGAACAGATTTTTGAATGTTTTGGTGAACAGGCATAGATATTCACGCAGAACATGCACCAACTTTTATTCCAGGAACAATCAGGCACACATTCATCTCTCTCTCTACACAAACATACAGGGTCACTCTCTCTCTCACACACATACAGTTCTCCGCCGAGGGAATTTGCAGGCTGTACAAACTCATGCCGCTAATTACACTCTGCCGAAGTACAAGGTGGGGAAAAAAAAAATGCAGATCTACCTAGCATCGAACCTCAGTTAAACGGCTCGGAGGTGGTTCGCAGTTGCCGGTAAGCTTCAAGGACCCAAGGAAGCAGGACAGCTTCCTCATGATGGGCTTGTGGCGGACCAGTATGTCCAATGAGATAGCATCGTTACCGGTATCGGCATAGGTCTCATAGCCCTCGAGATCTGCTTCGGTTACGAAGACTGCATCGCAACACCCGGTGGGACTTGTAGGCTTGCTAAACATACTTCGACAGAGACGTAAGACAAAATGTTCTGTGTCGAACTCAGAAGCGTAGCCATCATATTCAGGGTCTTCAACGGATGCTTCACTGGATGATTCTTCATCAGATGTTACTGACGGGTATTCATTTGAGCTCTGTATTGAAAGGGAAAGGCATCTGGTGGTCAATGTGCTTGACAGTTCACTGGATTCTTCACCAGATTGTACTGAGCAAGTTCGGTTTGAGCTCTGTATTGAAAGGCATCTGTTGGTGATCGTGCTAAACAGTTTGACAGCCTGCAGAAAAGAGATGATGTATCAGCAACCATGGAATTGACCACTATAATCGAGGTAGCAGAAAACTGAAGATCAGATCGCATACCTGCCATTGAGATGGCGCTAAAAGAACTCTGGGCCTTACAGACCGAGCATGATCCAAAGCTGCTTCAGGAGTCATATTCCTGTACTTGATCTGTTCACACGTTTAGTTAGTTTTATACATCAAATCAAACGAATAGAAAAAAGAAACATAAAACCCGAGGGGATCAGTTGACCTACCAAAAAACACGAAACTACAGTGGTGCTTCTTCCCCTTCCAGCCTTGCAGTGGACATAGGTGCTACCACCTAGCATTTCATTCCCTGGAAACCAAGATATATTATTAGATTTGGCAACCTGGGGTGTTCGTTTCCCCCTCTCTAAATTTTAGACCTCTAAAATCAAAGAGAACTAGCAAGGTGGCCCGCGCAATTTGCGTGGCTAGATTTTATTAATTATAATGCCAAGCAAGTAGAATTATTAGTATATAGTCTTGTTATACAAAACTAAAAATGACACAGTAATTTGCATCCTATTGGACTCTTGAAAAAGTAGCAAAAAAAACTCACAAATATTCGTCAACCTACTTTAAAAAAATGGGATTTGAAAAATCACTATAGTTGTGGTTTTCTTATGAACTGCAACAGGTAATAATGAACCCTATCTTTTTAGTTGCGGTTTTGCTGATATCACTAAGTCACCCTTATTTGTGGCGGTGGTCCATGAGATGAACCATCTAACAACTTTTATAACTTAAAAAACAAATGACATGCATATCTTTGTATATCTCTATTAACATACTCTATTTTTTGTATCCAACGGCTAGAGATGAAAAAAAGCAACCCTAGAAGCATCTCCAGCAGGGACCTTATATTATATTTAAAGGGTGAAGTCAAAATCTGTAGTCCAATATAGTGCCTATAGGGCCCTTAAAATTGTATAAGCCCCCAGATCCCCCTCCCTAACCTTTTGTTTTCATGTCCACCCTTCGGGCTCCTAAACTACAACTGGCATGGGCCCATTTGAATCCATCCCTCCGGCATGCTCCCGCCTCGCCACCCGTCATGCTTGCGCCGCCACCGCCCGCCCTGGTTCTCGCTGAGGCCACGCAGCCAGTTCGCCACTCTTCTCGACCTGCTGGACATGCTCTCCCTTCTCGACCTGCTAGACCACTCCCCCGCCTTTGCCCTTCCCAGATTTGGGCCGCGCTGCGCCTACCCCTGCGATGCCACCAGCCACGCGTTGTCGTTTCGCATTTCCCCATGGCAGTGCGCCAGCTACGCCGCCACTCTTGAACGCTGTGATGCCATGGTGGCCTGCTAGTCGTGACCTGGTTGTGCTTGCCCACTGCTCTTGTCGCGACGCCCCCGCCTCACCCTGGACCCCTTTCCGCACTGCGCCTGGGCCACCGCGCACCTGGTTGCGCCTTGGCTTCCCGCGCAGCTCCGCATCGCCATGCCAGCTCACCCGGCCCCCACGTCATGCCGCCCCGCAGCTCGACCCACAATAATCGTTGTGCGAGCACCTCTCATCCTCCTTTGTCATTCTTCCCTCCCGTTGTCTTCCATCCATCTCGCCTTCCTTGTTGCCCATGTCCCGATGGCTCTGACTATCTCGTCACTGTCGACAAAGCATGCATCTATTGATCCGTCTATTCAACCGAGCATGTGTCTTCTCTCTTACTTCTAGATTGACTTTACGCCATACTGCATATTACGGCACTGTCTGGACTCTCGAGTTCTCATGTCATCTTGTCGTGAGTCGTGACTCGCTCGCACCTGGTGAGAAATCGACGAAGTTCAGTTCAAGCCAAAATTTTCCCGCAACCGTATCCTCAACTTCGATGAACATATCACTAATTTCCAGTTTCCTTTCGATCTTTTATTGAGTGCCTCGTTAATTGCTTTGCCAAATCTCGGGCTTACCTTGGTTTCACTTTTCGGGAACACGATGATCTATGGATGAAGGTGAACCGTGGTCACTGCCTGCAAGCCGAATATGCCGAGGATGGATTATCATCGACTTTTTCGAGAACTACACATCTGACGTCAACCTTGGTTGCGACTCTCAAGGTGAGCTCTCCATCCTACTCCCCGCCGTATCTCTCTCTCTCTCTCTCGGACCTGGTTAGTAGAGCGCTTCGATCTCCGGCTCCGATTGCCTCATGGCGTAGACGGCCGTACCTTTGTTCCCGTCGAGCCAAAGCTCCACAGCGCCAATGGAAACAGACCCTCGTTGTTGCTTATTATTCTCATCAATGCATGCCGCCAGTTGCTAAATATTTTATTTTGTTAACACAAAGTAGAGAGCGTTTCCATCTAGATATCCCAGATATAACCCAATGCGGTGGTTCTTTCTTTCTCTATTTTGTTTTTCGCTCAGAATCCAAATATGGCACATGGACTCCTAAAAATAATCTGAAATAGATCCAACCGTTTATGTCTTGCGGACTCCTTTTTTTCTGTTAGAAACTTGGAACTATTTCGTCTGCTGGACAGCTGGAACGAATCTGAGCAGATATCGTACGTTAAGCCAGAATCTATGGTGCTCTTACCAAATCAGCAACAAATATTTTTCCTCTTTTATACATCTATTTCGAATTTGGCTATTTCAAATGGACTCTTTTTTTTAATCTAGACCATCAAATCATCATAAAATCCAACGGTTCATAGCTTTTCTTTTTTCCGATTAACGTGGGATTTTCGTGGCCTTGAGAGCGAACGTGGTGGCTTCTTTTTCTCTTCAAATACTAAGATAATAGATCTTGTCATTTAAGAGTATTAAATAAAATTTAATGACAAAACTTTTTTGACAGATGAATGCTCATTTCGAGACGAATC